>JAJJMC010014768.1:1621127-1714634 GCA_023531435.1 Papaver californicum | reverse complement strand
TTCCAAGAGACTGCATTTCTTTCTTCCATCTGACTGAAGATACTGACGGACTCAGTCAAGTCACCACACTTGGAGTACATATTAATTAGACCATTGTTGACAAAAAGATTTGAGGTGAAATTTTTCTTGATCACCAAAGAATGAATTTGCTTCCCTACAGATAAAGATGTATCAGTACCAAACACACCAAGAACAGCTGACAGCATGTTGGCATCAATCTTGATACCAGCTTTCACCATTTTAATAAATATCCGTAGAGCTTCATCCTCTAATCCATTTTGAGCAAAACCAACAAGAATTACTGTCATGGAAATCTCATCAATTTCTACAGCAGAGTCGAAGATACGACAAGCATCTTCCATGAAACCACACTTAGAGTACATATCCATAAGTGAACTGTTAATGCACAAATCAGACTCAAGTCCTAATTTCACTACGAGCCCATGAATCTGACGACCCTCTCTTGGTACACGTAAACCAGAGCACACCATTAACGAACTCGAATACGTCAAAGAATTAGGCTCTACATCCCCATGCCACATCTCAAAAAAAAAATCCAAACTCTCTTGAAACAACTGGCTTTGAGCTAGACCAGAAATCACCGCTGTCCAGGTAATAACATTTCTCTCAAACATCTCATCAAACACCCTCTTTCCCGACTCCGAACACCCACATTTGAAATAACAAGTAACTAAACAATTCCCAACAGAAACTTCCATTCCATAACCATAAAGAAACACCAAGGAATGCATCATCTTACACACATAAAGCATATTAGGTTTATCACAGACAGATAAGATAGTAGTTAACGTCGCCCGATCAAACCTATTCAAAGACGAACCTCTCATTCTATTAAAAACAGTAAACCCTTTATCAAATTCCCCAATCCTGACATAACCCGATATCAACGAATTCCATGAAACTGTATCTTTGATGGGCATTTCATCAAACAGTTTAGCTGCATAATATATTTCCCCACATTTTGCGTACTTCGAAACCAAAGAGTTCCAAACAACGAGGATAATACGATCATTGGATTGGGAATATGGGTAAAAGTAATAAGGATTCTTGATAATGGAAGCATGAATTGACGACCCGAGACGAAAATTACCATCTTTTCCACAATTAGAGAGGGTGAGACTAGTGTTTATACAGTTTGAAGAAATTTGAAAATCTTTTCTTTTTCTTTCTAAAAGAAGAGATTGTTGAGAGATTTGAGAAGGTTTTGTGATTGATGTAGAGTTGAATCTGGTGAATAGCCATCTTAGTTTCATCCATGTAAATCTAGGCAGTTAAATATCACAGTTGGTGAAGATGATTCAGCCAGCGGCGTTAACCGCTTCAAAAGGTCTCCGTTCAAAAAAGGTAGTTAACGAACGAGTACGAAAACCGAACAACATATGCACCGGGTGGCGTGGTTACTCCACATTTAGCTCCACATATGTAAATCCAAATTGTATTAATCTCCTAATTCAATCGCGCCCCACATTTAACTTTCACCGATACTCCATATTTAGTTATAAGTAAGCAATACTCGTCTACTTATATTGTTTGATATTGTTCAAACACAAAAAAATTAAAACGATAGTGATTATTCACTTTATCCACAAAAACTAAAAAAAGAGAAAAACAAATTAATATATGATATAAATTTGTACCAAAAATATTATAAATATATCAAAATATTATAAATAAGACATCACGATGGGACGTCATACTAAATAAAAAATTCTCATCGAACTTGGTGCTTAGCATGGATTATTTTTAGTTAAATATTTCTAGTACATATCATGGGTACAAATCTAGTATGTAGCAAAATTATTATTTACTAGAGAGGAGATCAATAAAAAGGCAATGACTAAATGCAATCTATGTTTGAGTTAAATACAACCAAAATACTACTTTTAAAATTTTGATATTTATTTTTTTAAATAACTAAATACAATCCAAAAAAGTCAAGTCAAATCCTACTCATAATCCAAAAATAATCAACAAAAAATAACTAATAATTTTTAATTACGGTAAGTTTTTATATTTAGGATTTTTTTTTTTATATATTTTCTTCTTCTCTAAATCAACTATTGTTCAAACCCTGGTCATAACATTTATTCCATGAGTGATCCAAATTTTAAAAATCTAGGCTAAACTCTAGATAAATCAGAACAAAATTTTTGTTGTTCAGATGAAATTCAGCTTTATGATAATAATGAAGAGGTAAGTTTAAGCATCCTTGATTTTTTTTTCTTTCATGGTTAAAAGTGAAGCAGTGAAAAGTTTAGATAAAGAACTGCCCGGTCGGGTTTGATCGACTGAGCAGTTCCCGAACTTGATTTTTTTTTCTAGCATATTTAAGTGAGTTTCAAACTTGTTTTTAATAAATTGTTCCCGAACAGATTGGAGAAATATTAATTTGTTCTGAAAAAAAGAAGAAGAAAAGCTCGATTTAGATGCTATCGCTTCAAATGCTTCCGAGTAGTCAAAAACTATTGAAATTGTTTGCTTTGATCCTATAGAACTCTTTACAACCAATAAGGTAACATTATAACAAAATTGAACCAAATCGGTCAACGGGATGGGTTGTATTTAACAAATTACATTTTTTATAGGTTGTATTTAATCAAGGTTACATTTAACCCATACGTGGGTTACATTTTTTATTTAGTCACTGCTTAAAAAAACCCCAAAAAACTTGTAAATTATTTAAATCTATAATAAATAACATTTGACAACTCTACATAATGTAAGAAAATAAATCTTTCATCAAAACTAGTTTCTTATCCAATTAGCAGCAAACAACCCTTTTTTATCATACAGTCAGCAACAAAACTAGATTTATGATAGCAATACTCATAACAAATATAATCATAGTAAGAGCACACTCCTAATTATCTCTGACGAACAAACCAAGGGATATTATTATTAGTTAGGTTTGTAAATGGATAACTGAATATCCGACATTTGTCCGAGTCCGTACCAAATTTAGGATATTATCTGAAGTTTCGGATATCGAATACGAATAAGGATGTCTTATCGGATACGGATACATGAATACTACTATCCTATAGGATGTTATCCGATAATATAAATATATGTATATAAAACTACTATTATACATTCTTTTTTCTTAATTTTTTTACATGTGTTGATGATTTTGTTTGTAAATAAATGAAGGAATGACAAATTCATCAAAATTAATTTTGTGTTATAATTTTGGATTCATGAGAAGAAGAAATGATTAAACACACACAACCAAATTAATTTTTTTCCTTGTATAATTTTCAGATAATTATCAGATTATCGGATATCCGTTAATCTTAACGGTTTCGGATACGAAAATGAATTTCTATTATCCGTCGAATAATTGTCGTATACGGATACTCGTATATTGTTAACGGATTTGGATACGAGACAATCATTATATGTTCTGTTAAGTACCGTTGACAACCTATTGCTAGTAAAAGCTTGAACTACACCACAGGAGTCAAAGCGTATTAACATAAGTCTAACACCCAATTTAGAAGCATTCATATTATGAGTCTTCTACCGAGCTTAAAGCTTGCTGAAACCTTCTTGAAAAGAGTAGATTACGCCCCATTTCTATTTTTAAGGTATCCCCCTCTGTCTAGTAGTTAAGAAGCAGGTTTCATAAAAAAAGTAGCCTTACAATTGGATCTTCTGAAAGACTTCCTTGGAACTGGATTGCCAGCTTCGCTTGGAACTAGACCGTTTGGAACATCTGGTCCTGCCTTTGACTTTGTTATTCCTGCCATGCCAATGCGATTAGCCAATTGGACGGGGTTTAATGAAAGTTGCACCCTTCCGGTCTCGCTCTTCACTCTCCGGGGACTTCCTCCAGCTTTTCACTCATTAGTCGAGTGCTAGTCCGGATCAAGAACACTCTAAACCAACAATTACCCCATAAATTTATGCTAAAATGATAACATGTAAGTCTTTAAACTGGTCACATGTCTCCATCCGACTTGTGTCCAACGTTTGGACGCACGTATTTCCGTGTCAAACACATCAATGACATTATAAACATATGTTATATACTGTTTTAGTTTAAATGAAAATTAATGATGCCTGAATTTTTATGTACGTGTTATTTTATTAAAATATATATGTGTTTGTTCACAAATTTATGATAACAATTTATTATTGTTGTTGAGAAATCACATTCGGTTGGAACCTGTGTTCTAATATGTGTAATGTGTTCTCTATGTAACAACTAATATGCACTGCAAACATTAAGAATTTCGATGTTCTTCACTTTGTTGGTTGACATAAAATCCACCTCATCCCACTTCTTCGGAAATCGCATCTTAATCATAGCAACAAAGGATTGCACAAATTGATATATATATCTTTTAGGGATTAGTCCTGCAATAAGTATAAGATAAAACCTTTCAGAAATCAAAGATATTGCACCATCTATAATCACTTTGGCTATTAAAACCATTTTCAGTCATAACCTAAAACAAAGACTTTTTTTTTCAAAATAAATAAATTATTCTCGTAACAAATATTAGCCCCAATTCAAAAATTCAATCAAATTATTTGGAATAAAACCTCATCGATTCTAATTTAATATCATTTGTTATTTGTAAATGAGGGTTATGTAAAAGTGAAGCCATTACCTTATGAGAGAGTACTAAAAAAAATGAGAGCTTGAAGACATGTATTAGCTCATCCATGTGTATTCTCCTATGTTTCTCATTGTGTAGAATACATATAAATGGTTTGGTCAAAACTTAAAAGGGGTATCGAAGGGTTTGCTCATTGAAGTTTCGCCTGAGCTAGAGATTGGGCAACTGAAGAAAACAAAAAAGAATAAGGAAGGCGTTCAACATGCCCAGAATTTTCTATGATGCACAGACACGCATGAGCAGATCACATGTCGTGTCGTATCCGTCTATATCACATGGTAATTAGCTAAGATATACATCTACACTTGCCAGGTCACGTGTCGTGTCCGTGTCCAACACTTCCAGACACACCACCTAAGATTTTATTAGTTAAAAAATTAAAATCAGCAGTTATGATGCTTATCTAACTATAAAATCGTGAATTTTTGAATTTGATTAGTGTTACATATTAATTAAGATTTAGATCGTACAGAAGGATTTCAAAAAAATAAATTCATATTTTTTAAGCAACCCGATAGATTTTTCACTCTTTATAATATTTCTGTATAATTCTTTAACTTGCGTTTTTTCTTTCTTCTTGTATTTAATGTGTCCATGTTATTATGTCATAATTGTATTATATGTCCTTTCTTCTTGTATTTAATGTGTCCATGTTATTGTGTCATAACTGTGTCACATGTACGTACAACCTTGGTAATTAGGTGAGTTTGTATACAACCTGTGTTTAAGATTTTTATATATGAAAAATTTTATATAACATAAAAGAGATGAAATTTCATTTTAGGTTTTGCCAAAGAACATATTTGTATTGGTGGAAGGAGAAGTGCAAAATACAAATTGTTGATGGTTTTATTTAAAAATAGAAAATAAATCAAATGGGTGATGAGTTTCATGTGTTGTTAATAAATTTCAGTTTCAGTTTATTATTCAAAAAAAATTATATTTCACTTAATCTGTTTAGTTCAAGTATACACAAATGAATAAAAATCACCCCATATATTTTTTTTGCCATTGGATGTTCCCCACAAATAACGTAAAAGAAGTAACTATATGAAAATCCAAAGGACTAAACGTTCCCTGCAAATAACGTAAATGAGTTAATCATACTAAAATCCAAAGGATTAGATTGCCATAGTTTCCTCCAAATGACTATATCGTTATGTTGTTTTAACCATGCTTACCCATAGAATTGAAAGACGTTTATTTTTTCATAAATTTAATGTGTTTCGTCTTTTGCCTTGCAACTCCCCCTTGTATCTTTATCCATAAATTCACACCTTTATTTAGCCATTTTTTGTCAGCATATCTAGCATTCTTTGCAAGGCAGAATATTGGTTTTCCGAGGCAATGTTGAACTTGTCAAAGAATAGATCTCACCCTCGCGAAGTAGCGGTTGAAATTTCTTGATCACGCTTATAGGTACCACTCCATGCAATTCATCTTGCAGAGCACATAATAGAATCTTCCAATACGAAAACAGTAAAAAGAAAACATGTTAATGTTTAAACATTGGATATAAACATGAAGAACCAAAAGAAAACTGCACAAAGTAATTCATATGGCAAGATGGATAGTAAATAAATTTTGAGAGTCAAGGGTGTAATACATCGAAATAAAGAAGTTTGCTTCAAGAATGGCTTTTGAATTCCAAAGTTCTACTGAGATCAAACTGTATCATTAGATTTTGAGTAGATCGAAAACATTAGCATGCTTAAAAACCAATAGCCGGGTTTCACTATTGGTGAGAAAGTGGTCAGGTTTCAGAGTACATGTACCGGAAGTGAGAAGTCAAAGTGGGTGAGCACGCATGATATACAGAGACGGAAGCTAAACAATTATTCTACAAATGAAATAAAACAAAGGCTAGATTTAAAAATTTAGTCAAGTCTTTGGTCATATGCTCATGATGAATATAGAAAATATTAAGCACATAACACAATTAGACAAATAAAAAGAGTAACTGAAACAATAACCATGTGAAAGACAACGATCAAAAATGAGCATCAATGGCAGAATGCCCAAACCCATCAGTAAGACTTCATCAAGTAATCTTCCAAATACCTTTGGCAGTAGGAGATCCACTTAGTCCACCTTTTTACAATCTTTTTCATTTATGAGTCCATGCATTATGGCCTTCGTTGTCTTTCATGCGTAGAACTGTAGTATTTACCGACTCTACACTTCCTTCCGTTCATACCTGCCAACAAACGACAAACAGGTTATGAGAAACTTCATACAAATGAATGAATCAACCACCCAAGTGTAGATAAATATCACTGTGCTACTAATGGTGAATAGATGAATAACAAAAAAAAAAAATCACCACAGTCTAAAAGACTTATTATTTTTATTTTCATCATGGTTTCAGTTATTGTTTTTTTTTTCTTTCATGTCCTCAAACTACCATATGATTTTACAGGCAGTGTACCAAATGGAAAACAGTACTCTATATTATGGTAACTGCATGACAATCTTAACTGCCAATTGTTTAGGAGTCTAAAATAGCTTACCTCCTCAAGCTGCAAGATATACATTGTGGTGTCCAGCTGCACCCAGTGGTAGACCGTTGCAGGAAAAGGTGATAATTCCTTGTAGCTGACAATGTTTCTTTGAACAGTAATTTGTAAAGAAGGCTTTGAGGGGTTCCAATGTCACATCACCTTCATACCCCTGGGCAGAATCTGTATGAACAATTGCAAGTGCCTTCATAGGATCTCGTCTTTTCCAAGGTCAATGAAGTGTTATTCGTAGATGACGATATTTATCACCATGACTGCAGTATGTTTATGAAGGAAAGCTATTAGTGTACATCTGCTTACATTAATTTACATTTAGGCAAGTTTCATAAGAGTCCTTGACAATACTTGAAGGCCATGAAATCCACCCATTAAGCCTGTCTTACAAAATCAAGAAATGTCTTTGATAGAGGTCCACGAAATAGTTTTCATATCAATATCTTGTAACATTCAGGTGGTGTCACATGCAACAACATTACGACTTCAATGCATCCGGTAAGAAAAGTTCATGTATTAAATCTACCACTAACATTTCTAGTTAGACCAAAAGATGCGTCTTATGACTCAGGAGTAAAGTGATTTCAAGCTTAAATGCACTTGTGGAGTAGCCTGTGCATACAGGTGATAATGTGATTATCTGCTATTTTTTAATTATGAAGAAGCAATGAGAAACTATAACATTGATTAGCACTCTATTAAGCTAGATTACTTCCTGGTGATACAGTGTCAATGTACCGTGTTTTCAATCTTATATGCACTTGTGTTGTGCGGTACCTTGTGAATACGGTTGACAATGTGAGTAATATGTTTTCTTAAATTATATATTCACAATCAATTAGAAAATGTAAGCTAGATTCGAACACAATTAACAGAATATGGTGCTTAAAGAAACACTCACCTGTAGAAAGAACTGGCGGACTCGATATTTTCCGGATTATCATTTCCCAGCCTCATATTCTATGTCAAACCGAGAACTTCCACTCCTCTCCACAGTTTAGAGCTCCGAATAGATGCACCTACGATCTGTTCTCGTCCTCCCTTTTCAAAGATGGGTAAAGTCTGCCCATCAATAACCCGTTATCATCTAAACTAATTTATAATCTAAATTATCAAAACTTGCAGAACTCTTAAGTGTAGGTTCCACCTTGATATTAAACAAAATACAAGAGATGCAAGACTTCATCTGACTTTGGTTTATCGTTAAAAAAAAATTGAGCTTTTTTTAGTATCACATGTATGTGCCCACAATTTTTGAGACCTTAACAATTTTGGAAGCCTTAATTTTTGTATCAGTAAATAGAACAAATAAAGAGGTGACAAATTAAACCAAATATTTCTATTACATAGGGCCAAAATGCATTGTGCAAGGTCGTAAGGTCGTTATAAGAACCAAGCCAATACCTCAAGGAAAATATAGCACATAAAGATTGCACGAGGACCCCCTTGTTTGTCGCCATTCATACTGAGAAGGTGGTGATGTGATTTTAATTGTACACCGTAAGAGTACGGTTGTCGATGAGATAGTACGTAAGTACGGTTCATTTCACAGTGATTTCAGAAATGTAATTTTTAGTTTTTAATTAACTAATGTGCTAATAACAAAAAAAAAAAATAATGAAAAAATTAAATAAATAAATAAAAAGATAAAATCACTATACAAATTAATTAACCATAAGAGAAGGTCTAGGGTTTCATATTCCACTACTTTTGATGTTTGTACAATTACAATTTATTATCTCAAACAATTACTCTCAAATTTCTCAAAACCATATTGAACCCATTCTCATGTTTTGGGAAGTATAACGTTTAAAATTAATTATACGACTTTCGTCGTTGCACAAAAATATAACCTCCTTCGCTTATAAAAGATCAACAGTTTGAAAACAATCCAGAACAATTAATATAAAGCATTTTAGAAGAGAAATTATTAGTCATGAATAACACAAATAATAGAGTAAATATTGTCTAAGAAATAAAACTATTAAAAATTCACATCAAAAATAACTTCATCCTACACCTTAGAAAAGAAGATTAGTCACTCATGAAGAAGAAAATAATTTTTTTTTTGATAAATCAATTAAATTTATTGAATTAGAAAAACTCACGATTTTCTTTATTTCTTTGTCGGTTTAACGACGCACTCCAGGAGTAGTACAAAGAAGAACCGACCAGTTGTCGTTGAATCAATAAAAACTGTTCAATTGATTAAAGAATCAACGAGGCCCTCCGTATGCATTATACTCTCAACTGTCGCAGATACTATTCACTAAACAGTTATAAAAGGTGTTGAAATTAAAAGAAAAGGTAACGGAAATAAATGACAGTTTATGTTAATCTATGTTCTTCATCTTCTTCTTCCTTCTTCACGAGCATAATTTTCGGATTTTTTTTTCTTGTTTCTGGCGAGAGCTAGCCTCCCCCCAACTCTTCCTTGATCTCTTATATTTATACTAAACACCTACCCCACTCGTATATCTTGTCAAATCTTCTTACATAACTTTTTTTTTAATGAAAATAATATTCAAAATCATCTTTTTTTCTTCGGTCCTAATTTAATTCAAACCACGACCAAATCTTTTGATTCTCCTTCTCGTTGTTTACTTGCTTGTTCTTAATAAGAAACCGATTATTGGAAACAAACTTTAGTAAAAATAGGAAACTAAATATATGTTTCGCGTAACGTTCTCCCTGAATTTTCTTTCCAAATTTATTTGATTTGATTCTGATTTGATTTCACGTGTAAACCTTGTGTACAATCAACTTGATGAGGCGGGCGGAAGCTAAGAGTCACGCCCCATACACAGCCCATACATGCGTTATGGTAGAATCATGCCGCATACACAGCCATACACAGGCGTTATGGTAGAATCATGCCCCACACAGGCGTTAGTTTAAAATCACACCCCACACACAGGTGTTACCTTAGACACACGCTCACAACAAGCATTGTATTAACAAGACACCCAACACGAGCGTTACTCTAATCGAACGCCTGAATACCAAGCGTGCATCTGGCCTTACGCCCCGCTGGACGTGCTCTTGGGTGAACGCTTCATCAGGCGGCATTCTGGTTCACGCCTGGATCAATGAAACGAATGTCTAGCATTACGCCTTGCACGAGACGGAGAGCCAGCGTCACGCCTGGCACAAGACGCACGGTCATCTTTAAGAGATTAGGAAACCTCAAAATAAAAGGTAAAAATAACAAAACTTAAGAGAAGAGGGAGTGGGGACCGACCGGGGTAGCCAACCGGCCGGTTGGCACCGGTCCCATAACCCTCCTTTTCAGTATTATTATTCGTCCCTTCTCTTATTTTCTTTTCGAGACTACAAGCTCTTCGAAGCAACATGTTAGCGTTTCACGTCTAGGATTTTCAGATGTGACGTTCTTCAGTAAAAATATTGTAGATTTCTCATTCGATGTTCGTGTTCAATGATCAGCCCTAATTCGGAATCCTGAAATCACTGGCTACATCCCTACGTGAAAGGATTTAGGTTTTGAGTTCGTTTCGGTCGTCCAACAGAGCAAATAATAACCCTCCAAATGAAATTCTGACAGTTTTCAGATTGTAGTTCACCTAGGGTTTGAACCAAACCTACTAGAACGTTATTCGGAATGATATGCCCTTTTAGTATGCCATAATAGACATGTAGGGGAACATATGTTGTTTAGAACACTTTTCCCCATTCCATACCCGTCGTCATGTTTTTGTAAGGTAATTATGATATATCAAAAATTGGATATTGACCAGAATTAAGGTTTTGTTGTATTTCGATCAATGTTAGGATTTTCAATGCAACCAACATTGGGAATATACTACCTCTGTTTCAGGAAAAGAGTTACTATCACTTTTTTAAATTGGCCTATTTTTAGGCTAAAATGAAAAAGTGATAGTAACACTTTTCCAGAGATGGAGCGAGTATTATTTAACATCGATCAATGATGATTGGAGCTTTAGTTTTTGCATTTGGCGTGCTGGTGACTTAGTGATCACACAAAGATGTGATGTTTCAACTTAGCGCATTCGTAAGCAGCTTGTTATGCGTTATGATAAAGCAATATTATTCAGTTTGAATTTGAATATTGATATAAAGTCACTCTAAATATTCAGCCGAAGAATATGAGGAGGAATTAAGTAGCTCTATACTAGTGTGCAATACATCTAGGAGCGTGGCCACCCATTCGGGAACAAATGAATGTTCTGGATGTTATCATCTGGGGAAAAACTACTATCCACACCAGTGATAATATGAAGACAATATCGCTTTGTACTAGTGTGCGATACATCTAGGAGTTGCCCTGTAATAAGCATTTGATTTCAATTCTCTTGCGGATTGTAAAATATGCTTATTCGATATTTCAATTCTCTTGCGGAATGTGAAATATGTTTATTCGATATTTCAATTCTCTTGCGGAATGTGAAATATGTTTATTCGATATTTCAATTCTTTTGCGGAATGTAAAATATGCTTATTCGATATTTCAATTCTTTTGCGGAATATAAAATATGAATTTTATGCTTTTGATGCCAGGTCAGTAGCATATAAAAAAACTTTATTATTTTTTTGATTTTACTGTCGAGTAAATATAACTTGACTATTTTGTCCTTTATTAAAAAATGCACCATCTATAGTAGGTGAATGCCAAGATAAAAATAAAAATAAAAATAAAAAGTTTCGTAGAATATCTATAAGAAAAACTTGATATAACTCAATCCATTAAAAAGCCTTGCCTATTTGAGGCTATATAATAAAACAAATTAGGGTTATTATGTAGTAATATCCAAAACCTTTTATCCATTTCTTTTTCTTAACGGTCATGATACCTTTGGTTAATTAGTGTTAATGTTGATCAATTAGCTAATTAATTATGATTATAGAATATATAGTTAGTGCAATAGAAATTATTATAGTTTTAGTTTTTAAAAAGAGAGAATGTGTTAGAGAAGAAGAAGAAGTTGGGTAACCATTAAAATAAAACTAGGTTTTGGTGATTTAGGTAATGAGAATGGATGAATATGAAGAAGTATCCATATCTTTATCCTGTAAAGAAGATTGTGTACCCAAACGACCATTGGAGATGAAGATTGGGGCATATGTTAGATGATCCAAAACATTATGGTGAAAACTTAGATGATGATTTTTTGTTTTAAAGAAAATAAAGTTTATCACACTTAAATACATATAATAATCAGTTAATTGATTTAATAACCCTTAGATTTATTTGTATGGGTGCGTAAGATAAGTATAAGTAGATACTATTTTAAAGCCCATGAATTTCTAAGATACTTTTATAACATCCTAAATTGGCAATGCAACCAAGTTTTTGTTTTAAAGTACAAATGAATTCCACATAGACTGAACAATATACCTTTGATCATGTCTTATTTTCTTTTGGCAATAATAAAAATCATGAGATCTGTGGTCAGTGTAGTCCATACTGGCCGGTACTGTCGATATTTCGCCGGTTTTATCGGTATCGGGCATCAACCGAAAAGAAACACACCATACCGGCGGTATGGTATTTGATCGAAAAAATCGGCCGATATTGACCGGTACGAGTTGATCGAAATGACCGATATTGACCGGTACGGCCGGTTTTCAATTAAAAAAAAAATCCAAAAGAAAAAAAAATCAAAAAATAAATATCCTTATCATTGTTCTAGGGTTTTCAATTGTTACTCATGATTTTTATGATATTTTAGAAAAATGAGTATTAGTTTTATATCTTAATAGGACCAATATGGAAAAAACGTTTGATATAATAATTATAGATATTAAATATGTAGAACGATATTTTATCGATATTTAAAATTAAAATTTCTCCGGTACAAAAACATACCAGTGTATGCTCTCGACCGGTACAAATCGAAATCCGATATGGACTACATTGTCTGTGGTAATTAATTCTTTTACCTACAAATATACGAAGAGCTTCACCGATATCGTTTAAAAAAAAATGAAAGAGAAGCAATACATGGCGTGATACAACAAGTGAACCTTTTAATCAACAAACTGAAATCAATTCTTTTCTTGCTTCACAACGAATTACTAACGGCGGATCATCTACTTTCAAATTCCAACAACCCAAGATAAATACATAACAACCCTAATACACTAATTTCTACTGGTAATGAATTCCTTTGTTTCATGGTTTTATGTGAATGTAAACATGGGTGGGGTTATTTAGTTTCAGGTTAAATTGGTTTTTGTGGAGTTTAAGTGAGACTTTCCAATTTTTTGAACTATTGGTAATGGTTTCCCCGTTGATTTTTTTACGAGAAAATGCAAGCGAGTAATTAATTTTCTTTTTTAAATGTGTTTTATTTATAGAAACAAATTCATTACCCCTCGTTGTGAATGAGAAAAGATAAGATATATTGGGGAGGATCATGTGTATACCAACTCCTAAAGATATTTTTTATCATAAAATTTTTTACATAAAACATGTACAATATTATTTGCACTTTTAGGGACAAATTTGAAGATAATAGATTCAAACTCGAAAAAACTATATTTTGCTTTTATGATCATCATATTTATGTTAGCCGGAATTTTGTTGAAAGGTCCATTAATATCCTTGGAAACAAGCATCACCTTTTACAATGACTTTTTGTAAATTTAACTCTCTTTCTTTTCAAGGTTATAAGCTCGAACTTCTTCTTTCTGAGAAGAATAATCAGAAAAGCAAATACTTCTACAACCCAAGAAAGTTCATTTATCATCTTTGGCTACCACTGCTGCTGCACACCTATTTTTGCATCCATATTTATTTTAGCAAACATGTCAGGAGGCAATTCTCAGTCATCTGTAATATCTTCATTGCTAGAAGCTACCTCCATATGATTTATTTGTATTCAGTTTCCTTGATTACTATAATGAGTTCTGAAATCTTCAAAAACCATTTTTATACATCTTTCCTTAGAAAATTGTTCTCCCTTAAAGACTACATCGTTTCTTATCTTCCAAATGTTCCATATCACATAAGAACCTAATATAAAAGTCTGGCCAACATATATAGTATTCATCCATTTGATAAAAACTTCTTTAACATCTATGACTTCTGAAATATATGGGAACACATAAGAAAGGTCATGAAAGACACTCTCAGTAATCTGACATTCAAAAAAGAGATGAATTGTTGATTCCAAATTATTTTGACAAAAAGAGAGTAAGTAATATTACCATTAGAAAACAACAGTGAATCAGAAGTATGATAACTATCGATTAACTTTAAAATCAATAAATTGGTTTAGGTTTTGGTAGTGTTGACTGTAATAGCGGCAGAAAAATTGAAACCCACTTGAAGTGTCTAATAGTATATTTTATTTTTTTAAATGGCGCTAATAGTGATGTTTTATAGTTTTTGTTGGTAATGGTGACTGTGATTTTTGTTGGTGGTGAAATTTTGTGGGGGTGATGGTGTAAACAAGGATGAACCCGAATAAGGAAGCATCCGGATTCATTCTAGCTATTATTTTAATATATTTTTATTTAGTTTAATTCAGGATGCATCTCGATTCATCCTGCCCATTGTTCGAATAATTTTTTTTATCTTAGATGATAAAAGAAAATAAAAAAAAATTCTTCAGGATGTATCTGGTTCCATCCTACATATTGAGATATTTATTTATTTTTATGTTGAAGGTGGTGGTGGTTTTTGTTGTATTTTTTTACCATTGAAGGTGGTGGCGGCAGTAATATGCTATTTGTTGTTGTTGAAAATATCGGTAGTGATGGTGGTTGTGCTAGATCTTTATATATATACAAAAAAAGTGAGTATAGTTTTTCATATCTTATTTTAAGCCAGAATTCATTTAGATTCTTCCTAGCTGTTTTTTGAATGTATTTTTTCTTAGTTTAAGTCTCGATGCATCTAATTTCATTCTAGCTATTTATTTTATCTTAGTTTAAGCAAGGATGCAACCAGTTTCATCCTACCAATTCTTTTTCAAAAAGAAAACTCTCGAATTTAGTATCAACAATGGATTTTGTATTATAGATCATCTAAAACCCTTTCCATAAACATAAGTTTTATTCAAATTCGACATATATAGAAGTTATGAATTCTTTTGTGATTTGTTATGAAAAGATAGAAAATAAAAAATTATAAAGATGAGGGACATAATTGTCTAGAATTTTTGGTGTCCATATATCCCTAATATTAACTTATCTACTAAAACCATATTTTAGGGACATTTGAGCAATAGACTCATTTTTACCCATTTTCTCGATAATATTGCATTAAAGAAACATGTATTGTGTTATAAAAGTCAAAATTCACTTTGTATGGGATAATTCATAAAAAGATTCCATTTTTGACATGTATTTAGTGCCGTTGCAGTATCAGAATTGGTAGTTAACACTAGTCCAGAACCAGTTATGAATAACCGATGGAGGGAGATTTATGGAAAATAAATCCATTATTTTATTTTTATTTTATTTTTTCGTTAATGTTATTTTTAGTAGAAAAATAATTAATTTTCGGATTTATTATTTAGGGTAATTTTAGAAGAGTCTAGAAGTTTATTTTAAGAGTTCAAATAAGTTAGGAAAGTTGACTAAAGGTAGTAGATACCTTGGGAAACAAGTTTATTGGTTTTTGATAAGTTTAGGGTTTGTTTAGTAGGAATTATCTATATAAGGAACTCCAAAAACGAAAATTAAGAGAGTTTTTGGTTTTTTAAAATTATATTATTTTCATTAAACTTGTTGAGTTTATTGATTTTGATTTTTATTCATAGTTGGGTTTACCCCGAAGTCTGAATATTAATCTCATATTTATAGTCGTTATTCGTAGTGAATTAACGAAGTCTAGATAACCCCGTAGATTTTAGGATATCTCTTTAAATAATTTTTATCGATTTCCACCCACTCTATCAATTACTTTTTAACAGTTCTATTCCGCTGTAATTATTATCATCTTTAGACGCTTCCGATCTACATCAATAACGTATTTAAATGACAGATTAATTTTATAAATGTAGTCTTACTAACAGAATCCATCATATACTATGAAAATAGTTGAATCATTATTTAATATAAAAGAAACATCATTCTCAAATGTCGTAATTTACTAAGTGCATGATCTAATGGTGACCCATTCAGTCACGTAACGTTTCCAACAAGTATTTAATAGTTATTCAAATATAATTACGGGTCGGGATCGACTAACAACAAACTTTTTGACAAAACATAATTACCGTAGGATGTTTTAGCACATTTGAT
Organism: Papaver californicum; assembly: GCA_023531435.1. NCBI lineage: Eukaryota > Viridiplantae > Streptophyta > Magnoliopsida > Ranunculales > Papaveraceae > Papaver > Papaver californicum. The sequence continues at coordinate 1,698,244 of JAJJMC010014768.1, read as the reverse complement.
GACATGTCATGTAAATTATTTTTTGCTTGTGTTCTGTTGCGAGTTGCGAGTGTATGCTAAAACAATTTTCTAAAGCATTTAAAAAAGGAAAATTTACTGATTGGTTTAAAATCCTCGAATCCGTTTAATCTATGGTATATCCAGAAAACTATTTAACCAGAGGTCTAAAAATGTTTTTATCTTGCAAAAAGATCCGACTGCCCTTTTTATTGTACGTGAGGATATTAGAGAAATAACTTCTCTCTTTGTTTCTTCCATTAAAACGAAAATACCAAAAAACAGATCTGAATACTAAAATCTCATCAACAAAAATAAAATCGAATACCAAAAATTAATCAACAAAAACAAATCTGAAACACTAAAAATTCATTAACGAAATCGAAATCAACATCATTAACGAAAACATATATGTTTTCATATCATGCTCCTTCACCAAAATTGAAGAAATCATATTAATCAACTATCATCAACAAAAACAGATCAAAAACCGTGTTATAGATCCAGAGAAGAAGAAAAGAAGAAGATCATACGTACTGAAGGTTAAAATGTATGATTTCACAATATATGTTGATCCCATAGTACATATTGATATGTACCGAAAGAAAATATGTAATGAAGAAAAAAGTGTATGATCCCACAATACATATTGATCCAACAGTACATATTAATATGTACCGAAGAAAAATATGTATTGAAGGAGAAAAAAAAATGTGTGGTCCCACAGTACATATTGATATATACTGAAGGAAAATATGTACTGAAGCAAATAGAGTAGATGATCCTACAATACATATTGATCCAACTGTATCTATTGATATGCACTGAAGGAAAACCCAGAATACATACTGTAAGATCATCCATGAAATCCAAAAATGTCTTCTAAAAACATATTATCTTCTTTTTCCCCAAATCTTTTTCTTCTCCTTCTTCACCATCACTTAATTTTCTTTTTCTTGATCACTTTCATACTTTGTTCTTCTTCTTCCCCCTTTCCATAATCTCTTATTTTCTTTCATTAAAACCTAATTTTTAAAATACAAATCAACAATCATGAAAATTAATAAAATCAAAAACTTCATCTCAATCTCAATGTTTTCTCATTTGGGGTTCAAAACTATAGATCCAAAAAGAATGAGAAGTAAGATAGATGCATCTCTTGTTTTGATGATTATAAAAGAAGATCGAGAAGATTGAAGAAGAAAACTCTCTCTCTCCTTTGTATTATAGAAAAAAGGTGATTTTGAAATTAAAAAAAACACATAATATACACATCATGTGTAATGGACCAACGAATAAGATTGTCGCTCCAAAAACATCAAAAAGAACTAACGGGTAAAATAAATTCTATGAATGGACTACCCATTAAACAAATCGTGTCGATTAGATTAACTAGCAATTCCTAATTTAAAAAATATGATCTAGGAATTACTATATAATCCTATATTAGAGACCCGTTTAACCTCTAATGCTACCCCAAAACCCGGTTTAACCATTAATCCAAAAACAAGTCATTGGACTAGATTTCTTACTCGCGCGTTCAATTCACGTGAGAAGAATGAAAAACAGATTTTCAAGATCCCATAAATACCCCTCTCTTGTACGAACTATAAATTTAGCTAAAATCAAAACTTCCAGAAAAAAATCGTCAATTGGCAGCTCACAGATTTTTCTTCTCTTTCTTCCCTTTCTGCTTCAGTGGTGTTTTCAGCTTTAAGGTATCGTCAATCTCCAGATATTTTTCTTTAATCTTCTTTTCTGTATTTTTCTCCAGGTATCGTCAATCTCTGCTTTTGTTTTTTTAAGTGAAATCATGATAATCAACTTGATTTCATGTTTTGTTTGTTTTCTTACACTGAAATCCCGATGATTAACGTTTTCTATGATGTACATTTTGTTGAATTCCATGATCGATCTCGTTTTTGTTCGTGTTTTAGTTTTCTTTTCATCTTTTGAAACTGATTTTGTAATCGTTCTATTTTGTTCATTAGATCGTCGTATTCAGTGTTTTTACATGTTGTTTGATAATAGGTTTTGTTTGGTTTTCTTTTATTTTTTTCAGGGAATCATGATTTTTGTTCTTTTCTTTCTGTATGTTTTGCATGTTTCTTCAGTACATATTAACACGTACTGTTTTTCTAAACTTTTCGATATATACTGTTTTTATAGTATACCATTTTTGAACAGTACATATTTGTTTGCACTGTTTGTCTGTTATTTGTGTTTCTATAATATGTGTGATACTTCTAAAATAGTATATATTATGTTGTATCGTAGATTTAGTATTCATATCATCTTAAAATATATATTTTGGTTTTTGTGTTTTATGTTATTTTATTTGCATCACATTTCTTCAGGTTCAACATGTCAGGTGTTGTAACTAATCCAAATAGGTTTTATTACTCTCATGTATACCACAAGCAACACCACATTGCATATTTGGTTACGTTATCTTCGACTTTGGAAGATTTGAAGTTTACTATTTGTAATGTGTGGAGCTGGTTGACTTCATCAACTATTGTTGTTAATTATGTTGAAAATGGAGTGAAAGTCCCTGTCCTTGCTGATGTATCTCTTCAAGGTCTTGTTGCATTGCATTTTACGAAGAATTCAGATTTCTTTGAGTTGCATGTTGATGTTGTGTTATCCTGTGCATCTAATTCTTTGAGAAGTGCTGATCTTGACAACAATGTTGAGTTGGTTTTGAGTGCTAGGAACAGTTATTTGAAAGATTCTAAAGAGGTTGCAAGTGTTCTTTTTTCTGATGGTTGGGAGAATCTTTTTGAAGATAAAAACCATCTCTTCCATGGTGGTGTTGAAGTTGTTCGGTTAGCATGTGAGAAATATTGTTTGAGGACTGGATATAAGGTTAAAAATTTGAAGAATGACCTTGAGAGATTCACAGCCAGATACAACAATGACTGTTGATCTTGGATGCTTCACGCGGTTGCCATGAATGGGTCTTTGGATGTGTTTAAGATAAAGTATTACATGGGTAGGAACACTTGTGGCGCTGGTTATAGGTTGAAGAGTCCAACTGTTTCGAGGAAGCTTGTAAGTCATTTAGTTCATGAGCGTGTCAAGCACAACCCTCTCATAAAGCCGCAAGAGATTATGGATTATATTAAAGTTGGTGGAGGGACCAACATCAAGTATCACCACCCATATCATGCACTAGAGTTATAGCATGAAATGATTTTTGGTGACGATGTAAAGTCATACACTGATCTTGCTTGGTGGGTCACTGCTGTTCGGGAAACCAACCTAGGGTCCTATATTGATTTTGATTTCAACGACGCAACAAAGAGATTCCACAGACTTTTTATTTGCTTTGGAGCTTGCAGAGAGGGTTATAAACTTTGTCGTCCAATGATTTTTGTGATGCAATATTTCTTATGGGGAGGTTTAAAGGAGGTCTAATGGCTGCTACATGTCTTAACGAAAATCAAGGCAACTTTTTATGTACTTTAGGATCATACACATCATACATAAAGTACATATTGATATACACTGTAGGTATAACATATTTTTGAAGGTGCAGACATGAAGTACATATTTGATATGTATAGCTATATGACAACAATAAAACACATCTGTAATCAAGACATGAAGTACATATTGATATAGTTTCTTATATTTTGTTTTCCAGGTTTTTATCCTTTTGCATATGCATTAGTTCCTGGTGAAGATAATGATGATTGGCATTGGTTTATGGAAAATATTAAAAAAGTTGTGGACCATCGTCCCATCACCTTTTTGACTGACCGAGGTGAAGGTTTGTTGAATGCAATTCCTGAAGTTTTCCCTGATTCTTATCATAGCTATTGTTTTTTCCACTTGAAAAAGAACTTACCCATCAGTAAGGCTGATGAAAAATATAAAGAAGTGGTGGAATGTTTCCAAAAAGCAACATATGCGCTTTCTCCAGCAAGATATGGAGAAGGTCTTCAAGGAATGGTTTATCTAGGAAGGCCTTGGGTTGCTCAATACTGATGTAACATTCCTAGGGAAAAGTGGTCTAGTGCATACTTCCCGGGCTGTAGGTATGGTCAGACTTCTTCAAGCATTGCTGAGTCTTTTAATAACTGGATTCACCGCTAGAAGAAGTTACCTCCTTGTGTTCTCTATGACAAGTATATATGTACTATATGTATAATATGTATTTTATTTTTTATTTTATTTTTATCGTGTAGGCTACGGGTAATGGAGTTGATGTCTGAACGTCGTGAAGAAAGTCTTTTGATGGATCCGGAACTCTTAACCCCTGTGTATCAAGCCTTGCTTGAACTACACATTAAAATTGGTCGTCCTTGGAAAGTTAGTCAGTCGTATGCTCACGTCTTTGAAGTTCATTCCACAAGGTTAGTTATTTTAGGTAACATGCTCTTTTGAACTAAGATATCCACTAAACTAGTTTTTTTGTTTTGTTTGTGTAGTGCAAATATCAGTATATACTGCATAAAATAATATGCTTGGTTTTCTTGTTTGCAGGTCTCATATGGTAGATCTACAGCAAAAGAGTTGTACTTGCGTGTATGGTTTTCCATGCTCGCATGCTACTGCAACTATTTCTGCATCTTGGGGAAAGTTCCTTGGTTATATCGATGAATACTTCAAAGTTAGCTGTTATCGCCAGCTATATTCAATCGCTATCAGACCTGTTCCTAATCATGACATGTAAGTTTTTTAAGCAGTACATATTTTTTTCATGGTAGTATCATACATGAGGATGGTTTTAAGCAGTACATATAAACCATAAACTAGAACCAGCATAGTACATATTGATTTTTAGTGTAACACGCATCAACAAACATTGCACAAGTATATTAGTTTTTTCTTATTTATGTTTTTTAATATACCACAGGCCTGATGAGTATACCGCAGAAGATATTGTTTTGCCACCAATAGTAGTTAGGGCTCCTCCAGGAAGAAGAAAAAAAAAACCGTATCAAGAGTGCATGGGAGAGGAGAAAAAATCTTGTTACATGTTCAAATTGTAAATTGAAACCTCATCACAACAAGGCTACATGCAATGTTATCCATCAGTACCAATATACGGATGAGAATTTTCATAACAGTTTTTTTAGTATATTTTGGATTTAAATTCTTTTAGAAGATACTTGTGGCATTCTTTTAGGTTTCTTTTTTCAGAACTTGTTTGTGTGCCAACTGAGTTATGTTCTTAATGACAGAATGTGATTTTGATGATATAAATCTTATATTTTTGCTCCATCTTAAAAGATGTATGAAAAATTGGTTTAATGAAATTCACTCTATACGGGGGTCGAGTGAGTGATACATTTTTATTTAATTTTAGAGTTATTGGTGATTTTTATTCCCAATATATTTTTCTTTTATTTTTTTAGTAATCTTCTAGTTGTTATAAAAACACAAAAAAATGTACATAAACAAAGTAATTTTTTAAATCATATCAATATGTACTTCATAGTACATGTCATTATATACTTGTTTTTAGATTATGAATCTATTGGTTCAGAGTTTCAGAACAAAGTAATATCAATATGTACTTCCTAGCACATATCAATTTGTTCTACCTTTCTATATTACTCTAAAATTAAATAGAAACCTAACAATGCTAATAAAGATCATCACATATATATATATATATATAAACATACTAACTAAAAACCAATTAAATATGTAGAAACCAAGTTCAGTAAGTAAACACAATAAGAAAGTTAATGAAGTACTACCCACAAAATCCTGCCCATCAAAAACCAAAATGTACCAACTTATCTCCTCATACCAAGATCTACAAAAGGAACCAACTATGCAGTTAAACATGTTTTTTCATTGGGAAGGTTCCCAAATGATTTCAGGATGAGTGGCTGTCAACAACTTGCATGCTAACTTGATTCTTTTCAGCTGAATCTTCTTCATCAGTTGTTCGTCATCCCCCAAACTTTTCCCATCACAATCAATCTTTGATCTCCTCTTTATAAAATGCATCACATATAGAAGGCAGTCTGGACAGATCCCTTGTTGTGGACAGGCATAGAAAGTTAACTGTACGGTGCTCACCATGTTTCTTTTATGCTCGTCCAAGGATTGATTGATAGGGTTGAACATGTATTCAGACATTTTCTTGGCATTTTCATAGCAATGTTCCTTGAACACCACAGATGAGTTGTAATGTATGAATTTCTTTGTTTTAAACTCAAATTCCAGCAGTGTCCAATGCTTGTTGCCGTGGCACATTGGTACAATGATCTTTTTCAATGTCATCGTTCATTTTTAATATTGGCATCATGACAGCTGTCACTTATCCCCCCTTAAAATAGTCTGGCTTTTCGACATGATACTGAAAATTGGAAACGTTTAATAGGTTATTTCACAAAAGTATATATCAATATATACTTTTTTCATAACCAATGTTCAAAAGTATAAAAGAAGAAAACAACACATACCCAAGCAGCTGGATCCAGGTGCAACACCTTAAAGTATTTTCTTTCTTCGGCAGCATTTGCTTGGTCGTCTTCAGAAGCCAGTTGAAGCTTATATTGAGCATAGTTGAGAAGATCTTGCTCTAATGCTCTGTTGAATATTAGATCTTCCATTATAGACCCGCTGATGCAGATACCACCTCCATTCTCTACTCTCCAAGCAACAGAGCTGCACATTTATAAGAAAAACACATATTGAAGTAAGTTTTTTGATATGTACTGCAAAACTTACTTGATTTAAAATTAAAATGAAGGGTAGAAAGTACTTACATTCTCTTTCCGTTCTCAAAGTACGGAAGTAGAATCTCTATTTTTTCTTTTTTCATATTCTCGTAGAGTGGTGACTTGTGAAGATCCAAAAACTTCATTCTTGGTTTCTGAGCTTTCTAAGCTTTGTTGGCTTTTCCTGTCCTTATCGTCTTTTTTATCTTCTCAATTTTTAGCTTTTTCTTTTCATAAAACATACTTCCACTATCAAATAATGGATCTGTATTCTTTCCAGGATTTGCACGGGTTACCCTTCTGCTAACTTCTTCTCTAGGTTTGACTGTCTTCTTTGAAAGAACCTTTGGTTTTTCTTTTGCTTTGGCAGCAGTCATCCTGGAAAGTTTGGTTGCAAGGGGAACATTACTTGACGTCTGGGTTGTTCTAACTTCATTTTCCTGCATTTTTGAATCCAGATTTTCAGTACTATATTTGAATCATATTTTTTCAAACAATGACAAGAAAGGTAAATTACCACAAGTAGAAGATATACCTCCTGGTCACTTTCCTTCTCAGGTGTTTCTTGAATCGCATCCTTCTATGGTGTTATTTGGGTTGGCTGAGATGTAGCTTGTTGAACTTCTACCGTCGCAAATCATTTCCAAATAAATTATCAAATTGTTTGCGAATGTCAATCCCAAACAGAGTATGGCTTGAAAAACTACTATTTTCTTGGCTGAAAGTTGCATATTTTTTATCATAAACATCCCTGCTTGAAATGGCTAAGTCCAAAAATTCTTTGAATGTAAATTTTTCAATGTCTTCAAACTTAGCCATCGCAGTAAACAAAGGGATTCTCATGCCGACGAAGCTGTCGACCAGAGTTTCAACGTCTTGTTCCTCTGGGTTCTGTGACAACCCTTTCATTGTTTCAAGACTCTGGTCAATTGCTTCAACCACCTTCTTCATTGCTTGTTGTTCAAGCCCAGCCAAATCATACTGCAACCATAGAGTTTTATTCATGATAGGTAAATACATACTGATATGTACAGTTATATGACAATAATAAAACACATCTGTAATCAAGTACATACTGATATGTACAACTATATGACAATAATAAAACACATATGTATTCAAGTACATATTTGATATCTACAGTTATATGACAATAATAAAACACATCTTTAATCAAGTACATACTGATATGTACAATTATATTTGATAAACACATTTTATAAAAAAGAGTGAGACTAGCCAGCATTACTTACCTCTGAGTTACTTTTCTCCTGCATCTTTTTGACCTCTTCCTCCAGGTCAGATCTATCCCATGTTTTGATAACATCAACATCAACACCACATAACTTACGCACTGAAGGTGGTGTTGACAATGCAACATTGAATGGAATCCTTTTGACGGTGGTGTCACTCACATCATTTTGTTCATCTGGAGTTGATGTCTGAACAATTGGCACGTCTTCTCCCAAATCTACTCCACCTTATGTTATGTTTTCACGAAGAGGATCTGTTGGAGTAGTAGGAGATGGGAATTCTCCTGTTGGGTCAGTGCCTAAATGAGTGGGACTCCCATCAAATGAGTCTCGAAACTCTCCTCCCTTTTCAGGCTGCATGGGAGAAGCTTTCATATAAATGTCATGCAACATTTGCAGAAGCTTTGACGCATCAAGCGGTCCATCCTCATGCTTCATAGTGTTAGATTCATTGCATTTCTCAAATATTGTGTTTCTCAGATCTTCATATCTTCCTTTCCAGTTATCTTCTTCCATACCCTTTCCTGCACTTTCTTCTTTATCTTCTTCTTTTTCATCTTCACTCTTCTCTTCTTCAAATCTTTTTGTTATTCTATTCAGAATTTGCTTTTCTTCATTGGTGTATTGAACCTTAAAATTGTCATTGAACTGTACCAAAACAACAAAATATGTACTCAGAAATATGTTCTATAAAAACAAGTTTTTTCATGAGGTACATATCAATATATACTGTAGGATAAAAAACATCATACATTCAATACATATCATTATATACTGTATGATAACACAACATCATAAATGTAGTAAATAAGTACATATTTTTCTTACCTCATATTCAGTTTTATCAGCTTTAGTATAGAACATTATACACCTATATATATGCTTTTATATCTATAGCATGAACAAAGTACATATCAATATATACTTATCCAATTCAATATCTAGAACAAAGTACATATCAATATGTACTTATCCTGCAACCAATATCTAGATGCTATAACATGAAAAGAAGCATACACTGATATGTACTGATCAGTATATACTAAAAACCAAGTACATATCAATATTTACCCTATGTTGCATGCTAGATCTATGTGCTAAAACATGAAGAAAAAAAATATATATTGATATGTACCAATGATATATATTGGTACATATCAATGTATCTAACTCCTAGAACATGAACAGAGTAAGTTATATATTGATATGCACCAATGATATGTACCTTTTTTGGCAGAAACAACAACACCCTTCTTCTTTTTCTGTGATGTAGATGGAGAACGAACAACAAGAGCTTTGTTCTTCTTCTTTGTAGATGGAGAATCTACAACATCTGTTACATTTTCTTCCGATGTTGTTGGAGAATCAACAACTTCATTCTGTTTCTTGTTTTTTGATTTTGCTGGTGAATCAACAACAGTTTGTTTCATTGTTTTTGATCTTGTTTGAGAACCAATAACTTTATTGTTCTTTTTCTGTTTTAATTTTGCTGGAGAATCAACGGAATTTTTTTCATTGTTTTTGATGTTGTTGGAGAATCAACAACTTCATTCTGGTTCTTATTTCTTGATTTTTTGGGTATAGAATCTACTTTAGAAGCTTTCTTGTTCTTCTTCTGTGGTGGAGATTTAGGAGTATCGTGTTCTTCAATCACTGTTTCCGTTATACTTCTGTTGATTTTTTGTTTTGTACCCATTTTAGATGGAATTTTTGAAGTAGTGTAATGATGACAGTAGGTTAGGTTTTAGTTGTATAATGCTGAAAGAAATCAAATGCTGCTAATCATGTTGAGTTTCGGTTTTTGATCTCTGTTTTTAAGGTTTTGATTTTCGATTTTTGATTTTTCCCTAGATTTTAAGTTTTTAGTTTTGATTTTGAGAATAATGAAGTCGAGTGGTGTAACTGGTGTTGGTGGAGTAGATGAAAGTTTTTGCCCGTTAAGAAGTAGAGTAGTGTAGGAGGTGGAGGAGGTGGAGGACGTGAGATCTCCACACATGACTAGTATAAAAGTAGAATAGTAATTGGGTTTTTTGAAAAGGTTTTTTGAACTAATGGATAAGTATATATCCCGAGTAGACTAACCATTAGCAAGATCCGGGTTTTTTAGACGGTCCAACAAATTTCCCAAATGGGATATCAATTAGAAGCCCAACAAACTAGGTCCAAATTATAAACAATCCAAATCTACAAGCCTTCGGGATCCCTGAGATCTCCTGTTCAAATCCACGCACAGACCATTTTTATGGGAATTGTATAATTAAAACAACCCATCCGTTCTTCTCTCACTCTCTCCCTCGTACCAATGAAATTCACTAACCCTAATTTCTCAAAAGTACAGGAGCAACAAAAAGTGTGACAGAAGAAAATGCTTCTTTTCTCACGAAATTGCTTGTCTGGTGATGCTCGTTGGAATCTATCAACCAAATGTCTTAAGCCTTAAAGGTAATCTGGTTTAAAATCTCTTATTTCTGGATTGAAATTTCGACTTTTGTTAAAATCTGGGGCTAACCGAATAACAACTTAGACATTTTAACTTTTGAAATTATTGTTTTTGATGGTTTTCATTGATGATTTGTTGTATCCTGTTCAGAACTATTCATTTATCCAATTATCCTGTAAAGGCCTTTACATGGATTAAACTGTGGGATATGCGATAACAGATTTATGTGTGGTTGTTAATTTACGTCATGAATTTCTTGGATACCTTTCTTAGTTGATTTTCTGCACCAAATTCTGTTCATATTTGCATTCTGTTTAGGTCACTTTATCAGAGCTTCACAATGGGAAAATAACTTCTGAAGTCTAAATTAGCGATACAAAAATGTGTCTTGGATTTTGATCCAAGTCTTATGCTTGTCATATATAACCCTTCTAATCCTGAAATGGTCTATAAGGAAAAGGGCAAAGCAAATAGTTATTGGAACATATCAACTTATTCTGCACGATGAAAAGAGTGTTTTTTGCTGAATTGTTTCTGTGAGTAGAAACTAAACAAAACCTATTTGTTTATGTATCCAGAGATGAGTTAGCGAATGAATGCTTGCAAAAGGGGACTGAGCTAGTTCATGCAATTGCTTATGCTGTTTTTAATATACCTACAAGAGAAGATCTAGATGGTCATATAGTTAGTTTGCCTCCACCAACCACAAGGTTGCCCAGGGAAAAGCCGGTATGTTGTCATCGATAAATAAGCTTCTGTCTGTTACGCTCTCTATTTGTTAGATTCGTCAGCTCACTAACTGTGGATTGTGCATATACTTTGTAACTTACAGCTTCCAGTGCGTAGGCCACCTACAGCTTGGGAGACCTTTGCTAAAACAAAAGGTTTGTTATCTAAAGCTCCATAAACTGCAGAACTCAATTGAATCATCATTCCTGTGATAAAACGAAAAGTAGTCGGATGCTTTGTTTTTAGAATCCAGATCTTTCCTAGACAATACCTGGTATGCGAAATGTGATTTTTTTTTATTACTGCAGGTATTAAAAACCGCAAGAAAGACAAGGTTGTCTATGATGAACAGACTCATTCATGGAAGCGTCGCCGTGGTTATGATCGTGTGAATGATGATAAAGATGTTGCCATCATCGAGGGCAAGATGACTGATGGTACGTTATATATCTTATTCAGTAGTTGACCAGTTCTCAATTCTTTTCATTTTTGGTATAGTCGATTTTTTGGTGAATGTTTCGTACTCAATAGAACGAGAATAGTTTAGGGGATAGTTTTGTGTATTTTGTTTGCAAAATGTTGTTGGAGTAGTGTGAAGTCAGTGCAGGTGTTTCTTTGATTCCTAAACCATAAGTGAATAAAATTAGCCTAAAACAATCAAAAAGAAGTTAAGGACCAATTATATTTCAGAGCATTTTGATTGTAGGAAAAATTTAGCTTTTATGACACTACTTGTATAGTGAGTAGTGATATGAACCAAGCGAAGAAACGTTTCATTCTAGTCTATTTAGCATCTGGTAATTGGTTTTGTGAACCGTTCAAAAGAGTAGTCAAAGTTATATATTTTAAAGGTTTGGCTAATGGTGTTTTATGTCTTGGTCTTTTCGCAGCGCCAGGAGAGATCCTTTTGCCAAGAGGCAAACAGAAAAGAAGCAGCGTGTTGGAAAGAATGAAAAGAACCGGTTATGGAATCTGAAGGAAGCTGCTAAAGTTGGTGCTTTGCCAAGGTATCACATAGTTAACATGAGTTTGTCTTAAACAAATTTAACTTGTATGTTGCGTATCTACTTGTTCTCTCATAGAATTGGTAATGCTCAAAAAAATTATTACTGAATTTTAACGTGGACCAAAAAGATCGATCCATACGATTGACCCCAAATCTCTGATAAGGTTTTCAGCATGGATTATCTAAGTTAATCACATAGTGTGGTTTTCCTGGCTGAAATTAATATGGATCAACAAACTGAATTCCAGCATATTGGTAGATGCCATTATTTCTTTATCATTATCCAAGATATCTTACCATTTTTTTTGGCAGCCATGTTCAACTTTCAGCCACAGCATTACCTATTACAGAACTCAATCTGTACAAAAGAAAGCTGGTAAGCCTGAGCTATAAAGTGTCTCATGGGTATGGCAGCAACTTCAACCGCTAGTGGAGGAAAATTTGACAAGAAACTACCAGGAGAGAAACCCCCAAAACTTCCTGGCAAGTTCCGAAAGGTATGTATGTGAGCAAACTACGAACGGTTTCGTTAAACTTTTGTTTTCGTTTTTTGCCTTCTGGGAAGTAACTTATGAAAGGTTACATGATGCTGAATTACTCGTGTCTTCCATTATCTCTATTGTTTAGTTTCTGCGCGTTGCTGAAGTAAAAGGAATGGGCTCTTTGGAGAGGGAGCAGACTGATAAACTTCTCAACAAGCTCTTTTCCAAGCACTCTCATGAAATATTTGACGTTAACAAGGTAAGCTGACTGTTAACCAATTTTTGATTTACTCTAGGCGTTGGGTTCACCAGTTACCTATCCCTTAATTATGCATAATTTCAACTCACCTGTGATATCTACTTTTCAATAGACTGTCAATATTTACTATGAGAAGAACGGGAGGAAAAAGGAGGAATAAGAAGCAGGATGGGAAAGCATCACCATATGCAATCAAGTTAAAGCCAGCATCAGGGAAATCGTTTAAGAAATCGTCATCAAGCGGATCATCTAAAAAATCACCAGGTAAAGGATCGTCTAAAAAATCATCTGGGAAAGCATCGTTTAAGAAATCTTCATCAAAAGGATCATCGAAATAATTCTGAGGTTCGTATTAACAACAATCAGTTGTAATACCATGAGCATGAGAGGTGAAATGTGTGTCTAAAGCATGATTTTTTCTTATGTTTTAACTTTTTGATTAATCCATTGAATTTGCCCAAATGTGAAGCAATTGGTATCTTTAAGTCATAGTTTCTTGTTTTTCTTGATCTGCTTATTCAACTGTTTTTGTCTTCCTTAAGCTATTGTCCATCTTCCCAATCTTGGTACTACAGATATAAAATAACAACTGAAAAAATCTAAAGGTTGAGACCTTGTTTCCATCTTCCCAATCTTGGTACTAATAAGTTCAAGCAATGATTACTGCTCCAAACCTTGTTCCCATCTCGAGTCGACTACGATGAACCAGCAACTTCAACCGATTTGACTTGAGGTTTCTACTGCTCAACTTCAGGAACACCCACAGTAATCACCCTATTCTCCAAAGTAGCTTTAACTTGATCTAGTTCAGTATTCTCAGGCAACCTAAATCTCCTCAAAAACTTCGATTCTACGTTCAACTCTATGCCACTTATCATTTTTCTCACTTTCTTTACTTCTCGTTTCAACGCATCATGTAACTCGGGCCAGGACAGGTCGCCCGGCCCTAAATTAACCAAAAAGTTCACTTTTTGTGGGACAGAGAGAGTATTACTTTAGGGGAACCATGTTTGACATTACAAGCGACCAGCAAAGAACTCATGGTTGGTAAACCGCAATGAATTCAAAAAACCACGTCCAAATAGATGTCTTAAATCGTAAGCACTAATCCAAATCCAAATAACCTACGAAGGAAATAACTTTTTTGTATTCAACAAAATCCCAATACAGAAAACCCAATCAGCAAGGATATAGACATAGACATAGACATAGACATAGACAGAGAGATTAACTATTAGAAAGAGGTGCTTCTATAGATAGACAAGCACTGAAACAGAACTACTGTGTATGGTTGGAAGCAAATACATAAATCCTCTGATTATTGAAGAAGATGAAGATGTGAATTAGTAATCGAAGAGAAGAGTAGGAGTAAAAAGAAATTTACAAAAGTCGTGTGGGGTTTAGTAGTGGTTTTGTTAGTTCAAATTATTTTTTGCAATTTTGACCTCCCTCGTTTGCATCTGAAAAGTTGTTTCCCGTAGTACTGTTGGTGCAGTGTTGTAGTTGTTGAACAGTCGAAGTTTTTTGAGTCTCACTGGGAGATGAAGCTGGATTTGAGGTACGTGCACTATCTGCTTCAGGCGAAGTAAGAGAAGATGCAGCCTTGGTTAATGGGTTTTCTTCAGTGTCACCACCTCCGTCATGGGTCACTTTCTCTTTCCCGCCACCACCTCTTTCTAAAAGCAGAGGCAAGTGTAAATCTGTAGTTATTTAATATCATGTAATTAAGAACATGAACGAGGTAAGAAAATTACCTGAATGGGTAGCCATTGAAGTAGATGGGGTTGTATGTGAAGCAACAGATGAACCACATCCTTTCTTCATCTTTAACTGCAGTTTATGTAACAAAAATTCATTTCCTTACTATGTTAATCTTGTGTTCTAAAGTATGTCTACATGTCTTAATGGTTCACCATCGGTCAAAACTGAAACTGGGATGATATTAGTTGGGGGGAAAAGAAGTTCATATACTATTCTAAATAATTCTAGCATAAATGTATCAAACAACTGGCTTGAATTTTAGAGAACAGTGATAGACCATGTACCTTCGCATTTTCTTCACAATGCTTTACCACAGCTAAAATGTTAGTGTAACTACCATACACCAGCGTGTACGCCCACAAAAGAAGCTTCCTGGGGATGCTCAAATCAATAACATCAACTCCATCTGTCCCAGGTTTAAATGGTTCATCTGGTGCTAAGAGAGACGATAAAACTGTGTATAGGTTGATAGCCGGAGGAAGAGTTCCACATGAACTCTCCTTATAGAAGTTATAAGCAGATCGAAGTAACGAATTAGCAGAATCAGTTGATTCCTCGGATACTTGCTTGATGACTATGCCCTTGATTTTAGATAACTCATGGCTCCACTTGGTTTCAAGATTCTTCAGATGTGCAGGGTCCTCAAAGGATGAAGCCCACAACTCATTCTCCAGGAGATCAACACAAAGTAGTGGGCGATTTTCTGAAGCTGGGCCAACCAAATTAGAAGTTAGGGCCCCACTGGAGACCTCAGAACGTGAAGATGTGATCATGGACAAGCTTAGAACAATGGAGCGGTACCACGCCACAGATGCATGTCTGCATACTTTAGCGCAGTTACTATTTGACAATTTTGGATTCTTAAAACGCTTCCTGATTTTCTCATTTATTGCTTCAAGCGTATCTAACTTGCCATCTCTTTCCAATGACTGGATATATCGATGGAGATATCTGTGACAAGAGATGAACCATCTTAAATAGATGTATTTGTATACAGCCTAAATAGATGAGGAAATTAAAAAGCATGATAAAAGAAGATGAGACCACCATGACCATCTGGCTTGCATAAAGATATCAGTTTGGATCCAAGTACCCAGTTCAAGATTGAGCATAGGGATCTAGCCAAATGTGTCATATTTAAACACAAGATACATACACATCCAATCACAAGAGAAGTGGGTCCATGACTTACCCATAGAAGCTGCTCTCTGATAGCTCTGGCCTCTTTATCTCAGGTAAACTGCTTATATCTGTCCATAAGTTACCTTGATCCATGAACAAGTTGAACATTTTCTCAAGCCAATGCTCGGGAGAGCTGCTGACATCAGCAGAACTAAGAGTCTCACCTTGATGTATGGATGAAACTAGAGACTGAATGTATCTACCTAGAGCTACAGGAACCAGATCTTCAAGGCATAAGCTGAACTGCAAAGAAATATTGGATTGGTCAAGTAAGGCTCAATATAGTCATGGTTTAAGTAATAAAATTGACAGAGTTCCAACTCGTTTATTTACCCTCTTATCAGCACGAAGAGAAATGTAGGCTCGTTCAAGAGTAAAGATGTCACCGCTCTCGTGTAGCAGTTTCAAATAGCATAGAGTATACTTGCGAATACATGTAATAAACTTCCTAGAACTTTCTGGCAAGTTAACTTCTAGGGCTTTCTTGTTACCAGTTAGACCAGGAGTTTTGCGCCTGAAACTCACAGAAAGTACAGCAACATTAGACGTCATTGGTAGTACAGTGAAAAAGTACTTTGGCAGCAATGCTATGTAAATCCACACACATGCAATGATGTATTAGAAATGAATATCCATGGAAGGAAAGAAGTTTAAACCCAGAAACTTCAAAGGTCCAATCTACACAAAAGGGAAAGCCTCCAAAATAGAGAAAATTATTGAACTTTCTTGGGGAACAAATTAAAAAAGAAAAAGCTGATGAAATTCTATACCTTCCCTTTCTGACCATTCCATCAATCTCCCACATGTTAATTGTGAAGGAGGATCGTGATGACTTAAAACAAAAAGAAAGTTCATCCTTTGCCCTCTCTAAGTCCCCATTCTCACCCTTGCGATACCATCCTTGAGCGAGAGTGTATCTTGCCTTGTGAAAATGTTTGAGTTCCCCTTCGACACAAACTTGAATGGCTGAAAGACAATCACTATAAAGCACATGCCAAGCCTCGTCCAACTGAAGCACGTTCTTTTCCACCTCAGGTTTTGTTTCATTACTGTTTCCTTCACTACCAGAAACAGTTTGATCAATAAGATTCATGGCAGTCTCCTTTGTAGAATGATTATATGAATATGCCGCAACAACCTATAGATTGAGAACATCTTTTATTAACGAACTCCTGAGGAAGTCAATGCAGACTTCAGAGTGGATCAAATTAGAAAGAGGAAACTCATTGAGAACTAACCTTGAGAGCCTTCAAATTGTGCTTACCACATGTATGTAGTAATTTCAAACGTGATGCATGCATCCTGTAGAAAGGATCCACAGCAGACGGATTCAAATTGATAGCTTCATCATAGTATGAAAATGCCTTCTCATGTGGATATCCTAGCTTTACACAAAGCTTTCCCAGGTAGAATGCATGAGACCAGTCTGGCCTGCAGTTACGAAAGAAAGCTAAAATATGCTGAATTGCTGACATTTTTAACATCAAAGTTTGAATATGGAATAAGAACATTCATGAAAAATAAAATCTGGATCACTTTAATGAAAGAAAACAAGGGCACATGAATTACTTGTGTGAGAAAGCTTTCTCAAAATGTCTCATCGAGTTTTGACAGAATGTTATCCATGATTCATCCTTGGTGGGTAGAACGGATCGTTGATCATAAATTGGTACAACATTCTGAATACCATCATAGTAAACTAATGCCAACAACTCATGTATCTCGCTCTGAGCCCAAGCACATTTTATTAGTAAGTTAATAAAAACTGAAGAGTACAAAACATGACTAACTGAAATGAAGAAAAGAACAGCTATTGAGCTGTCTACATATATTACACAAACCTGTTGAATTGGTGTCTTAGATAGCGCTAAACTCATTAGTAAACATCGGCGGCTTCTCCTTCGACTAGTTTCAACTCTATGAGGAAGAGAAGTGTTTTTCCTCCATCCCACGACATTTATGTGCTTACTTCCATCATTCAGCAACAAGTCCACCTCCTGATTGGATGAAAACAAAGAAAAATCTTGCTAAATTTGATTTGAAATGTTCAAAACAAGACCAAAATCCAGAATATTAGCAGAGTTAAATTTTTTTAATTTATTTTACCTCATCATAAATATTAGCAAGCTTCTGCCAACTCTCAAAGCGCAACGGATTGTACAACAAATCGTATTTGAATAGGTTTGCATTTTGTTCGATAAACTCCTCCCCTTCCTTGGTGAGCACAAACCCTGGCCATTTATCAGTTGCACTCATTTCTTCAGCCTGGGCTAGAATATAATACAAGTTGCCATAAACTTCGGCATACGGCTCAGAGCTGCAACATATTTCAACCCGTTAAATACACAGGATTGTTAAACAACTCATAAATAACAAACTCCGAGGATTTAAACCATGTGTCTTGAAATCTAAACTAATTAAATCTAGTCTCAGATTGATTATTAAACATTTTCATTGAAGACCAACAATCAATAACTTCAAAGATCGAAGATGGAGTCTTATAGTAAACGAAAAACAAGGAAGTACAGTAAAAGGATAGAGTAAAAGGTTGCACCTTTCTCCTATAGATGTATCGCTTTGCTTGAGATTGACCCCCTTAGGAAATATTAATTTCATGACATGATCCAGAAATCCACCATAACCAGCCTCTTCAATGAGTTTTTCTTCACATAAATCAGGATTATCGAAGAAGTTGCTTAGCGAATTTTCTCGTAACATCTCTTCTGGAGGTTGTGGGAAGTGCTTCCGTATAGATCTTAATATTTTTCGAACTTTCATCAAACCAGCTCTCTGTGGAAGATGCAACCATTATGTTATCCCAAATACAGGAGATTATGAACTAAAGGAATCAATAAAGGGAGAATTGTAAAAGTAAACACATATGTGTAGAACTCACAGAGGAAGCCTTTGCATATGGCAATAAATGGTGGAAGACATCGGCACACTGTTCTTTAGTCTGATAATCACCACGACTAGTATTTTTGTGTATAGCTAAGTCATCTTCACTCATTGAATCAGGTGATTTAAGATCTAAACCATATAAGCAGAAAAAGCTCTGGTCTAGAGCTTCTTCTATTCTTAATTCAATTTCCTCACTTTCAACATCATCATCATCATGGTTTTTATCCTGCCCTTCAACTCCATTACTTCCATGTTCTACTTCGTCATCCTTACTTGAACTTTTGTGAGAAGAATCTCTTTCACAAGTCATTTCTTCTAGCTCTATTGCTTCCTTATTGGTAGACATCTGTTTATCTTCTTCAACTTCAACTACACTGGTTAACATATCAGCCGAAGTATTTAAAATTGACCCACTTATAGGTGTTTTCAGATGGTTATTCTCTGCAGGACTCTTTTGTGATTGAGTTTCCAATGCTTTAATCTTAGGGTGCAAACTTGATTTCAGTTTCATATCTAAGGCCAAAAGATGTTTGATTGCTAGTTTAAGAAATGTTCCTTCCTCTCCTTCGCTATCTTTACCAGCACAGCAAAGCCCATATTCAGCAAGCAATTCATGGACTGCCACAATAAGGTCAACCTGAAAAAGAAAAAAGAAAAGATAGCCAGAAAGGAAGTTTGATTGGTAAGTAACTCGAGTGCGCTTCTTTTTAATGCACTATTCACTATTTTTTTAATAAGAATTTTATAGGGAAACCCCCATACGCATAGAGACCAAACCTGAGATTTACAAGGTACAGATTGGTTTAGGTGTTGAAGTCTGCAGAATGCATTTGCAGCATCCACAAACCAGTGACTCTCCAGTTGCTCCATTTGATCCAGGGTTGCTACCTCGGAATATTTCTTACAAAGAAATGTACTAATGATGTTACACATTACTGTCAGAAGCAAGGATTGAATATCACCAAGTATGCTAATAGAAACATTGACGCCATCCTGGAATCATAAATTAAAATCTGATAAATTCAATTGACAAATATATAGCTATTTAGTGGGACTTAAGAAGTTTGACAGTTACTTCAAACATATCCATATACGTGAGGGATTCATTCGATTTGAAGCTTCACATCCAACCAAATGTAGAAAGTTAAGCTGATGCATGTACACAATTGGTTTTATGCAAGGTTCTAATAACTCTGAGTTGTTACTTTCTCATGGCTACAGTGAATTCAAATTACTGAAGAATACAGTATTAACTTACCGAAGTTCCACATTGATCAATAAAATTCTTCACTTGAGAAGCACATTTTGATATTTCCTCAACTTCCTCCGCAACTAAGTTACTCCATTGCCTGCATATGCTTTCTGCTGATTCGGATTCCAATCCTGAATGTGTGTTTGAGTTGGCCTTCTCATGGAAAGTCTTATTTGTTGAAGTATATTCAGCCATGCCTGCTGCAACTGTCAGTACAAGCAGCTTCCTCCGATGACAACTCAAATATACCTCGATGTTCATTGGTGTTGCCTTCTCGCTTGCCTTGATTAAAATGTCTAAGGCCGTTAACTCAACTGATTTAACTTTCTCGCCTTCTTTGTAAGCATCAGGCAGAAAGTCCAGGTAAACGTCTCTGGAGGAGAGCAAAAGTGGAGCTAGAAAGTTTACACACTCTGTATACATTTCTTTCTCAATCATCTCACTAATGGTCGTCTTTAGTAAAGAATCAATTTTCAATAACTGAATTTCATGGGAAATTCTGTCAACAGTTAGCTCACTAGTAAGCTTGCAATGAGGGAGACGAACAGAACCGAAACCACAATGTCTCAATATTGACAAGGATATATATAATGAGTCATAAGCTTTTTCCTGCTCACCAGCCAAAATCGATAAATGACCACTAAGCCAGAAAAAGCGAATCCAGAATGAGCTTTTACTAGGTAAGTTAATATCAACCAACTGCGTGCACACCATATCTTGCAATCCGTTACCATTTTCATTCGCAGAGATGCACCCAAGCTTGGTTGAATTCATGCCAAGATCGCCCGTGGAAGTGCTCATCCTTGACATATTATCGGTATTATGTACACCGCTCCAATCAAAAGAAGAATCCAAGCTTACAATTTCAATGATCTTACAGAGATTATAAGATGCATCAGACAAGAAATTTGCCGGCTTGGATTCGTTGGAAGAACATAATCCAAGATCATAATACAGTTCAGCAAGAAAAAGGCTGCACTCTATAGTCCTATCTTGACCCCAGTTTCTTGTCAGCTTCTCCAACTCTAAAAACTTGACAAATACTTCCTGATGAGGAGGCATTTGACGTGCAATTTCCTCTAAAAGCAAGTGACCCATATGATATGCACCACAATTTCTCGATGCTCCAGTCAAAAATCTCATAAGTTCATTATGTTCTGTATCTGATGAATCTGATAAACCAGTTGAACTATGATCCGGTACCGCTGTTTCTGACCTACCTACAATAAAAGGCTCTAAAAACTGAACTACAACTTTGGCCAGATCCTTACTAGTAGAAAAGTCCATTTCTTCTTTCCCCGGTTTGCGACTTCTAAGCCTTTCAAGACGAGTGCTTCGCCTTTCTTGAGTATGTTGTTCCTCATCGGTACATGCTTCCTTTTCTTTCGAGACATTTGCTTTTTCTGGGGTGCCATCAACTTGAGACATGTTTTCTCCTTCTGTGGGTCCTAGGACAGTTTCTGATCTGGTAGGCAACCTTATACTCAATCTAGTATCCATACCTCTTTCCAGTTTTGCATCGCCGCTGATGTTTTCTGATATTTGACGAGCTTGTGCTCCACTGCTTTCTTGTATGTCTGCATTTTCGGAAAGAATTTTAGATCGTTTAGAACTCAGCTTTCCATTTACTTGATCATCTTGATTTACTACAACTTCTGGCCCAGAAACATTTTCGCTCGCAGGGAGTATGACTCCCATGATTGCGTCTGCAAGTGACTTCCAAGATGGATGTTGAAGGTTCAGTTCTATGCTCTTACAGGACCGTTTAACTGCAACATCCCCATTTATCATCTCATCTGTTGCTTTTCTCTTGTCCAGAAATTTTAAGCGCACATGCTGTGGTTCCAGTTTATCAATACCCTTCGGTGCAAAAGGAATTGGTTCTGATTCCTCGATGGTATTTTTAACATGCAAAGCACGAGAATGAGATGGCCAGTGTCTTAGAATCAACTCTGCTACAGATAGACAAGCAACCTCATCACGAATGGCGATTAGGACTTCCAACAGTTTCTCCATGCAGTTCCCTGAATTTAAGACAAACAGAAAATTACATTAACAAATGACATGACGGTGCATGATGTCTAAAGCCATGCAGGTATAATAAAACTTAAGATGCTAAATATATCCTTACAATTGTTGGGGCTGCAATAAAGCCCTTGCTCAAACGCCCAACGTGATATACTTAACAAGCCCATCGAACATGCTAGCGTTCCCAGTTGGTTCCAAACAACAGAGTCTTTATTATCTATCTCTACAGCTTGAAGATAGCAATGTAAAGCATTCTCATAATGACTAGGACCTTGTTGAAGGAAAACATTGGCGAGATTCTTCAGTGTCAAGAACCTGAAAGAAAAAAAATACAACAATCTTGAGAAAATATGAGAAGCGAATAGATTTAAGTCATGATATTTCAATTTAACCCAAAGGAGAGGCAAACTTCTACCTGAGTTGTAACATATGACCATCACTAGAACTACTTTCCACCTAAAGAAGACAAAATATAAACATTCAAAAACAGCAAAAACCAAATTAAAGAAATAAAACTTTCACCCATTATAATCAGTACTTGAAAGTAGCAAAACCTGAGCATTCGATATCAAAGGGTCTTTCAGAACAGTTTCTAAAAGTTCACGAGCTTTAGCATATTCCTTTGCTTGCAACTTGAGAAGTCCTTCATGGTACGTTTGTGAAAGATGGAATTCCTAAAGTGATCAGAAGTAAACGAAAGACAATCAAAAACCAACATGTCAAACCACACACAACCTCACAAATGTAAATCAGAAAATCGGTCATCACAATAAAAGAAGCGCATTACCAGTATGAATCTCTAACCCAACAATCCAATTAACAACTGGTACACAAAATAGGAGGAAAATCCGAAAATGATAAAATTCAAAAACTACTATAGAATTGCATAAGGCCATTCAGTACAACATTCCCTATCACTCTCCTTTCTAGTGAATTACTGATATTTTATGTTGATTTTCTTATTATACAACCCCAAAAAATCACAAACCCTAATCCATAAATTGCCACATTCATCCGAAAAAATAAAGAAAAATGAAGCTTGCCTGAGCTTCTTTAGTTGGAGCTAATGGTTCCCACTGAGCAGCAGAATCTGTATCATTGATAGCTGCAATAGCAAACTGAAACCAAACCATACAAAAACAAAATTTAAATTAAGAAAAAAAACAGTGAAATTTGATTATCTTTTTTCAAAAACAGTTTGGAGAAGAAGGGAGAGAATTAAACTTACCATTTTCTGTTTTAACCAACAAAGATTGAATTGAGTTAGTGGAATTTTGGAGTTTCTGGAAGTGGGATTTTAGTTAGAGGAGTTGGGTTTTTATATACGAAGAAGAAGTAAAAAAATTTAGGCGGGGTCGATTCAGTTTCAAGAAAGAGAGGGTTTTGTTTGTTCGTAAAAGGGGAAAGGAAGGAGGAGAAAATATTCTCAGGAGTGTTCATTTAAGCACCAGCGTTTTGGATTGTGGGCAGCCAAATTCCCATCCGGGTTTGAAATAGAAACCGGTGACATGGTTAGACTGGCATGATCTAACAACCAATAAGTAACTCACCGACTCATTCACGTGCATTAGGCATGTTTAAAAACCTTACCGATTACAGTCCATCGACACCTTACACATTTGACACTCCGGCACTCCTTTACACTATTTTACTGTATTTATAAATGTTTTTAAAGACCCACTGTTGCAGTAATGTAACCACTCTTTTAAAGATTCATACAATTACCAAATTCATCGAAGCCAAATTTTTTTTCTCTCTTTCACTGCGGAGGTGCAAACACACGATTTTTTTTTTTAATTTTGATAAAGGTTATGTATATCAGAAACTAGTTGAGTTATATATCTGGGAAAAAGCTCTTTCTGCTACATCCTCGTATAAAAGAGGTGATAAAAAATTAGGAGGGATGGAAACCCATTTCTGATTTACATTTGGTGAAGTTGCCTTCTTTATAAGAAGGTCAGCTGCAAAATTTCTTTTATAATAGAAATGATATATCAATGAACGTGATTAACAAAAAATTTGATATCTTTTAGGATATTCACCAAAAGACATGGGCACATACACAAGCAATTCACAAACTGTCAACTGAGTAATGTACCACGAAGTCTAATTCTTTGATTTAACTTTGGTTGACAAAGTTAGACAAAATCAAAATTTTTGTCTATGTACGCTTTGGTATACTTCATTTATAAAAGTTACCACTTAATTTGATATATAGAATAAATGTTTATGATTAAAACTATATTACTGGATTTGATTAGATTAGATTTATTCTTAATAAGATTTATTATATTTAGACAAAACTAAAAAATTATAAAAATATCATTTTTTCAACAACGAAACTAGTTTTATTTAATGAACAAATTCATAGCATGTCCATCCTATAAAATATCTTAGAGCGTCCACAGTCACGCGATTAAACCACGGAGTAAACTTAAATATACACGCTGAACCAATCACAGTGGGATGGAGTAAAACCAAATTTAATCGAGTTTTTTAGGGTTTGGGACCAAATCTAATCTGAAATTCGGACCAAATCCAAATTTGGTGGAGCGTTCACTTAGCGTTACGTCTCTCATCAAGCGTAAAGATAGTAGTACGTCTCATGACAGCCGTTATCGTGGAGTACGTCTCATGATCCGGTGCAACTCAAGATCACGACTGTAGTAGGCGTTCATGTAAGAGCACGCCCCCACTGGACGTTCACTTACTCGTACGCTTGTCTTGGGGCGTTAATGAATCGCCCGCCTGTCTTGGGCGTTAGCCAAAAGTCCGCTTGTGTATGGGCGTATGTGTAAACGTACACCTATGTGGGGCGGTGGTCCTTATGAGCGTCTATGTGTAACGGTAATATTTGGCGTTGAGATTTCCGACCGTTTGAATTTGTTGTAACGATTATCTTTTGGTATACCTATATATATATATATGAATTGGTTGGGCATTTCATCGTATTACTAACTCATTTTATCTGTGTACGAGAACAGTTTCACTAGTTTCATGTATTTGTCTTTCAAACCAGTTAAAATTATGGCACCAAAACCACAAGGTTCAAATTTTTCAACATTTAAAAATGTAACGATGTGTATAACTCACTTATCAATATCTCAAGATTTTGTTGTTGGATACGATCAATCAGAGGAAAAATTATGGTCTCGCATCTTAGTAGGGATTAAAGAAGCCATACCTACAGTGCTGGAGCGCAGTTGGACCTCCATTCAGGAACGATTTCAGGGAATCAGTAAAGATGTGGCGCTTTACTCTGCAAAAGAGGCGGAAGTGGAACGTGAACACCATACTGAATGGGGCCCAAAAACAAAGGTAAGTACTCGTTTAATTTTGGTCCCGTAAATAATTATTTTGAATCGTACATCATCCACTAAATTTTTTTTAAAACAAGAACAAATTGAATAAGTAAGGAGGCTTTTCAAGGAATCTAATGGTGACAAAAAATTTAAGCACGAAGAGTGGCACGCAACTATTTTAGAAAATATCAAATATTCACGACGATCGACAGTTGTTTTCGGTTCATCGCAAGCTGAGGAAGATTCTGAGAGTGACAAAGAAAACTGGTAAAGACAGAAAACAAGACAAGGAAATTCCAGTGGTGATGAAGATATAGGAGATATACCTAACACATATAACCGTCAGATGGGGAAAAAAGAGGCGAAACGACTCAAGAAAGCAGGGAGAGAAAAATCCAATGCCCAAGAGGAAATGATGGAAATAATTATTAAAGAGCAACAAAACTTCAATAACAATTACAGAGAACAATAAAAAATGAAGATGGTGCAGAGAGAATCAGAGTTTGCAGCAAAACTAGCTGAGTCTTCGGCAAAGTTTGCGGCAAAACAAGTTAGGAAAGACAAACTTGACGCAAAGAAAGAAGCAGACTACGAGTTTCGTATAATGATGATGGATGTCTCCGGATTGGATATCGTAACAAAAGAATACATCGAACTTAAAAAGGCAGACATATTGCAGAGAAGAAGAAGTCAAGTTTAAAGCGTTCTCGGATTAGTTGAAACCTTAATTATTATGATTAATAATGGATTGGCAGTTTTAGTTTCTACATTTAGGATTTTAATTTTAATTTCTATGAATTGTATTAAGAGGTTAAAATTTTCAGTTTAGTATTTTAATTTCCAGTTTAGTTTTGAATTAATTGTGTTATTTTAAATTTTAGTGAACTTCCAATGTAGTTGTTATTTGAATTAATAAAAACTTTAAATTTCGAGCAATTAAGTTAGTCAGATGAAAACTTTAACCAAAGACTTTATTTTTCGAATTAACATCAATGGATAGTTATGTAAAAAGTGATCACTGAATAATTGATGTTAGTTTGAATTTCAGGAATATGATGTAATGTTGTTTTAAATAATTGATGTTGGCTTTTATTAAATGATGTATTACATATTACAGAATGACAACACGATAAAAGACTAGACTCTGTAAATATTAGCCTATCCACTCGTCTCCTACATGAGTTGACAAGATTGATTGTTTAGATTTTTAAGATTGGCAAAGTAAATAATTGAAACGTTGGATTCTATTGAGTAGACTGTTATTATGGACCCACCAGTCTCGAAAAAAGATAATGGTCATTTTTTTCTATATCATGCTTTAGTCTTTGCACGCGGACCAAACACCTTTCATAATTAGGCGTCATTGTTTCCAGGCATCCATTGAATAGACTGTTATTATGGACCCACCATTCTGGAAAAGAAGAGAGTCGACGTCATTTCTTTCAATATTATGCTTTAATCTTTTAT
This sequence comes from Papaver californicum, assembly GCA_023531435.1. Taxonomy (NCBI): domain Eukaryota; kingdom Viridiplantae; phylum Streptophyta; class Magnoliopsida; order Ranunculales; family Papaveraceae; genus Papaver; species Papaver californicum. The sequence goes on along the minus strand of JAJJMC010014768.1, from coordinate 1,671,499 downwards.
TGAAAATTTAAAAGTTATTTCCGTTCAAAAAAGACCCTATATATACCCACTCGTTCCCATTTCAAAACCACACCTTCCACACTTCAGATATCCTAGTTGAAAGATTATTTTTAACTCTCCATTTTAGAATTATGGCTTACCAAAATTTTAGTATTAATGCTGATAATTTTACCATAGATTCTTTGTCGAAACTTAGTATTATATTATCCAACAAGGGGTCATGAACGTCTGATGAATGGTTAAGCATGGAATGGTTAGAACATATCCATGCTAACTTCTGTAATAAAACCGGTAACCCCAATAACCGGAACAAAGCAGGCCTTTTTTGTCGATATATGGAAATAGCAAGGGCAGTACTAGATTTTTCTACTTTAACCGCTAAGGTGAATGAAAGGAGAATTAGGAATGAAATTGATGACAAAGTGGTTGCGAGATCTCTGGAGGAATTGAGAAGATGGAAAGGTTCATATTTCAACCTCATTTCGAGATTCTAAGGGTGATGGAAAAATACAACCCTTTTGTGTTGATTGTTCTTCGACGACGTCAAGATTGTCATCCAGGGGTTGAAGATTTGATTATAGGTTTTATGGGTATATCTCTTTGTAAGCCCTCACTAGACAAAACTCATCCATTGGTGCCGGCTAATGGGTTAAAGGCTTGTTGCACGTGCTAAGTGCAACCGCGACTCCTACAAAATGAGATGAGGTAATGTTGTTATGAATAAGTGATATTGGTTATTTATGATACTTTTGTAAATTGATGCACTACAGATATTAGCTTATCTACTCGTCTCCTACATGATTTGACAGACTAAAACTGCAAAGATATTTTCACACACCTTACAATGCTTTATTGTGAATGACCACACGATAAAAGACTATACACTGCAAATAACAACATTGCATTACTCTTAGTGTGAATAACCACATGCTAAATGCTTTACAACACTTCTATAAAAGACTATAGACTGCAAATAACAACATGGCAACTATTTTGATGTTCTATCTCTATAAATACAACACTTCTTGCTAAATATAATACACAAAAAATTCTCGAATTCTTATACCCATCTACTACTTTGCTTTTCATCGTTCCTATTTTATAATCTTCACTATTCACAGTACTAATGGCTATTTATACTGAAGAAGAAAATCAAAATCTTCTTTGGTCTTACTATTATACTACAATGTTCCCGTGTCATCTCTAATGTCCCCGGCATTATTCTGGGCCGAGGTCCTCCAAATGTTTAATGAGACTGATAGGAACCGACACAATCGCAGCTCCAATAAAATCATAGATCAATTCCATATTTAAAAAAAAGTGTGAAAAGGTTTGTGGTAATACAAACACCACTGTATCAAAGAAGTGCGTCATGGATGAAAAACTAAATGATTGTAAGTGTTTACCTTTTAATTTGATTTTATTTAAAAGAGTATTTTCCAATAATAAACTTATTGAATATATGTTTAGTTGTTTATTGAAGGACGAAGCTTCCCATACGACACATCTTGTAAAATAGGGAACTGCATTTCCTTGTCTTCATTGCTACTCAAAAATGGTATAAATCTTTCATAATATGAACCCGGAACGATTAGCTCGAGAACCAACTCCTCCTTATTCCGACAATAAGGAATAACTGGTTTGATTATAAGTTTTGTGGGTATATCTCTTTGTAAACCCTCACAAGACATAACTCGTCCATTAGGGCCACCTAATGGTTTAAAGGCTTGTTGCACGTGCTAAGTGCAACCGCGACTCCTACGAAAATAAGATATCTTAACATCTAGTGATGTATTATTATTCTGAATAAGTGATATTGGTTATCTATGATACTTTCGTTAATTTATTTATTACAAAATAGATTACGTCGATACAAGTACAAATAACGAAAGTATATTACAATATTTAATTAAAACCCTAATTCACTTTTGTAGGAAACACGACTACACTTAGCATGTGAAACAAGCCTTCATCTGGTAAAACTCCTTGCCTAGCGGCTGGACGAGATTGTTGGGTAATCCAAGTTTTGCAGATAACTAAATCTTCCGCCGGATCAAAACTAGCCATATCAATTTTTAAGATGTTATTTTTAACCAAAAGTGGAGTGAATTTGAAGAAGAAGTGGATGTTTGGTTCGGAAGACGTAAAGAAGATGTGAAGAGTGAAGTGAAGAAGATGTGAATTTTTAGGGATATGTAAAAAGGAGCCGTTGCAAAAGTAAATTTTTATAAAAACATATTCGTTGAGTTCCAATGACTCATTTATCCGTTACGACATAGTAAGCATATTGATAATACGAGAGATAAAAAGTAATCCTAACTCACTTTCGTAGGCATCGCGGCTGCATTTATCATGTGCAACAAGCCTTTAAAACCCTAGGCGCCCCTAGCGGCCGAGTGGTGTCTTGGGAGGGTTTACAAGAGATATACCCACAAAACCTATCAGCATAGTTTCCAAAATGTTAGTCGTCTCCAAAATCTGACCACAAGTGTTCGATCAAGTCATTTCGCAAACGAATATGCGTATCTTTGTTGTGTATTGCACGTCGGCGTTGCTCAACTCTCATTATTGAAAGTTCAACATTATGTTTTCTCGATATATTTACCGGTGCATGGTTGAGGCGTTGATCATATTCATGTGGTCAATCACCGGGTAGACGCTCATCCTCCACTATCATATTATCTAAAATAATAACAGTTTTCATGATATATGCAAGCACATATGGATTCCATATTTTTTTGCAGGTTGCTTGACGATGGCAAATTGATTTTACAGTACACCAAATCCTCGCTCTACATCTTTTCGACAACCCTCTTGCATCGCTGATTTTTTTTTCTTGGAATCTGGATGTTTAATAGACATCACAATAATAGCAATCTCTGGGTATATGCCATCACCAAGATAATATCCCATATCATATGAATGTCCGTTTACCACAAAGTTCATTGGTGGTGCTTTCCTGTTGATGAGTTTTTTAAAAATATAAGAACGATTCATCATATTAATATCATTGTTTGAGTCAGGGATACTAAAAAATGCATGCCAAAACTAGAGATCATATGACACCACTGCCTATAACACAATACTTTCGCTCTCTTTGTACGCAGTGGAGGCCCAGATGCAGCCGATGGACATTTATCCCATTTCCAATGTATGCAATCTACACTACTGATTAGTGCATAATTTATACATTTTGAGTATCATTTCCTTATACTTATTTGTTATATTTTGTGTGAATTACCGTGTTTTATTATTACTTTTATAGTTTATGTGTTTTATTAGGTTACATCTCTGAAACAAGTGAAATGGAGCTTTACAAGAGAAGAATTACCAAAGACCCAGTGGAACTCAGTATGTTCCAGGATTTCTACCCACCATTTTGTAGAGAGTTGAAAGGCAAAGCCAATGCAAAAAGAATGAGGTCATTCTGTGTTCGTATGAAGAAGTTATGAGCAAAACCGTGAAACCAACTTGAATTTGGTATCTATTGGGCCTTATTGGGCTTGCGCGGGAAGAGAAATAAGGGAAGCGTTTTGGACTCGTATTTGACGTGAAAATTAGGATTTTTGTTGGTTTTTGAGGAGGTTAAGTCTCCTAATTGGACAAGGAATCAAAAGGAAGTGGAAAAGTTTAATGAGACTAGGTTTCCTAGTTGGATGAGGATCAAGAGGAGGTTACCAAAGCTTATATAAAGGGAAGCCTAGATACAATTTTAGAGGAACAACTTTGTCAAATGATAGAAAGTACATTTATAATGGATATTTCACAGAGAAAAAAATACCTCCGGATACAGAAGCTTTACAGGAAGAAAATTAGAGAAGCTGGAACAAGGGTTAGTTTGTATTTATTTTTCTTAATTAATTTTTATGGTTTTTAAGAAAGCCATGCTGGGCTAATTCCCTTGTTAGGGCGAAAGGATGAACTTGTAGAGATGATTTTTATTTGTGTTTCGGAACTAGGGTTTTTAACTGTATGAACTAAATATTATTAATTTATCTCTCTCTCAACGTTTTACCCTCTCGATGATTTTTCATGTTCTATGCCACGTATAGTTCATTGTTTGATTAGTAGAAGGACTCGTTGAAACCTCGTATTAAATCGTTTTATAAATAATCTTTGACTTTTTATGCCCCGTATATTTAGTACTTCGAAATTCTACTTTAGGTTGAGAACAAACAATTCTTTTCGAAAATTCTTTCTTTAGTGCTTAATTAAAAATCTTCCGTGTATTAGTAGCTAGATTTGATACTGTACATGAGTAAAATTGAGACCCTATGTGACGAACACAATTAAACCCTGACCTACAATGGATTCCCGGAACCTTAACATTTTCCTCGTACTGTTTTTAAAACTCTATTAAATAATTTTAATTTATTAGTTAATTTAATTCTTAATAAAAAAACCTAAAAAAAATATTTTAATCCAAACTCCTCGTGGGAACGAACCGTATTTGCTGTTGTCTACATCTTTCGACACTGTGCGCTTGCGGTAAAACAAAGTCGGTTTTCTGACGCATCAAGTTTTTGGCGCCGTTGCTGGGGAGTTGTTTTTTTTTCGATTAGATTGTTTTTTTAGGTTAGATTTTATTTTTAGATTTTTATTATTTTGTTCGATTTTACGCTTTTTGGTATTTATCTTCTGCTGTAGGTTTTGGGAACGGAAACGAAAAGAAATTGAGCCAAAGATTTTGGTAATTAAAAGACTTGGAGTAAAGTTAAAGCTGAACGAACGTAGAAGAAAACAAATAGTTAATTTTTACTTTTTAGGATTTTTATTAGTTAATTTAATTTAGAAAACTGTATTAGGAAATTTTTGATTATTTTTGTAATTTTCTTTTAGTTTTGGACATTACGGACATTATTATTATTTTTAAACCCTACGGAAGGGTAGTATTAAATATAAACTGCACAGGGAAGGACGACAATTACGATATTGTCTCGGCCCCTTGGGTTCGTACACTGACACAGGAGTCAGTGGCATGAGTCGACTTCAACGGTTCATCCCCCGTCTGCTACGGGAGGTAAGATTTGATCAACCCACGAATTCCTTGCAAGTGGGTTTACTGTATTCCTTCGTGTGCATATATGTTGAGGACCTGAATACGGATTTACTTTTCTAGTAAAGGGAAAGAACTGGCCATATAAGATAAGGACTCGTATTCCATCACTGTTTCCTTCTTGCCCGCTTTAGGAACACGTTACCAAACGCGAACCTAAACCTTAAAATTTTGACTAGAAAGAGACTGATAGGGTAACGAGCTTAAAGGAAACTCGTTCAAAAGGACTGTATTGGTTACTTTGTTAGCCTAATTCGAAGTTCAGGAAGATTATTTTAAGTTGATTAGAGCCGCCTTGTAGCCCAGGGAAAAGTTGCCAAAGAGACAGGGTTATCAAAGCTCCTTAGAGCTTATCCTGTTTCTCTTCGACTTAATCTAATTCGGATCGTTCTAAGAGGTTTGCTAGAACTGTAAGTAGTTGCCTTTCGAAAGAATAGAAGATGGTCTAGAAACAATCTAAGTGGAGCCATCATGCTTTTTGTTTGCTAGATTCAATAGGTGATTTGGTTGAGTCAGCCTTGCTTGTGATTGTTTAAAAATTCCACCACACTGGTTATATTTAGCCTTGTATTATGGATCCCGACGTATATACACCTTTTTATCATCAGGAACCTAGGAGAGGAGAGTGTGTAAATAATGATTGGAATTATACTCATGGGTATGATCATTCCGGACCTTGTGAAGATTATGATTATTACCAACCTTACCCAGGTTATGAGTTACATTATACTAATTCCAATTATTATTCACACACGTATAATCCACAGTATGAGAGAGATGATCAATCATATTGTGAACCATATGCATCACTCTCATCTAAGTTGGTACAGTGGAGTCACGACATAGAAAAATCAAATGAACAAAGTTGTCACAATATTGTCAAAAGGGAAGAGAAAGAACCTTCACGGATGATTACTCCTTCTCAGGAGATGTCATCTAAGATGACAATTCGGGAATATATGGAACAAGGGCATAAGGGAGTTTTTGCTCCACCTGAGGAAGAAGATGACCCTCTAATGATATATGAGAAGTATTTTAAACACACACCGCTTAGTTTGGAACAAAGATTACGAAAATTAGCATTCCAGAAAACACTTGCTGATGATAGTGATGATGAATATGTTAGTTTTGAGAGTGATGATGAACTTGACGCTTGTGATTATAGGAATGATGACACTGTTATGACATTTGAATCCAGTGTATCTTGTCCAAATCACTATCATATTAATGATGATATGCCTATTCAAAAGGATGTGGTTTGGATTAGAAACCCTATTTATTCAGATGAGGATGATGATTTAGAAGAACCTGTTTATACAGGGGATACTATTGTCGAGTTTAATAACTCAGAGGCAGTATGTGTGCAAACTGATATGCCTTATAATCATATAAATTCTGATATTCCTATTGGTCACTTAGAAGAGGATAATAACGATACAATTAACCATGAAACTGTGTGCATAATTGATGAAATAGTCCATGAAACTCACTTGCAGAACCATATAGATGATCGATTAGAGGCTTGTTTAGTGCACTTTGGGCCTGATTTTGATGATGAAAGTGTTATTTGTGAGGTCAACACCTTGTTAGACTCCACACCACTGTTTGACACTAATAAATGGAAGCCTGGAATTGAATCTTTAGTCCTACCCGAATCTCGACTCATTCCATCTGTCGAGAAAGCCCTGACCTTGACCCTTAAACCATCGCCTGACGATCTAGAAAGTAGGGAAATAGTGACTAGTCTATCTAGAGACACCCAAGATTCTAAGTGTGGGGGTGATTATCAATCTCCCTGTACCTTAACTTTGACTCTTAGAAGGGTCCCTAACTTGGGACTTGACATATGCACCTCTAATATTTTGCAAGATCATCTTCCCACTATACATCATGAACCTAATGTCCAGAAAGCAGTTCAGTTGTTAGAAACCCATCCTCTGGTCGATGTGGTTTACCTAGGCGATAATACCAAGATTGACTTTGTTTTCCCACCAAAATGTTTTCTTCCATATGTGGGAACGTATGAATTTCAAATGTGTCAGTTATTAAGTTTTGAGACTAAGCCTGATTACTTTACGAGACTAAAATCGACACATTTGCTTAAGAATGACCATTTTCATAGTAATCAACTGTGTGAGTCAAATCATATTGACTTTGAGGATCCACAATTATTCAGATTATTATTATGTGCTTCTAAGTTCTTACTTGAGTTATTCCAGACTCTAGAACCTGACCCTGTTGATCCTATCTACGAGGAAATCCAGCCCATGAAAATATTTTATCTAGATCCTTTTATAGAGCCTGAACCTGAACCACGACTAGAAGTAGTTGTCTTAAACAGAAAACTAGATAAGGGTGTGCTCGGTTTGTTCTTTTTCTTGGCTTGTTGCAGTTTCCTTTTACTGGTGGTAACACTATTTGATCCAGATGACCCACAGTTGTTCCGGCTATTGCTATATGATACTATCATTTGCTTCATGGGAGTCAAACCATCAGATTTGTTTCCTTCACCTTATCTTTTTAGTTTTTGATTGCTTGTTTTATGCTATTTTAGGATTTCCCATCTTGATTTTACATTGGATGAGTTAGTTTACATTGAGGACAATGTAAATTTTAAGTGTGGGGGAGTGTAAGCATATAGAGTTCTTAAGTATACACTTTTTAGGCAGAAAATTTTCAAATTATTTGCATGAAAACCTCCAACTTTTAGATATTTTAGAGTCACTTAGTATACTTCTAGCTACTTTTACATACGGAGTTCAAAACGAAACAACTGAACTTAGAACTATTATAGAACTATATTCGGAGTGCTTAGTTGTTGAGAGGCTAGAGCTGACAAAAATGGACTTAAACTGCCGGTAGAGAATACAGTATTAGAGTTGTTGATCATTCAATACCCATGAGTGAGGCGCCAAACCTTAAATTGTCCGTTTAGAGTGTTTAATCTGCGTAAATTCCGGGTAGAATGATGAGCTACCTAACCTCGCACCAATTTCAGCACTACTTTTTGACCTCTTGGGTACTATTTCTATCAATCATGAGGGTGCCATCAGAATTGCTAACTCTATCTTGTAGTCTTGTTTGCAGTTGGCACCATTCTCTCGACAATAACAGGTCCATAGAGACATATTATCAACAAGCAGAATATCAAAAATTTGAAGTCAGTTAAGGTTTAAAAGCAATCGTTTAAGAAAGAGCAAATTTCATATTCAAGTAAAGTAACAATACAATTAACATGTTAAAGACTTATGTACAAAAGCGAAAGAAATCAAAAGATGTGAGTTAGTGAAGTTCAGAATCAAGTGGTAAAGTCTTTATCCCGCGGTCGTAGTAATTTCATCATTTATTTTTCAGTTTATATTGTAATGTCATTATTAAAAAAAAAAAAAAAACGATTATCATTGCTTTAGTGTAGATTTTCTTTTGTATTCTTTCAATAAGGCCGTGGGGAAGAAGAAATCTATAGAAAAGTTAATAATAACAAGAAATTGAGGAAATGAGTTATAAAATCAAGGTTCTACGAAGTTCAAGAGTTCATCATCTACAGTTGAAGACCGAAGACGTTTCTATTGGATACTGTGAGAGTGGTGTTGATTGCCGATCGGATGAGAAGGTAAGTAAGCATTCTCATCCTTGCATAGTGGTTGATTTCCGTTATTAGAGGTCACTAGAAAAATAAAAAGGGGTTCTTTTTCGTCCCACTTTTTATGGGATAACATCTCCATATGATTCGGAAGGTTACATTTCCTTCCTACCATTCAACGTGTGTAGGATTTCTATCTTCATTCCTTCCTGCACACATGTGTGAACCATAAAGTGCGTCCTTTGAGTGTCAAATTCATAAAACCCTATTGGTGAGGCAGAAATATTCGGTCACTCTCGAACCTAGATCCTTTTACATGGTGGTTTTCTCCTAACTCAAGAGTTAAGCATGAGAATAATGTTCTTTATACTTCTAACTTCTTATTGTTAGTGTTCAAAAACTTTATGTCTTCGTAGCTCTTTGGATGCAGGTGCTTTGGAATATTCAGAAGTAGGAGTATGTTTTATGGGTAAATCTCTTGTAAACCCTCACGAGACTATAACTCTTCCTCTAGGGACACCTGTGGGTTTAAAGGCTTGTTACACATGCTAAGTATAACCGTTTACTCAACGAAAGGGAGTTGTATTTTAGGTTAGTTTAGATTTGTAGTTTGCTCGAGGACTAGCAAAAGGAAAGTGTGGGGGAATTTGATAAGTGCATAATTTATACATTTTGTGTATCATTTCCTTATACTTATTTCTATATTTTGTGTGAATTACAGTGTTTTATTATTACTTTTATAGTTTATGTGTTTTATTAGGTTACATCTCTGAAACAAGTGAAATGGAGCTTTACAAGAGAAGAATTACCAAAGACCCAGTGGAACTCAGTATGTTCCAGGATTTCTACCCACCATTTTGTAGATAATTGAAAGGCAAAGCCAATGCAAAAAGAATGAGGTCATTCTGTGTTCGTATGAAGAAGTTATGAGCAAAACCGTGAAACCAACTTGAATTTGGTATCTGTTGGGCCTTATTGGGCCTGCGCGGGAAGAGAAATAAGGGAAGCGTTTTGGACTCGTATTTGACGTGAAAATTAGGATTTTTGTTGGTTTTTGAGGAGGTTAAGTCTCCTAATTGGACAAGGAATCAAAAGGAAGTGAAAAAGTTTAATGAGACTAGGTTTCCTAGTTGGATGAGGATCAAGAGGAGGTTACCAAAGCCTATATAAAGGGAAGCCTAGATACAATTTTAGAGGAACAACTTTTCACAGAGAAGAAAATACCTCCGGATACAGAAGCTTTACGGGCAGAAAATTAGAGAAGCTGGAACAAGGGTTAGTTTGTATTTATTTTTCTTAATTAATTTTTATGGTTTTTAAGAAATCCATGTTGGGCTAATTCCCTTGTTAGGGCGAAAGGATGAACCTGTAGAGATGATTTTTATTTGTGTTTCAGAACTAGGGTTTTTAACTGTATGAACTAAATATTATTAATTTGTCTCTCTCTCAACGTTTTACCCTCTTGATGATTTTTCATGTTCTATGTTACGCATAGTTCATTGTTTGATTAGTAGAAGGACTCGTTGAAACCTCGTATTAAATCGTTTTATGAATAATCTTTGACTTTTTATGCCCCGTATATTTAGTACTTCGAAATTCTACTTTAGGTTGAGAACAAACAATTCTTTTCGAAAATTCTTTCTTTAGTGCTTAATTAAAAATCTTCTGTGTATTAGTAGCTAGATTTGATACTGTACATGAGTAAAATTGAGACCCTATGTGACGAACACAATTAAACCCTGACCTACAATGGATTCCCGGAACCTTAACATTTTCCTCGTACTGTTTTTAAAACTCTATTAAATAATTTTAATTTATTAGTTAATTTAATTCTTTATAAAAAAACCTAAAAAAAATATTTTAATTAACTCCTCGTGGGAACGAACCGTATTTGCTATTGTCTACATCTTTCGACACTGTGCGCTTGCGGTAAAACAAAGTCGGTTTTCCGACGCATCAACTACCCAGCATCCCTGGAAATCCCATAGCTTTGTTTTCTTTAAGCAACAGTTGAACATCACCCTCAGTTGGTGTGTGCCAATATTCTTTCCCATACAAATGCACAATCGTCTTACAGAACCTACAAGTTGCTTCCAAAATAGTGGTTTCTCCAATGCGTAAGTACTCATCTATTGCATCGGCCGCACATCCATAAGTTAATATTTGTATTGCTGATGTAACTTTCTGATGAGGGGTTAATCCAGAAACGCCACAAACATCTTTTTTTTGAACAAAATAATTATTTATAACCACGATATTTCCCAATATACGGTTGAACAATTCTCGCCGCATTCTAAATCTTCTACGAAATATATTAGGTGGAAACCTAGGGTTTGATAGACACATTTTTGTATCTTATTTGATCTCGCATTTATAATTGGTAGTACTCAATTTTTGTATTAATAATGTTATTTCAATTGTTTTTAGGTATTTTCGGTGAATAAACTCTTGTGAAGAAATTGGCTTAAAAAAGTGTTAAAGGCACCCAGAATTTTGGTTAAAGGCACCCACCTCAATTGTTAAAGGCACCAATACTCAAATTTAAATACCAATTTTGGCGGGAAGAATTTCTCTCTAGCTATGAAAGATTTTTGTTCGATTAAGACAAGAAATCTTCTTGACTTGTAATTGGAAAGTCCTATACTAGTTTGGAAACCATTAAATCAAATAAAACCCAGATCAAATATTCCTACAAGTTTCAAAAAGAAAAAAATCAGGGAGAAGCAATATCACGTGAAATATGAGATTTGCTTCCCTGTTTCCATTGATTTCTTCCCTATAACACGAGAAGGAAATAAAATTATTGCAACTTTTTTTAAAGAGAAAAAGAAGATCCGAGAAGGTTGGAAAGAAAGAAATATTGTTGTCGAGATTTTGATCATTAAAAGAAAATAATTTTGAAGTTAATGAGATGGAATTTGGTGTTATTCGGGTTGTGGTATATAAAGGATTGAGAGAGGTACAAATGGGAAGGTTGGCAGAGGCCAGAGAAAGCTACAGAAAAATCCAGAAAAATTATGTTCTTCACAAGGAGGAAGAAGAAGAAAAACAGACAACGGAAAATACGTTGTCTTTTCTTTCATAATCAAGAGCTTTGGCCACAGTATTTGCTACAATTACAGAGGCGGATCCAGTTTTTAAAGTACATATCAGGCGTCGTTGATTTGTTATGTAAAGAACTATTTAACTCTTTGAGCGACGAAAATCAACAGTCTTTTATCAAATGCGCCTGAAAGGAGTCGTTGATTCATAAGAACTCATTGTAATCAATTTTTCATTAATAAATGCCTTGGTTAATAATTTTTCTACCATTTTTTTTTATGAGTAGCTAAATTCTTCTCTAAGGTGTAAGAGGAAATTATTTCAATGTGTAATTTTAATATTTAATTTCTTAGACATAGTTCATATTCTCTTTTTATGTCATTTAATTACTAATAATTTCTCTTCAAAATATGATTTGATATAATTGTTTTGAATAGTCTTTTGGCTGTTTATCTTTTATAAGTGAAAGAGATTATATTTTTTCATAACAACGAAAGTGGTAATATTAAATTTTATAAAAAGGTTTTATCTTTCAAAACATGAGATTGGGTTCAATATGGTTTTGAGTAATTTGAGAGTAATTGTTTGAGATGATAAATTGTTGATTTTACAAACATCAGAAATAGTGGAATCTGAAAACCTAACCTTTTATTTTCTTGGTTAACTAATTTGTATATTTATTTTATCTTTTTTTTTTATTTAATTCATTCATTAAAAATTATTCTTTTTGTTACTAGCACATTAATTAATTAAAAATTAGAAATTGCAAATCTAAAATCCCTATGGAGCGAACCGTGCTTGCATATTGTTTCATCGATAGTCGTGCTCTTGCGGTACTTAATTAAAATTCACATCAGGGTTCCTGCAAAATTAATCTTTCCAGAGAAGTATATGTCCGACCTCACATTCTCTTGGTATTTGGATACGAGTATGAGGCCAATTCATACTTGAAATAGCCAATCCCAAAGTGACTGCTTGGCTATTTTGGCTCAATGCAACTAAATCTTCATCTGATGAGTACAAAATATCATCATCATCATCATCAGAAGAAGAAGAAGAATAAGAAGAAGAAGAAGAAGAAGAAGAAGGAGAAGGAGGAGGGATAGGAGGAAGGGAAGAACAAGAAGCATAATAGTGAGTGTTATTCTCATAGTATGCCATTAGTTGTTGAATTTTACAGTTTTGGTTTGTGTAATTTGAGAATTGAGTGTACAATTTATAAGCATATCAGATAGCACTAAAGATAAGTCTCTGAGTCTTAATATGACTATACACTCTTGGTATTTTAAAAATTAACTGAGTAAAGGCAAGTTAAAAGAATAAGTGTCATCATCATCAGAAGTAGAAGGATGAAGAGGAGGAGGAGGAAGAGAAGAACAAGAAGCATAATAATGAGTGTTATTCTCATAGTATGCCATTGGTTGTTGATGTTTGCAGTTTTGGTTTGTGTAATTTGAGAATCGAGTGTTCAATTTATAGGCATATCGGATAGCATTAAAGATAAGTCTTTGAGTCTTGATATGAATACACACTCTTGGTATTTTAAAATTAACTGAGTAAAAGCAAGTTAAAAGAATAAACACATCAAACATAAGAGTGTCTGTTGAGATGACAATACCAAGCAGATAAAAGACAAAGCAAAGATTAAAAATGTATTTTGAGATGACAACACAAAGCAGATAAAAGACAAAGCAAAGATTAAAAATGTCTTTTGAGATGATAATACAAAGCAGATAAAAGACAAAGCTAAGATAAGAAAAGTCTTTTGAAATGACAATACAAGCAGATAAAAGAAATATCAAAGATAATAAATGTTTGTTCAAATAACAATACCATGCAAATGAAAGACTAGCCATTCGTATCTTGATTCCCTGATGCAGATCGCGGTGGCATAAAATGAGGCAAAAATATTCTCGATGTGTAATTAACTGATGGCATTGTTGATGATGATCCCTGAGGCATTGTATTCCACATTTGTTGTGGCATAGTTTGAGAAAAAAATACCAAATCCAAGAGGTGGTTGTTGCATACGGAAATGGGCCAGCTGTAACTCCAAATTGTTCTTGTGATTTTGTAGTCCCCGTATTTCTTCATCTTTTGCCATGATAAACTCATTCCTCTCTTTCGTTTCATTTAATGTAAACTTACGAAACTCTTGAGTAAAATCGACATATTGTTGAACCAGACCATAAGCTTCGATCTGTTATGCAAAAAAAGAAATCATATTATCACGTTTTTTTGCGTACTTGAAAAAATAAGGTTTGCGGTATACTTACGTATAATAATTGTTGTTGAGGCGGAATGGATACATGTTTATCAGGTTCTTCAATATTGCGTTTAATACGGTCACCATCATACCCGTATGTTTCGACCTCCCAATCGACTTTGGTCGCATATTTATGCAAGTTAGTTACATGTCGCCAATACTCAATATACAAATCATACGTAACAACATGCACTAATTCCGTTGCATCTCCCCAACCGCCTTCTCTCAACTGATTTGCTTCATCATTGTTGAGGTTGGCAATACGAGTAGGTGGGTTTCTGGGAACGCCAAAATTATAATGGTTTTACCTCCAACACCGTTCTTCGAGGTACACGTTATGCTATACAAAAAAAATAACTATCAAAAAATAAAGAAAATAACTATCCAAAAATCCAAGAAAATAAAGAACAGTGCTATCAAAATAAATTATCAACTCACAGTGCCAAGCCAAGAAAATATAACCCTTTGCTTGAGAGCTCCGATGTCGTGCGTCCAACATCAGTGTCAAGGACAAATCCGGCGGATTCCCACGGTCGCCAGGTCACATTGTCTACAGTCAGTTGATTAAGAAAAGTCCTAGAGCGAACAATATCATTACTTTTCTTACTTGTACCCTTCCACCGAGAACTTCTAGGACACATTGCTTCACTATCACTCGTTGGCTTATTTGGTCAGCATATGCCCAGATATTCATACCCCCAAAACTACTCCGTCATAACAACCAACCAAATAAATCAATTACCAACAAATAAACATTTAAAAGAAGTATGAATAGGAGAAAAATTTACCTCTAATATTTGGAAGGGCCCGGCTAGTGACTTCTGCCCCCTGCCAGATGTGTTGAGTCCCAAATACAATTTTGAAAAGCACCACCACCCCAATCATACGTGCCAACTGCATTAAGATCCTCAAAAGCAGCTAACCATCCAGCATCAATATAGGTCTTGGCATTCGAAAAGAAAAGTTGTCCCAAAACATACATACAAAAGGCTCTGGCCACTCTTTCAGCAAGTTTGCTATCGCCGTTATCCGCAACCAACATTTCTGGTTCAAAATATGTGCTAAAAATACAACTGTAATTGCACCTGAAACCCACTGCGCGAGGATATGTTTTCTTTTACAAACTTCACTACCTTTTATATCTAGAAAATATGCTCATCGACATAATCAAATTGGTACTTGGCTGGGTCATATGGAATATCATTCCCAACACCAATACTCAATCCTGTCAACATGACCCAATCAAGTGGTGTGAACCCCATCTCACCAAAGAAGAAGTAAAAATTGTTCGTTGTATCCCAAAAACGCTCAACAAGATAGTCAATCAATACATGTGTGGAATCTACTAAATCCATGGTCAATAAACGATCCCATCCTGCCTTTTCAATAATGTATTTAATCATAGGGATGTGTTTTAAAATACATGCATAGGTATAAACGACCGATTTGAGGGAACCACGATGTAAATACTTGAATTTTGAATCAGTTGAATATGTAATATTTGTCGAAGCGTGACTCTGAGCATCTTCCACGACATTGTAGTTCGCTAACCCGGGAACAGACACCATCATATCTGCAGCACTAGCCATAGCTTCAACAATATGGTATACTTCTGGATCCTCAACAGTTTTAGCTTTCTTGTTCCTTTTTTTTCGACCAACGAATCTCGCCGTAACATTGTTCAACATCCGTACAAACGATACATACAAGTTTCAAAATTAAGAGTAATCCTCATAATGCAAAAATAATCAACTCTACAATCATTCATAAATCCACAAAAATACAAATTTCATCATTAAAACAATAATACTTTAAACAAATAATCAACTCTACAAACATTCATATGGTCAAGATAAATACAAATTGCATCATTAAAAGAGTAATCCTCTAATTAGATAATCAAATGTACAAACATTCATAAATAATCCAAAATACAAATTTCATCATTCACAAAATAGTCCACTAATCAAATTACCAACTCTATAAAAACTCATCATAATTCCTTAATTCTATAATTCCATAAACATTCATTAGAAAGGAACATAAACATTCATAATTTCAAAATTTCATAAACATTCATATTTACATACACACTAATTATGGTCTTCTACATCAACAACAAACATATCCATCTCTAGACACTTAAAATCAACCACAACCGAACTCAAATTAATCAAGAACTTAATCAATTCTAAATTCAAATCAATTGATTCTCATCAATTTTTTAAACCCAACTTACAACTTTCAAAACCCTAGTTAAGAATTAAACCCAATTTATAAATTACAATTTACAAAACCTAATTAGAATTAATCATAATCATATCTTTAATCTCTAAGTATATATCTACATATTTAATTAACAAAACACAACAACAAATCAAAATTAAAATTAAAACCCATAAAAATTTATTGAAATTCATTAAAAAGTAATTTGAGTTTCATACCTTGTCTTGAGATAAACCTAATGTTGATAAACTCAATGTTTCTTTGCTGCTAAGGTTTAAGTTGAGAAGATGTTGAGAAGAAGAGAAGAGGGTTCAATTAAGAAGATGTTGGTGCTGTTGAGAAGAGAAAAGGAGAAAGCATAGAACCGTCTGCATGTTCAAGATGATATACACGCCTGATGACACACGTCCATCGTAATCTCCGGCTCTTCTGCCAGACGCACGATACACTTGGTATCAGGCGCACATGTAAGATGACTCCCACCCCACTTCACACACAAAGCAGTTGCACATGTGATCTCTCATATCAGGCGTTTAAATTATCGTACACCCACCATGCGTATCTCTACACACACACCTTTTCATTTAGGCGTACACTTATGGGTACGTCTGTCATCAAGCGTTCATGCGTGCCTACATCTCTCTTTAAACGTTGATCAAGCGTCCGTCCAAACCAAACGTTTCAGTACGCATCCGCTCAACCAACAGACGTCTCTTTCCAAGGTCAAGCATCAATTCTGTTTACGTTTGACCAAATTTTAATCTTCCACCGCTGTATTTTACATGGACTATAACAAAAAAAAATTAATATTTATTTTTTGGTTTTAATATTTGGTCAACTAATGACAGTAATGACTGTGGATGCTCTTACATATTAAAACCCAACCTTGTGACTTGCTTTACCAAGGACATCGTGTCATTTGACCCTTATGACCTTAATATTTCCACAAGCATACGGACTGCACCTTGAAATTGTACAAGGTTGTATAGGTCAGTTCTAGCACAAGTTTCTAATCTGGCCTTGGTGTGCGTCTAAATCATTTCCCTCCCCTCCCCTCCCCCAGATATCAGAATATATTTATATATTCTTCCTCTTTTATCTAACCAACCCAAAAGTCTTCTCTTTTGTCTTCTTCGGTTATTCTTCGGTTCTTCTTCTTCTTCAATGGGGCAGCAAGAAGAAAGTTTCAGAAGCCCTTTGTTAGGCTGCCATGTTGGTCAACATCAGAGCAGAGAAAGAAAAAGAAGTAACTGGTACGGAATTGTTTGTGTTTCAATTGCTATCTTAACAACAATCATATGTAAGTTCCTCTAATTACTACACTTATCATCTCTCTCTCTAATTACAAAAATAATCCTTCTTTTCCTCTTTTGTTTGATGATTATAGTAACACCCTTATATTTTTGCTTAATTTGTTTCCCTCTATCTGCTCTACCTTTTTCACTTGTTTTTGCCCGATTTTTGTCTCCTGTCAGTAGAAGAATTAGTGCTGGGTCATGTAGTAGTGTTTTATGGTTTGATTAAGATTTCAATTGGATTCTTTGGAATTGATATTTTTATATCATCTATCATCATTTTGTTTGGTTAATTTTTCATGGAAGTCTACGTCGGGTCGGGGCCATCTGTATTAAAGATGACCGATCATTACTTCAGAAATGAGACAAATGTGGGACCAATTATTTAGTGAGCCCCACCTATCTGACATAATGGAAATTGGAATCTCCAACAACTTTGGAACCTTGTGTGGTTTTTACGCCTCGTGTTTCGCTCTTCTTTTTCTGTTTGCTTTTTACTTCTTCTGGTTTCATGACATGACATTCAGTTGGGACTTGTCATCGCAAAATAAATAAATAATCAGTTTCTCCATTTTGATTTCTTCATAGGGCTTTAGTTTCCAAAATTAGTTTTTTTTTTGGGGGAGGGGTTTCTTGCAGAATTGTTGAATATACGGTACAAGAAAAAAAAATTACTCCTAAAGTTGTACCAAATGAATTGAAATTGTGATTTTTTTTTTAATTTTTTTTTTGCCGTTTCTCCATTTCGGGGATGCCAATAAGAGGCCGGGTCTCAGTTTTGCTAATTTATTTCAAATTGTACTGATGTGATGTATTGTATTTGTAGTGGTAGGAGTAGGTGCTAATTATTATTCAATTATATGGAGATTGGGAGATGACATCAAGTATGAGACAACAAAAGAAGCTAACCAGGGGAGCACGGTTGAGTCTGAGCATGGGGTTGTTGCCGCAGACGATGGCCGTTGCTCAGAAGTTGGTGCAGCGACACTTAGGGACGGTGGACATGCTGTTGATGCTACGGTGGCGACAGCATTGTGTCTGGGTGTTGTTCATCCAATGTCGAGTGGGATAGGTGGTGGAGGGTTTATAGTAGTAAGAGATTCATCCACCTCAAAAACCCAAGCTTATGATTGCAGAGAGACTGCACCTTTAGCTGCATCACAGGTTCCAAATTCTCCTTCTGCTAACTGCTTGACCAACTTACCTCAAAAACAACTTGTGGTCATATGGAGGGATAACTATAACTTTTCTCTGTAATAAGGAGCGAAAAACTGATTTCTATTTTGCCTGGTAGGAAGAAATTACTAATATTAAGCAACAAGTATCGAACAGGACATGATGATGTATGTATGGTTATAAACATGACATGATGCAAATAGGATCTAATGTATGGTTAATGAACAGGACATGTATGCAAAGAACCCAACGGCCAAGTCTCGTGGTGCATTGTCAATGGGTGTACCAGGTGAGATAGCTGGACTTCATGAAGCATGGTTAAGACGTGGAAGATTACCTTGGAGCAAGCTTTTCCAACCGGCCATAAAACTCGCGAAAGATGGATTTTTAGTCACTCCTTGTTTTGCAAACTACATTAAAGAAGAGGAAAACAAGATCATGACCGACCCTGGATTGCTAAAAGTTTATGCGCCCAATGGTAACTTGTTGCAAGATGGTGAGACATGTTATAACATTGAACTTGGAAATAGTTTAGAAATGATCGCGAAACAAGGACCCCAAGCATTCTATAATGGGACCATAGGCGAAAAACTTGTTCGAGATGTGAAAAAAGCTGGAGGAATTGTAAAAATGGAGGATTTGAAGAATTACAAAGTTGATGTCATGGATGCGATGACTGTGGATGTTATGGGATTCACCATACTAGGAATGCCTCTTCCTTCAAGTGGTACTCTTGGGCTCTCTCTGGTATGTCATTCTCATTTTTTGTTTCTCTGATTTTGAAATTCTTGGCGAGATTTTCACAGCAAAGGCAGGGTTTACAGATATAGTTTTGGCATTAATAGAAACTCGGTCGCCAACTAAACTTCTGTTTTTCATTTGAGCGGTAGAATGTCTACGAGTATTAACTTTGTATACAAAACTATGATGGTATTCAGGTCCTAAACATATTGAATAGTTACGGACGGATGGATTTTGAAAAAAGTCCATTGGGTCTTCATAGGTTAATCGAAGCATTGAAGCATATGTTTGCAATTCGAATGAACCTTGGTGATCCAAAATTTGTCAACACAGAACAGTATGAATCTGAAATGTTGTCTCCATCATTTGCTGCAAAGCTTCGGAACAAAATATTTGATAATACTACATTTCCCCCGGACTACTACTTGAACAAGTAAGAACTACTTACATAGAAGGAAGGATTTTACTTTGTCCTTTGAAATCACTATTTCCTATTTCTTGGTATATTTTGATTTGAATTATTATGAATGAATTGAATGGATGATTTTGGTAACTAGATGGAGTCAGTTGCGAGATCATGGAACTAGTCATTTCTGCATTGTTGATGCAGAAAGAAATGCTGTGTCGATGACAACTACGGTAAACATGGGATTTGGTGGCGGTGTTCTCTCACCTTCCACGGGTATTGTTCTCAATAATGAAATGAACGATTTTTCGACGCCAACAGAAGAATT
This sequence comes from Papaver californicum, assembly GCA_023531435.1. Taxonomy (NCBI): domain Eukaryota; kingdom Viridiplantae; phylum Streptophyta; class Magnoliopsida; order Ranunculales; family Papaveraceae; genus Papaver; species Papaver californicum. The sequence goes on along the minus strand of JAJJMC010014768.1, from coordinate 1,651,380 downwards.
GGAAGATGGACTTCCTCCAGCTCCCGCAAATTATATTCAACCAAACAAGAGACCCTTATCTTCAATGACCCCAATTATCATTCTCAAGGTACATCAGTTTTAAGTTTTCTTTATTTTGAGAATCAGAAATCTACTACTTGTTATAACCCACCATCCCAACTTGAGTACTCTTCCGTACTCATTTCTGTCATTCATGTGCAGGGAAATCAATTTGTCAGTGCCATTGGTGGTAGTGGCGGGATGAACATTATACCGGCCATTGTTCAGGTTTTCCTTAACCATTTTGTAATTGGAATGGAACCTCTACCAGCAATTCAACGCCCAAGATTATATGTTAAGGTTGTTGCTTTCTATTCAATCACGTTTTATATTATATCCATAATGACTGACTAATTTCCGGAGTAGTGCAGTGTTCTTGTTAATTCTAACTATTACCGACAAAGGAATTCTGCGTGCAAGTTTCATTTGGAGTTAAGGATATCTGTTAATTCTTTCCTTGTGCTGGTGAATGCAGTTAACACCAAATGTGGTGTTTTATGAGAATTGGACAACCATTTGTGGGGAACACATAGAACTGTCAGAGGAGAATAAAAGTTTCTTGAGGGATAGAGGACATGCATTGATGAGTAAAGCAGGTGGGGCGATTACTCAACTTGTTGTGCAAACCTTTAAGACCTCAACAAGAAGAGAGTTAGATGGAAATGATCATCATCAAGGTGTTCACAATGGTATCCTAACTGCTGTGAGTGATCCGAGGAAAGATGGAAAACCTGCAGCTGTTTGAATTGCTCAACTCGTTTGAGGTACTCGTAAATACAAATGCGCGTGCATTCTTTCAAAGTGTCATTCAAATCACACAGTTTATCACAATGTTCATATTAGGAAAATCTAATTCATCATTCCATGACATTGAAAGCTCAAAGTTTTAGTTAGGAACACACTCAGTCAATCAAATTCTATTCAGCAATAAGCAGATTGCTACCATAAACACTGGTAAAAGGAAGAATTGAAGTCCTAGATTATTTAACATTTAAGTTTCCCCACAAACCTATTGTATTTTGTCATAGAAGTTGGAGGTACAAGCTTTCACTTGCTAATAAACTTGTAACATAAGTAAGTTTCTCCAAAATCTTTCAAAGAAGTAACTTTAGTTTCTCCCAAATATTTCAAAGAAACAATCCTCTGGCACTGAGGAATTGCTTCAATGTGCAAACTCTGAGTTTTTTTGAAGGGAACTTAAAGGGTGTTTGGATACCACTTAAGAAATTGCTTTTTGACTTTTAAAAGTAAAAAAATCAGAAATTAGTTTAGGTATGCATTTTCAGAATGACTTCCAAAAATAAAAAAATTCAATTTTTATGAAACAAAATGACTTGTGCTTCTGGTATCCAAACACCATATTAGTAACCAATATGATAAATCCTACGTCTCTAGGTCTAAACAGTAAATGTCATATGAAGGTTAAAATAGCACCCAGATGGTAAACTCTTGGTTGTTGGACAGCAGCTAAATTAAGGTCCCTTTCCGATTATAAAAAGAAAAACTTGAAAAACTGCCGGTGTTATATTAATCACTGATTTTTTGCAGACCCCCAAGATATTATAAGACACTCTAGTTAGGGGTTAGATCTTTTTAGTCCGTCAATCTACGAAAACACCACAAAAAAGAAGAAGCTTTTGTTGGCTCTTAAGACAATATATGTTTATTTTTTACCGGAAAATAGAATCAGAGGAAGATACAATTAGACGAAAATGACAAGCGGCAAATGCACTTGTTTGTTATGTGGGAACCTATGGGCATGCAGATTCAATCAAACTGCCGCTGGTCTTCCATTTTTCCTGGGATCACTAACAGCAGTAAGCATTCCATGAAACACTCCACCACCATATTTTCTTCCTCCTTTCTTCTTTTGAATTGGTTTTTCAAGGTTTTGCATAACAAGTTGACAGATCGCTCCAGTTGACTGAGGTTGTAATGTATGATTTCTCTTCGTCAAGAATCTCTTGTTCTTGTTTGAAAGTTCAATGTGTTCACCATTAATCACTGTCCAATTCTCGTACAATACCACATTTGGTACTAACTGCACATTAATAGACCCAATTTGGTGCAAGAAAATTAGACTCATATATTGACCGCAATGGATGCAATATGGAAAAGGATATTAGTTAATAAAATTATACATGATGGTAAACCCTTGGTTGTTTTACAGCCGATAGAGGCTCTAGTCCTTTGATAAAGTGGTTGAGAAAGACTTGAATAACCGCCGGGATTATATAAAGCCCGCCGCTAGCTCCGACAACTCCAGTTAATTGATTATCCTATGAAACAAGAATTTATCAGAAAAGGGGGCGACAGGACATGGAAAAGAAGAATTAGAATTAGAATGAAATAAAAACTGTCATAAAAGTGATACTTTCACTTTTTCAGTTTAGCCTATTTTTAAGTAAAAATAAAAAAGCGAAAGTTGTATCATATTTTTTAGGATAGAGGGAGTATAATCTTTTTACCTTAAGAACGATAATTGGGTTCATAGAAGATAAAGGTCTCTTGTTTGGTTCAATGAAATTTGATGGTGCTGGAGGAAGTCTAGTTTTGGATAACTCTGTGGATGCAGAGAAATCATCCATCTCATTATTGAGAACAATGCCCGTAGAAGGAGAGAGTAAACCGGCTCCAAAATAAGAATTTATGGTGGATGTCATTGATACAGCATTTCTGTCTGCATCTACAATGCAGAAATGACTAGTTCCATGATCATCTAGTTGACTCCATCTGATTATTTCATCATCAAAAACCAACTGTTAGCTATTAGTACTGCAAATTCTTTACTCTTAATGATTAGTACTCGCATTAGTTAATGTTAAGCATATATTTCTTACTTGGGCAAGTAGTATTCGGATGAAAACGTAGTATTATCGAGTACTTTTTTTCGAAGTTTCGCGGCAAATGATGGTGAAACCATATCAGCTTCGTATTTTGTTATGTTCACAAACTTCGGATCACCGAGGTTCATTCGAATCGCAAACATATGCTTTAACGCTTCGATAAATCGATGAAGACCCAATGAACCTTTTATAAAATCCAATGACCCATAGCTATTCAAAATGTTTAGAACCTGATACATCAACAAGTACCCCAAAAAATTAGATAAGAGAGAAAAAGAGAGAAAAAGAAGAGAACATTAAAGCACTAGCTCTGTCCCAATAAAAATGATATTTTTATTTTATAATTTTTATCTAAAAATAGATCAAGTTGAAAAAGTAAAAGTATCATTTTTCCTAGGATGAAAGGAGTATTTTTTCTTTTACGTACCAGAGAGAGCCCAAGAATACCACTTGAAGGAGGAGGCATTCCAAGTATGGTGAAACCCATGACATCAACAGACACTGCATCAGTTACTTCAACTTTGTAATTCCGCAAATCTTTCATAGTTATAATCCCGCCAGCCTTCTTCACATCCTTGACAAATTTCTTTCCTAGGCCACCATTGTGAAATGCCTGAGGTCCTTGTTTTGCAATTGTTTCTAAAGTGCGACCAAGTTTTTTATTGTAGCAAGTATCTCCGGCTCGCAACAATTTCCCTTTTGGTGCGAGTACTTGTCCTAATCCAATGGTGTCAGACCGGATCTTACTTGCGGTTCTATTAATGCCCATTTCGAGATACGGAGAGACAGTAAAACCTTCTTTTGCGAGTTTAATGGCAGGTTGGAAAAGTTTAGCCCAGGGCAATTTTCCATATCTCAACCATGCTTCATGAAGTCCCGCTATCTCACCTGGAACACCGACTGACAGTGCCCCCACGGACTTGTTCATGAGGTTATTTGCATACATGTCCTGTTATGAACTTATAATTAGCCTTGAATTTTCATCACGAACAAGTCAATTATCGAATCAAAGTGGGAGAAGGATACCTTTGATGCAGCTAAAGGGGAAGTCTCTCTAGAATTGAAAGCTTGTGCTTTTGAGGTTAATGAAGATCGGACCACCATGAACCCACCACCACCTATTCCACTTGACATAGGATACACAACGCCCAAACACAAACATGTTGCAACTGCAGCATCAACCGCATGCCCCCCTTTTCTCAACATTGCTGCACCACTTTCGGAACAACGCGCATCATCTGCCGCAACAACTGCATGCTCTGACTCTACAACTTGATCAGTCACTGATTTTTTGGTCGTGGGTTTCTCATAATGGTTCACTTCAATATTTGATCTCCGGGATATTGACAAAGAAGTACCATCATCAATTACTTCCAAACCTACAACTGCAAATCACCACTAATGATGACAAGCCGATAGAATCAAGAAATTGAAAATGAAAAAGTTGGTTGTTATGAGGGGGTACAGTTTTTGCTAAGTCAGGGACAAAATCAGTCATCTTCTGTTGACCGGAGTGAAAAAGATATCGTAGTAATTTAAGGTTTCTTTAAACTGGAGTATATTTTTGCCGAATTTGAGTCAAATATTTAGGCTCAATGTTGCCTATGATATTCAGTTTACTATTGCAATCTTTATCATACTCAATGGTTAATTAAGTTACTGGCATAAAAGGCCGGTTTAGACTGACAAAAGAAAAAAAAGTAAGACAAGCTATCGTATTAAGACGAGCTAGAGAACAAGAAAAATTGGATGAAGAAAAGACAAACTACACTGCACCACTCAGTATTGCTAAATGGACCAGTTTGGAACTCAATTTGTAGTTTTGCACCTCAAATTGACATAAATCTTATATAGTCCAAATGAACCAACCCCATGATGTTGATGAATATAGTGGAGCTTCCAATTTTGTGTCAACCCACTTGACTATGCTGCGACTGCAAATGATTTTCAAAGGGGATAATTTTACCTCCCCCAAAAAAAAGAAAAAAAGCTTAAAACTTATTTTTAGCTTTTTCGCTCACTTTTCAATGGTTTTGGTACCTTATATTCGTACTTACATGTGATAAAAGATGATGAAAATTGAGGATGAGTAATTAAGAGATCTCGCTTTCAGTCTCATCAATATCATTTCTTGACAAAGAATACTCAATTATTTTGTTTGGTGAACTCATTAACCGGATATTACTTCATTTGTAATAAAAATGTAAAATTATTGGACAATAATGTCAAACTATGCATGTTGTATCTAAAATTATTAACGCCGTAAGTACTTATTAAAAACTTATTACCCGAACAAAAGTAGAAACTACTATACCAAACCCACTATGTTGATCAGTGTAGTGAAGGTTCCAACTTTGTGTCAACCCACTTGACTATGCATAGCAGCATATGGCGTTGCCAAAAAAAAAAGGCAAAGTGTAGAACTTATTTTTACCTTTTAGTCTGTCAGAGATATTTTGCAAAGCTGGGAAAATGAGCGTCATTTTGGTACCCAATTACTCACTATGTTTGGTTAACTCATTAACTGGACATGACTTACATTTATAACTCATCTATAATCAACGATATTATAGGTGATGTAAAATTAATTTATCACGTTATAAATTGTTTATGTATTTAACCGAAATTTTATTAGAGGGTGAATATTATTATATTTGATTTTGATTAATTGGATCATTAAACTTTTTTTTTCCCATTAGTTTAGATGGATTTCTATGGACTCTTTTTATTGCACAAAAGACCACATATGAAAAATAATTCCGTCGGATCCGATACTTAACATGAGTTTCTTACTCCTACCGTAGTATGCATGATGTGTCTAAAATTGTCAACACCATAGGTACTTATTAAAAACTTGTTGCCGGAGCAAAAGTAAAAACAACGAGGGTCATGACTCATGATCTAGTCTTAATATTCCAAGAAGATAGAGAGAAAATCATAAAGTGTCACAAAAGAAAAGAGATTGACAAATAACATGACAATGAAATTAAGAGCAACTTACTGAAAATTAATGTTATGGTAGCAATGGAAACACAAAGAGCTTTGCACCAATTCATTCTCTGGGTATTAAGAGAACCCGCTAATAGAGACTGAAAGTGTTCTTGTCTCATAATGGAGATTGAAGTTTAGAGATACAGAGAGAAACAAACTAACAGAGCAAGGAAGACAGAAACATGGAAGTGAGGGAGAAAAGGAGAGAGCTTTGACTATTTATCCGTACACAACTCGATTGAAACGTGAAGATATATAGGAGGCATTTACAAATGAGAATCTTTGGACAGCGGGATGAGTTTGACAGGGATATATTATGAATATGAAAACGAGTGCGGCATGTGTTATTGTAGTAGCATGAGCTTTGATTGAACCTACGGTATGCAAACGGGTGTGGCATATTCTTTCTACTAATATGAGTTTTTGAGCGACTCACATTGTTTTGCATTCTTATACTCTTTATCTAATAAGTTTACTGTTCTATTCTCATATTTCAAATTACATGTTCGTATGACATAAAAAATAGAAATAACAATAAAAATTTAATGGAAAATATATTTTTTAATCGATAAAGAAGGAAACTAACATTCGGTAAACATTATTATAAACATATGATTCGGTAAACATTTCCTTTCAAGTTCTAGAATAAATACAGGTGAGGACTATATTTTACAATCTAGAAAATTAGGTGCTCTGTCGCCCTTAATGCCCCATTTTTTCCATGATCCCTAATAGGAATATTATTAAGAGCGAAAATACCAATTTTTCTTCAAACTATCAGGATCTTTATTTAATTTACCCCATCATCATTATCTTATCATTTAATTTAAATAGACGAGTGATGAACTCGTAATTGTAATTCATTTTGCTGAATGAACTTTTTATGGTAGTTTATATTAGCAGTTTATTTTATAGAATGAACTTATAATGGTAGTTCATTCTTGTATTTCACTTATGAACTTTTTATGGTAGTTTATATTAGCAGTTTATTTTATAGAATGAACTTATAATGGTAGTTCATTCTTGTATTTCACTTTGTAGAATGAACTCGTAAAGAACTCCCAACCAAAAGACTTGTTACGACTGGAAAAACCTAACCGTAACTCAACCTCTGTTTTTTTTTAAAAAAAATTTAAGAATCAAACATTGGAATTGAAACTAAAGGATTAAATTGAAATAAAACATTGAAACAAAGGATTACATCCAAAATTTAAAATTAGCACTAAAACAAAGGATTAATCTAGTGGAACAATGACATTATTGATATCCTCATTCTCCTCCTCATCAGAATCAACGTCAACTAAGTTTGGGCATTGTTGTGCCTTATTGCTTCAATTTTATTTATTTCTTCTTATCAGATTCTCAGTTGTATCTAATTCATCTTTGGCATGTCTATTCCCAAGATTCCTCTCATGTGAGCATTAAAAAGATTATGTTCAAATGCCATGTGACCTCTCCTAATTTCTGCATCCATTTTCTTATGTTCTATCACTTTACCAATATCAGTCTTTTCTTGTTTTTCAAAAAAATATTGAAAGTTGACTTCTGAGAGTGAAGATTCAGTGGCTTCTTGAACCGCCTTTCTAATCCTTTAACTTTTTTGTTGCTTGGTCTATCATATCTTTTTGTATTTCCATTAACATTAGAGTTAGTATTAGCGTGTTGGAATACGCCTCGGTGGGGTTGTTGGGTTGTTGGGTTGAGGTTGTTTCTGGTGAATAATAAGTAAAGGGAGACCCTTGAGAAATGTTTGCCGTCTCGTAAGGGGATTTCTTTGGTACTTGATATCCATCTAACAGATCGGGTTTATATCGATTCAGGACTTTAAGGATTTGGGAACATTATTCGTGTTTGAAAGGCGAACCTGCTTTTACTTTCTATGCTTCTCGAGTTTTGCGCATTTACAGTTTCAACATTTATAAATTAGTTATTAAACAATTTTTAAAATCAATTAAACAATTTGAAATACAACTAACTTACTGTATCGGCTTCAGTATCACCGCTTCCTTTTTGACGCTTCACTTGCATCATCATAACTACCCAAATGCTCATATCTTTGATGACTATATGAAAACGACCTTACAACCCGCTAAAGTTATGTTTATTTGATTATTAGTTTGCTCGTCAAATATTTTAAACATATTCTTCCAAAGCGTTGCATGGCCTTGATTAACACCATTGATAGCATCAAGCGTACATACTACATATCCTTTACAAATAGCTTTATCTTCTAGGAGACTAAAATTTAGACTGCCAGGCTCTTGTGAACCCTTTCGTGATGCAATATTTTGTGTTTGTAATGAGCTAGCTATTATTTTTCTGATATTTTTTTAGCAAAAGTAGAGATCAAGTGTTTGAGTTGGAAATATTAAGATTGAAGTGAGAGTAAAAGAAGTTGTGAGTGGAGAAGATGTGATTTTGGAGTTGAAATTTGTTGAATCTATAGGGAGAGAAATGAGAGCCGTTTGATTTGACCGTTGAGATTCGACTGTTGTCGACGCGGCTCAGGTTGCGTCGAACGATTCAGATTGAACCGTTTAGCCAATTCCCCACTGGAGTTGCTCTAACCTATATATATGCTTATAAATTGCCTACATATAAGAGTAGAAAATAAACATCTCTAATCCATAAGTTTTTAAGAAAATCTTTATATGTGTCATTTAATGATTGATTAGAATCATTTCCATTTTTATTTTTAAATTTATTTTAGTAAAATATGATAAGTTGGAGCGGAAAACATCCTCTAGTTGAATGTCTAGAACTCGACATTCACATAACAGATGTTTAATCAAATGAAGACCATGTCACCCACACATTGATTGAAGAGGTTAGGATTAGAGAAATATTTTAGGGTAAAAGAAAGTGTTTCCTTTGTGGATTTTAAGTTTTCCTCACATACACATTCCATTGAAGAAGCTTTTAGTGTAGCGAGTCTAGTGAACACTATATCCCCCACCAGTAACCTGACATGTGTCAATTTTTTTTATTATTTAGTTATAAACAATTTTTTTATTATGAAATCCATTCACTCGGTGATGATTTAGCCATCGGGTGTTTGATGTTACGATCGACTAATTGAATTGTATTCCTCCGTAAGACTTTGAAATTCCCATGGCCCTTTCCGCGTACTAGAAAACCCTTGACACGTCGGATTTTAAGGGAATTTATGCTTCCTTCGTTGGACATTGCCCTAAGGCTTACTGTCATCACACAATGTAGCTAGCCCATAAAACAAATACAAAGTCGTTTCATTTCAGATCCCGATTTTGGCGCTTCTTTCCTTGCTACGCTCCCCCCGAGTTATTTGTCTCCATTTTTCTTCTCAAATACTATAAAAAAAAATCGATCATTCTGAATAGCCACAGAGTTATTATTCTTATTGGAAGTGTAACTAGAGTGTAACTTCCTCTTTTATCTGTTTATGTAACTGGAGTGTAAGAACACTAAATATTCTCCTATATATATGAATAGTTCTGTTTGTTTCTAGGTTAACTAGAAACTTCCTAAAGAGAACCCTAGTTCTATTTTCCTATATGGTATCAGCCGCCACCACCGTTAGGGTTTCATTTTTCTTTCTCATTTAATTCTCTTACCCGTCTTTCACTCTCTTGATATTCTAACCCATTTAGTTTTCTTTTCTTTCTCTTCCTATCCTTTCCTTCTTTTCTTATCCGAAGAAGACTCTCTGAGTCTCTCTCTTCCTCCATTTTCTTCTCTTTTCTTTCTGTCTTCTGTTCTTCACTGTTTTAATCTGTTTCTTCATCCTTTTCTTTTAGTTCTTGTTTTTTTTTTAATCTGTGCTTCTTGTTCTTTGTTGCTATCTACTATTATCTCTGTTTTTTTTTTGTGTGTTTTTTTTAATGGATCCCCTACCCCATTATGAACTCACCACAACTCTACCATTTACAAATATTGCACACTTTATCTCGATTAAACTCGATGAAACTAATTTTCTTGTGTGGAAATCACAAATTAGTTCTATTCTCATCAGCACGGACCTGTTTGGTTACCTGGATGGGTCCATTACTGCTCCTCCTCCAACACTCACTATCGATGGTGTTGTTACATCGAATCCCACGTACCAGAAATAGTTGAAGTGGGATCCATTTGTGAATAGTTGCTTAAATGCAACTTTCACCAGCACCATTTCTACTGATGTTTTAGGATGTGCAACATCTTCTGCTGTTTGGGATTATCTTCAAAAAAAAATTCAAAACCAGTTCTCAGCTAGGAAATCGATGCTGAGGAACACTCTTTTCAACATAAAAAGAGGGTCTAAATCCATTTCTGTTTTTCTTCAAGAAGTTAAATCTATCACAGATTCCTTAGCAGCCATCAATGAACCGGTCACCCCTGGAGATTTAAACATGCACGTTCTCAATGGATTGGGTAACGCCTATAATGATTTTATAGTAGCCGTTCAATCCAGAGACACAGATCTCTCTTTTGGTGACCTGAAATCTCGTTTAATCAATCATGAGCAATGGCTCCACAACCAACAGATAGAAACAAACATTTCCTTAGATCAATCGAACCCTTCTGCCTTTTTTGCTAAAAGACCCAACACACCTTATAGATCTGTTTTTCGCAATAAGCAACAAAAAGGTTTTGTTTATTATGCATCTATGCACTGTCAGATCTGTAAGCAACTTGGTCATTCGGCAATCAAATGTGGTTTTAGATACACAAAATCTCGCTATGGTCAGTCCTCAGACAAACCCACTGCTCCTTTTCATCCACAAGCAAATAACTGTGTCCAAGTTAATCCTGCTTCATTCACTGAGATGCCCCTGTTTCCCTGCTGCCATTCAATGGCTACCAGATTCAGGTGCATCTCATCACATCACAAATGACCCCTCTATTCTAACTAACACCTCTGAGTATAAGGGGTCATCTAAGGTGATGGTGGGTGATGGAAAGTTCTTACCGATTACTCTAATCGGAGATTCTGTATTGAACACCTCCACATCTGTTTTTCCGTTGTCTAATGTCTGCTATGTTCCAGATATTCAGAGAAATCTAATTTCAGTTGGTCAGTTCACTGAGGAACACAACTGCACGATTTCTTTTTCACCTTGGAGTTATGAGATTCAAGATCTACAGACAGGACAAATTTTAGCTGAGGGTCTCAAAACAAATAATCTGTACCCAATAACAGTCTTAACCAAAATCAACCCACTGTTTTTACTACTGTTGCTGCCCGATTTACTGTTTGGCACCAACGTTTAGGTCACCCTTCTGAGACCATCGTTCAAAGGCTAGCTCACAACCAAAATATATCAATAACCTCATCAAAATCTATTCATCTGTGTTCTTCATGTCAGCTTGGTAAAAGTAGAAGACTACCGTTTCAACTTTCAAATATTACCTCAACCTCTCCTCTTCATCTCATTCACTGTGATGTCTGGGGACCGGCTCCAAAGTTATCTACCCTAGGGTATAAATATTACATTTTATTCATTGATGACTTCAGCCGTTTTCATTAGATTTATCCAATGAAGGATCGAACAGAAAGTATAACCTGCTTCCAGCACTTCAAAACCATGAATGAAAACTTACTATCTTCAAAAATCAAAAAATTTCAGTCAGATGGTGCTCTAGAGTTGGAGAAAGGTAAGTTCAGAAAATTTCTTGATGATTCTGGCATAACATTCATTGCATCTTGTCCGAATACTCCACAACAGAACGGGGCTGCAGAAAGAAAACATCGGCACATCACAGAGGTTGGTTTAACACTCTCAGCAAATGCTTGTTTACCGAAAATCTTCTGGTTTGATTCCTTTCTAGCAGCAACCTACCTCATCAACAGGACCCCATCTAAATTACTTGCATTTATTTCTCCTTTTGAAAAGTTATTTACTAGGTCTCCTGACTACTCTTTCCTCAAGATTTTCGGTTGTACTTGTTACCCTTATCTAGGATCTTATCGTAAAGATAAACTTAGCCATAAATCCACTCAATGCACTTTTATTGGTTATAGTCAGCATCATAAGGGTTATCGCTGTTTTGATAACATCAACCAAAAGACATACATATCACGGCATGTAGTCTTTGATGAAACAATATTTTCTTTATGTAGCTGTCCTAAAAATGTGTCCACTACAACAACTGTTGACCTGATAATTCCACAACCAAATCCACTTCAATCAACCCAAGACATAACCACTGTCCCTAGTGATCCTGATGTTGCTAACCCACCATTAGATGGACCAGCTCAACCACATCATATGCTCACCAGATCCAAGCATGGCATTACTAGACCTAGATATCTACCTGATTTCGTTACTCACTACACCATTCCACATGCCATGAACACCACCATATACACCACAACCCCTACTGAACCAAAATCATACAAATCAGCAATAAAGGATGAAAAGTGGATTCTGGCTATGGATGATGAGTATTCAGCTCTTCAACAAAATGAAACCTGGGTTAAAGTTCCTTATGAGCCTCATATGAATGTTTTAGGATGTAAGTGGGTATATAGACTGAAATTCAAGGCTGATGGAAGTGTTGACAAGTATAAGGCTCGTCTAGTGGCAAAGGGGTACCTACAACAAGATGGTATTGACTACAATGATATATTCAGCCCTGTTGTGAAGCCAACAACAATTCGGACAGTTCTTGTTATTGCTCTCACCAATAAATGGACCATAAAACAGTTAGATGTCTCCAACGCATTTCTTCATGGAGATCTGCAAGAAACAATATATATGGAGCAACCACAAGGGTATGTTGATCCTGACCATCCAACTGCTGTTTGTTTACTAAAACGATCGCTTTATGGCCTAAAACAGGATCCACGTGCATGGTATGACAAGTTCAGTGGTTTCCTTATCTCTCTTGGGTTTATTAAAGCAGCAACAGATAATTCATTGTTCATTCACATATCATCCTCTTCTATCACTGTTATTTTGTTGTATGTGGATGACATTATTCTTGCAGGGAATTCAGATACTTACCTCAATAGTTTATTATCTAAATTGTATACGGTTTTTGCGATGAAAGATTTAGGAAAACTCCATTATTTTCTTGGCATGGAGGCTGATTTCACATCTCTGCCTGGCTCTCTTCTACTTAAACAACAAAAATATACTGTTGATCTTATATCTCGATATTCTATGCTTGACTGCAAGTCTAGCCTAACTCCAGCATCTACGGAAAAACGTTTGTCCATTACTGACGGAAACCCACTGCCAGATCCGCTTCTCTTCCGTAGATTGGTCGGAGCTCTACAATATCTCACTTTAACAAGACCTGACATTACTTTTGCTGTTAACTATATTTCGCAGTTCATGCAGGATCCTTCGGATTTGTACTTACAATTGGCAAAAAGGGTCCTTCGTTATTTGAAGGGTTCTCTAGGTTCTGGAATAGCCATTGAACCAGGTGACATGACTATCATCTGTGGATACTCGGACTCCGACTGGGCTGGATGCCCAGACACCAGACGTTCGACATCTGGTTACTGCGTTTTTCTGGGCAGTTCACTTAACAGCTGGTCGTCCAAAAAGCAACCAACTGTGGCTAAATCTTCAACTGAAGCCGAATACAAAGCAGCCAGTCTACTATCTTCAGAAATTCAGTGGCTGACTCACCTTCTTCAAGAATTAAAAATCTCACCGCAAAAGCCATCAATCATCTACTGTGACAATCTTGGAGCAAAATATCTTGTATCAAATGCAAGTTTTGATGCCCGCACAAAACATATTGAGGTGGACTATCACTCGGTACGTGAACTCTTGGCGTCTGGTGATATTGCAGTTGAATTTCTCCCAACTGAAGACCAACTTGCTGATATTCTAACAAAGGGCCTTCCTGCAACACGTCTATCTATCTTAAGTAACAAACTGATGCATTATTGCTCCCCTGCATCTGTTTGAGGGGGGGTATTGGAAGTGTAACTAGAATGTAACTTCCTCTTTTATCTGTTTATGTAACTGGAGTGTAAGAACACTAAATATTCTCCTATATATATGAATAGTTCTATTTGTTTCTAGGTTAACTAGAAACTTCCTAAAGAGAACCCTAGTTCTATTTTCCTATAATTCTGAAGTTGTTATACGAGTTGGAAGACATGGCTGTTGTCCTAGAAACCATGGCGAATCTGCTTCGAAGGTATTATTTTTCAATCCTAAGCTTTTTTTCAGTATTACTACTCCTTAGCTAATTCAGTAACCATGGCTGATATCTGTCGAATTGGTTGTTGTTGTTGTTTGCTGTAGGGAAGCGGCTGCTTTGGTTGGGAGTAGTCAACAAGGAGGAGGGATTGTGCAACCACCACCTTTGACAGTTGATCTTGAAGCTAGTGATGGTGAAGTTGTTATTCTATCTCCAAGAAGCTCTGCTCAAGTGTGTGATGTGTTTTGAACTTTGTGCTTTTAGTATATTTTTTCGGTTTTGGGGTTTTATTTTCACTAATTGTGTCTAGTATGGTCTGTTTTGTTGTTAGGCGAGAAGGAATCTGGAAGTGAAAATTACTGCCGAGAGACCACCACCTCGTGATGGTAAGCATTGTGTATCATTTTGTTGCACGAAATTGAATAGCAAGTTATCATTCCTTGATTGTTGATTTGACGAATTAATGGGTCTTAGTGTTTGTTGTTGTGGTTGCATTGCATTTGCATACCTCCGGTGGAATTTCATATTAGGAAAGGCTTAATAGCTCAAATCGGCTTCTCAAACATTCTGGACTTTTATTTTTTCATGCACGTGACTTTAGATCAACCAAGCACTTCGTATTCACGCCTGCCTGCCTGCCTGCCTGCCTGTTTTAGAGTAAAAAAAATACTTTGAAGGCATGACTCGCATATAGGATTTTCAATTTTCTATAGTCTATTAAGGATCTTCATAGTCTACGTAAAATTCATGGGACAGTGCGCATCCACTTCATTCTTGAGTCTCAGCTACGTTCTTATGAGAACCCGGGTTTACTTTTCTTTGTATAAAACCTACATAAATGATGATTTGGTAATTTTGGTTGATAAACTGGGTCATTTTGTTTTGGAGATTGCACAAATGGAATCACCTGCAACTGAATTTTTAATTTGACAAGTAGGATAGCCTACCTAGTGTTTATGCCAAAATTCTCATCAGCATGAACAACCAATGATTTATCAAAAGATCTAGATTGAAATCCTTATCTTTCATTTTGTTACACTATATCATCTTAATGTTCAAATCAAGTCATATAAGCATATCAACCATGAAGAAGATTAAAGAACAACAGTTCACCAAATTGGACATTCCATTAAAATTATATCTAAAAAATTATTTATAAGTATAGAAAAAGTATATTAATACATCCATAATTTCATACTACATCACTCTGTAAATACATACCTAATAGCTTTTTCCTAGTTCCAGTATCTTTCTTTCGTCTTTTTTTTCTCTTCCAAATTTTTCGACCCCCTCTCTGTTGAATGAACTTCTCTATTTATAGTTTGTTCAATGGGTCCCTTTCTTTTTCCTTTCTATCTATCTTTTATGTTTGATGAGTCATGTTTTCCCGATCTTGTCTGTCAATTTATTGATTACCGTTCCACTGTATTCTTTTGGTCCGATACCTTTTGTCCCGTTACTTCCTTCGTTCTCTATATTTTATGATTATCTTTGGATCAGGATGATCGTGCGGTTGACAAACAACTTCTTTCTTATGCACTGTCATGCTTTCGCCTTTTTGGCCCGTTACCTTGTACTATTGACACGTGCTCTTCGTACTTTATGAGTCATCTTCTTTCCGATCCTCAGTGTCAGCTATGCAGTTAAAGTAATTTAAGCAATAATGCTTTCACTTTTCCGCTCTATGCGCATTTATTGCTCCTGCTTTTCCCGTTCCATTTGCATTTAATGCTTTCTGTTTCGATCAGAGTACTAACACTTTCCCGATCGTACGTGTCGATCATGCAGCGATATTTTCAGTCTTTTACGTCTGTCATCCACTCGAACTTTTATAAGGTATTGATTGTGTGTTTCTCGCTTTTTTATAAATCTCTGCTTCTTTGCCTAATCGTTTGACACGTGCTATCTTGACTTTTATTTCCTAACAACTTGCCCCCTTCTTCTTCTTTTTTCAAAATTTTTAACGGTTGATCCTGAGTTTTGAAAAAAGTAGAAGAACAATAGTTACTTTTTATCTATCATAACTTTTTTTCGCACGTTACCCCGGATTTTCTGTTAGCAGTAACTTATATTATCACGTTTGTTTCAGTTAACATTTTTCGCGAAAATCAAATCTTTGCCTCAATTAACACCTTTTCTATTTTTGACGGTTTGTTTATCCCTCCCTCTTAAATAGGATTCAGTCTTTTCTACTTCTGTTTTTTCTTCTTAAAGTTGCAGCTCTTTTTCTCCTTAAACTTTTCAAATATTCTTATTGTCTCTCTGTTATTCTCTCATCCTCCAACGATTCAGGAATTTTTTGCATCAATCATATTTGCTCTACTTTTGATCAAGAAATTGTTTCCCCTCTTTCTACATGTAAGTGATTTTCTAATCCTTCTGTATCTATTTTGTTTTGGTGTTTAACCATGATGAATATTGACTTTATGAAAACAGGGATGATTGAAATTGTGATTGTTTATGATTTTTCTTCCCTAATTGCTTCTTTTTATGAACTTGAATTTTTTGATTCCTTCATGCATTGATTCTTCCCTATCTTTTTCACAGATAAAAGATACATTTTCACTATGTCTTCGAGAACTCAAAATATTGCTCCTGAGGTTGATTCTCAACACGATGATCAGCCAGAAGTAAGGGGATCTTCTCGGAGTAATGCAACTAGATTTGCCGCAACTCGGCATACTCGTGATACTGCATCTGACCCTTCTGTAGCCGTTAATGTTGCCCCCAGGAGTAAGCGTGGACATGCCAGTTGTAGCTATAAATCAATGAATATTAAAGAGTTCAAAGAAAAACATCATCTCGAGGGATTCAAAGTTTCTCTTTATAGTGTAGATAAAGATGTAATGACTCTGGGAGCAGCTGAAAGCTTTAAGTATTCAACCAGTAGTTTACTGATCTCTGCTGGTGCATTGGAGGCTGGGCTTCGTCTTCCCCTATATTAGCGGGATCATCCCTATCAGTTCGAGGTTCTTGCATCCCGCTGCAATGCTTCTCATGGTTTAGCTCGGTCCTTATCCAGTATAACGGAAATTGGTGGCGGATACTTGATGAATGCAGCCTCCGGAGCGAAGGAAGAACTAACCTTACCTGTTATACTCCAGACACCACAGAGCACCAACATTATACAGTTGAAAATTTTCATACCACCTATGCGGATAGTGTTTTCGTAAGAAATTTTGTGAAGTGGAGTGTTAGTCCTCTTCGCAAGTGCAGTTCGGGATTCCCCTTATTGCGCGAAATTGACGATCCGAAGCTCAAGTATGTTCCTGGAAGTGGAGAAAGAGTCTGATTGGAACAAGAAGAAAGAATACGATTGGATCATGACTACAGGTGGTACCGGACTCCACTAGTGATCGAAGGTCCTTGGGTATTTGGTCATATTTCCAAGGATGAAGTTCAAGATGTTCGTGGGCGTTTCCCCAATTACTGTCCCTGGAAATTAAATTTCAGTGATTATAAATTCGATTATGAGGTTTGCACAGCTCTTCTTTTTTTCTTTTTTTTTACCAAGTTTGAACTTTTTGCTACAGGTTGATCCATCTACTGAGCCCCAGATTGAAGCGCCACCAGCACGCCCAATGCCCGGCGTGCATATTAATGAGGGAATGCAAAAAACTGATAAGGTGGAAATAGTTGAGGGTAAAGGGAAACGTAAGATGGTAACTTCCCCAGAGAAGAAGAAAAAACCGAAAAGGTCAAGAAATGATTCTCTCACTCCATCTGATAGAAAAGAAGGTGAGATTAGAGATTCTCTCATCCGACGCAGCAACATTGAGGGTGAGGGAACCTCAGTTTCAAGATCTTATACTGAGGGTGCGGACTAGACGATATCGGGACAGCCCGATGCTGTTGCGGAACGGTCCGTTGAAGCTTCTGATCCAGTTGCATCAGCAGCGGACCAAGCTATATCGGAATAGCCCGATGTTATTGCGGGACGGTCTGCTGAAGCTTCTGGTCAAATTGCTTCGGGAGCGGACCGGGCTATATCGGGACAGCCCGATGTTGTTGTGGGACGGTACGCTGAAGCTTCTGGTCAAGCTGCATCGGGAGTTTCCGATGCTATTGCGGGCCATCCCGCTGATACTACAAGGGAGATCATATTGGCAGAACCTGTTGCTGGCTCCGAAGATGCTCCCATTAAGGCTACACCGATAAATTTTTATCAGGCCTTGTCTCCACTTCCCTTTAACTTTGAGGTTGAAGTGGTTTCTTCGGAAGAGGGTATCATGACAACTGATAATCAACCAACTGTGGAAAGAGATGTTGAAGGAGGAGATGCTTATGATGAAAATATTGAGAATGTCGCCCCTCAACCACAGAGATCCCAACCTTTCATCCCGAAGAGGATATTCCCGCAGCCATCTGCGAAGCAAATGCACCTTCCGGGATATTATCAACGGTTCTTCCTCATCCCAATGCTGATGTGCCCAATGCAGAGCTTCAGACTTGCAAGGCAGGAGGGTGATAGAAGGATTAAACCTTTTAGGCGATGAGAATGAAGCCTACAAGTGGTTCTTAGCAAAGGGGTTACTGAGTAATGCAGCTTGTCCAGAGATATGGAAATCCGATAGTGGTTCCATGTCTAGGCTGCGGAGTTCACTGGGAACTATCCCTCTGGAGGATACAAGGGAAGCTTGGTATGATAGCGAGTTCGCTGATCAGACATTCCCGCTAAACCCTCCTCCCTCTTTGGATCAAGCTCTAGCTTTTGCAGAGGGTCCGCTGTATTCATATCCACAGCAAGCTCTAGCTCAGGTATGGCTGTTCATTAGAACTTTTGGTTTGTTTCGTTTTTTCTTCCCATACTCATGACTTTAATTTCACAGCTTAAGCATAAATCCAATTGCTTGTTTGCTGCATTCAAGTTTTACAAAGCTCGGGCTATTATGATGGAGTTCGTATATAAGAATGAAGCTGAGAAAGTGCAGCGGGAAAATGCCAATCTGCAGCAACAAAATGAAAAGCTCCAACAACAAAATGATGATCTCCAACAACAACTAAAGAATCAAAATCTTCTGAATCAAGGTATATTTTCTCACTCACTTGTTTTTTCTTTTACATATATATATATTTATTTATTTTTTTTACACACATGCTTTGGGACCAGCGGGGGATTCCGAACTTGTATTTAGGATGGAGCGTAGGATGACTCAGTTGCATGATCATGCGTTAGAGATTAATAGGGAAATGGGGGTTTTTAGATCAGAGTTAAAAAGATTGTCCGATAGTCTTGATCTGGCCACCTGGAGACGCACTAGAGCTGAATCAAAATATCAGCAAGCTATGGAAACTTTGGTTCTTAAGGAGGCCGAGTTTAAATCCCTCGCTGGAGGTATATCCTTGGGTTATATGTTTTTGTATATAAAATTTCTTATAGTATTTCATTGTGGCTTTGTTCGATAGGCCTTGAAAAGAAACTTAATGAATCAACTGCTCGGGCTGTGAAAGCGGAAAGAGATGTTGCTATTACAAATGGGAGAATTGAAAAGCTGAATAAGAAAACGGAAGAACATTCTTCTAAAGTGCAAGCATTGCAAGGTGAAATAACTCTTTATGCAACCATAGCTAGAGATGCTCAATCCCGAATTAATGTATTGGCCAGCAAAGCTACAACATGCGAAAACATGCTTATGGATGAAAAAGCGAAAAATAACAATTTATCAAGAGAATTGAGTACTGAAAAAGATCAGAAATCCCGCTTGGATGAGCAAGTAAAAGATTGTCAGCGAAAAAATTCGAGAACTTCAATTAGATATTGAATATGGATGTGCTTATACAACGTGGGTGAGACAAGATGCAAAAGCAAAAATTACAATGTCATTCAACACTGCCTTGGATCGTGCACAAGCTGACATCACTATACTCAATAGTCGGGCTCCTGTTCCGAAGGTTCCTCCGCAGCCATCTAGAGGCAACATTCCCGATGCTTGATGATATCTGATTTTCTTTTTCTGTGTAACTTGTATTCCAGCAGATTGATTCGTAACTTGGAACTTGTAATTTGGGACTTTAGCTGGTAACTTTGAGTTGGAATCTACCTTTGATAGCCTTTTGAACAATGTTATTCCTGCATAAAAAATAAAATATTTGTATGAAATCATTCGGTTGATCAAATTGTTTCATGAGTACATTCCATCGAAGTATTTATACCTCAAAACATGTAATTCGGGAACCCAACACATACGAGTCATACCCGGGCCAGAAGTAAGCTACAAGGTTAGTCCCAAACGTACCCTGAAAACGATAACCATTGATTATATCATTAGGTATCCCTTCTTTATAAGAATTTTGCACTTATGGAAATTCTTTAAGGGCGTATACGTACCTAAATTTTTATCTGCTTGAGTTACGATTGTTTCGCTAATCGCAAGCGTTCTCCAGAATAAGATGTTCCTGGAGTAATTAATATTTTCATGTCAAGCGTCTCTTTATCAGGAAATCCCATCGTCAAATGTGTTAATAATCAAGGATTTTCAAGAGAAGGTGCATTATTTATGCTTTACCTAACATGAATGCGATGTACTTTCGTAATTGCATAATCGATCAAGGATAATATAGTTTTAAATATTGTGTGTTCCATGGGTGTTGCAAAACTTCACCATGCATGTTTCGCAGAAATAAGATCCTTGTCCTGCTGGTGCTTGTATTGTGTAGGGACCATCCCAAGTTGGTGCGAACTTTCCCGCATTTTTATCCCGATGGTACTCCGAAATTTGTCTTAAGACATATCGTCCTTGAACAATGTTTCGTAACTTGACTTTGTTATGGTAGTCCCGTGCCAACTTTTCTTTGGTAATTTTCCATTTTCTGGAGTGCCACCTCTCTTTTTTCTTCCAAGTCATCTAATTTTTGCAACATTAAATATGAATTTAGATTTTTCTCCCATGCTTCTGTTCTTGTTGTAGGCAAAATGACTTCTGTTGGTATAACTGCTTCTGTTCCATAAGTGAGTAGGAACCGTGATTCTCCAGTGGATTCTTTTCTTGTGGTGCGGTATGCCCATAATGTATTATGAAGTTGTTCACACCATTGTTTGTAGTGCCCATCTAACGATTTCTGTAGATTTGTTGCGATCGTTTTATTTGTGGCTTCGGCTTGTCCGTTAATTTGGGGATAAAACGGTGTGGATTTATATTTCTGAATGTTGAAAGCTTCAAACTGCATATCAATATTTTTTCCTTGAAATTTTTTTTCCGTTATCAGAAACTATGGCTGTCGGAATCCCAAATCTACAGATGATATTTTCAAATAAAAATGTAAACACATCCGAATCCCTGATTCAAGCTAATGCTTTGGATTCTACTCACTTAGTAAAATAATCAGTGGCCACAATTAAATATTTCCTCTTCTTGGTTCCCTTAAATAACGGACCTACAATATCCACCCCCCATTTTGCAAACGGCCATGGACTGAGTACAGGATTAAGTTCTGTAGCAGGTGCTTTGATTCTTTTTGCGAAATGTTGGCAGTTTTCGCACCGTCGTACCATGTTTTCCGAATCCTTGAGCATGGATATCCAATAATAACCTTGCATTTTGGCTTTCAATGCGAGTGAGCGTCTTCCACTGTGATTTCCTGCATCTCCATAATGTATTTCTTTGAGTATGCGTAATCCCTCCATATGTGACAGGCATCAAAACAATGGTCCTAAAAAGGACTTGCGGTACAAGATTCCATCCCGCAACTGGTAGTTGTCAGATTTCAGTTGAATTTTCCTTGCTTCTTTAGAATTGGTGGGTAATATTCTATCTTGTAAATATTGGTGAATTGGGATCCTCTAATCTTGTACGTTTAACTCATCATCTGCTTGTTGAGGCATAGGTGCAGTGTTTTGTATTGCTGGATCATCAATGTCTTCGGTTACACCTTCTTCTGTGTTATCAGCTGTCTTTAACTTTATGGATGGTTCATATATTCATCCGACTTTTATGGCTGTAACATTGGTATCTCTTATCATTGATGAAATGAATGCTAGTGCGTCAGCATGTAGATTCTTGTCTCGGGACAGATGCCGAAAAACTATACTTGGAATACGATTTGCTAGAGTTTGCACAAGATTTTTGTACTCTGTCAAATCTTCATCGAGTGTTTGGTATCTTAATTCGACATGTAAAATTATCAACTGTGAATTGCTTGTGAGCCGGACATTGCTGATTCCTAACTCAATGATGAGCTTGAGAGCATGAACCAAAGCTTCATACTCTACTATATTATTTGTATGCTCATCAAACTCGAGTTGAAATGAATGTATCATCCGTTCACCATGGGTGCAGTAATCACAATGCCAATTCCCGCACCTTCCTTATTTCGGGACCCATCAAAAAAGACTTCCCACCTTTGTGAATTTGTAGAGCTCAAAATATCTTGTGGATCATCTTCCTCACATCCTGGCAATCCTTTAATACAAATGTACAATAAAAAGTGAATAATCAAAGTGATGAAAATTTTAATGATAAAAAATGTGATTGATTTTTTTTTTTTAACGTCTATCGGACCTTGGATTTCATAATCTTTCTCAATTGGGAAGTCCGCAAGGAAATCAGCTAAAACTTGGGATTTTTTTTTTGCAGTTTGCAACTCAAAGATGATGTTGAATTGTTCTATCTGTGCATTCCATTTTGCGATTCTTCCAACTTTCCCGGTGTTCTTCATACTGATTGTAATGGTGCTTTGCTCGGGACACGCACGTAATGTGTGAGAAAGTAGGTACGTAATTTTTGGGTAGCAAAAACCAATGACAAAATGAGTTGCTCAATTTTGGTGTAATTTCTTTCTGCTGAATTCATGGTCTTGCTAATGTAATATATAGGTTTCTCCATTTTTTTCATTCGTACGCACCATCACTGCACTTATTGCATCCTCCGTTGCCGCAATGTACAAAGTCAATATTTCTTCAAGTTCTGGCTTCTGCAACGCTGGCAATGTGGCAAGATGCATCTTTATGTTTTGGAAAGCTTGATCACATTTTTCATTCCAGTCAAATTTATTTTTCTTTTTGAGTATATCAAAAAATGGTTTGCATCTTTCTGAAGATCTGGCAATGAACCTACTGAGAGCAGCCAAATATCCATTCAATTTCTGTATAATTTTAATGCTCTTTGGGGATGGCATGTTCGTTATTGCTTGAATTTTTGCAGGATCAACTTCAATGCCATTCTTTGTAACCAAGTATCCCAAAAAACGTCCCGATGTCACACCTAAAATGCATTTTTCTGGATTGACCTTCATTTTAAATTTCCGCAATGCACCAAATATTTCAGCGAGATATTGTAGATGATCCGCAGATAATTTACTTTTTACCAGCATGTCGTCAACATAGACTTCTAAAATTCGCCAAATCCAAGGTTTAAATATAGCGTCAACCAAGCGTTGATATGTTGCTCCTGCATTTCGTAATCCAAATGGCATCCTGGTATAACAATACAACCCCCGTGGGGTGAAGAATGCAGTATGTTCTTGATCCTTCTCCGCAAGTGCAATCTGGTTGTATCCCGATTGACCGTCCATAAAGGACAATGCCTCATGGCCTTGCACGGCGTCCACTAGCTGATCGATATTGGGAAGTGGATAACTATCCTTTGGGCACACCTTGTTTAAATTGGTGAAGTCTATACAAATTCTTACTCCACCAGTCTTCTTTCGAACGATCATCATGTTGGAAATCCATGTTGGGTGTCGTACCTCACGGATGAATCCTGCATTTAAGAGCTTTGTTAATTCTTTTTTCCACATGATCGTGATATTCTGGAGCGACCTTGCGTATCCGCTGCCGAAATGGTGTTGCGTCGGGTCGTATTCGCAATTCATGTTGTACAATACTGGGGTCTATCCCTGGCATGTCCTCCATTTTCCATGCGAATACGTACACAAAATCATGAAGAAGCTTGATCAAATTTTTCTCCGTATCAGCCTTCATCAGCGTTCCAATTGGTAGTTGCTTGGGAAATTCTATAGTGCCAATATTCACAATTTTGGTTTCTTCTATAGAAGTGAAAACAGGTTTGGGAACTCCGATTGATGTTGGAGTTCCCTTTAATTGCTATGATGGCAGTTCTTCAGATTGTTGGTTTGATGAATTTCCTTGATTTTTGCTGCTCTCCCCTATTTCATTTGTAATTTTTGGTCCGATACTCTGTTTTAAGTATCTGTCTGTTTCCTCTTCTTTTGCTTTTGCTTTGCGGTCTTTTTTTTATCCCGCTGTTGTTGTTCTCGCTCCTCATTCATCCGTACTTCCGCCAAAATACATAATTTAGCATCGTCCTGATCTCCTCTTATCTCCATCTCCCCTTGTGGTGTTGGGAATCGCAAGTATTGGTGATAAGTTGAGATGACACCTTTCAACTGGTGTACCCATCGTCTTCCGATAATTGCATTGTATGGGGATGGAGCATCCACAACACTGAACCTTGTCAAAATATTTATCGGTCTAGCAGAGACTTCCAAATCAATTTCTCTCTTTGCTCGTGAATCTATTCCGTTGAATCCATAGATTACATAATGAGATGGAATTAATTGATCTTCAGTGAGTCTCATTTTACAAAATGTATCATAAAACATGACATTCAAAGAACTGCCCCCATCCAGAAGAATTTTCCTGACAGTCCATCCGGACATCGGCAAATTAAGGACCAGAGGGTCATTATGCATTTCGATTTCTTGATCCACCTCTCCAGCTGAGAAAGTCAAGGGGGATGCCATCCAGTCTTCCCATGATTCTGTTATCCTTCCTGATACTTTAAAAATTTCATGATCTCGGACCCTCTTACATAATTTTTTGCCGATCGCAACATTCACATTTGTATCTCTTTTTTCAGAAAAAGAAATAATATTGATTGTTTGTTTGTTATATGGGATATGAACTGCCTTCCCTTTATCAGATCTTGATGTTGGGAATAAATTCTTTCAACTCTCCAGCATCAACCATCCTTTGTACCAGAATAAAGAAATTTCTACACTGATATGTTGTATGCCCTTTATAGCAATGATACTCACAGTAGTCCTTTGATTTCTGCGTAAACTCCGGTTGTCACCCTTTTGAAAGCGACCACGGAAAGTCTAGTTTATTGTTTATGATTTTGAAAAGTTCAAAATATGAAATGTTAATTTTTGTAAACACTCTTTCTTGAAATTGCTGAATGAACTTTTTGTTATCCCCTATTCGTGGGCGTTTTGATTCGTTAGCTTCAGCTTTATTAGAATTTTTTTTCTTTGGCTATGGTGATGTTTCAATTGAATTTGTTCTTTTTTTACTACCTTGCTGTCGTGAGGTTATCCTTGGACATTGTTCTTGAACGTCTTGCAGCCTTGCACATGTTTCTATTATTTCTCTAAGTTACCCCTCAATTTTCGGGTTATTGCGATGAATGTCAACAAAAAGCTGTCATCTTCGGTCTGCTATTCCCCAGTTGTAATGGTTAACCGCAGCATTTGGCTCAACATTTTCGATCGCCTGGCAAAGTGCATGCCATCGGGCTGTATAATCTTGAATTGATTCTTCTGGCCATGAAGCAAGTGAGTATAACCTATCTATCCCCGAATCAACGGGTTTGTTATACATGTAGGCCTCGAGGAATTTCCAAACTAATTGCGCATATGATCGAATGAAATTTTCTTGCAATTTGTCATACCATGCTAATGCCGAATCTTTCAAACTTGAGGGGAAACACCGGCGCATTATAGCATCATTTCGGTCCCAACGTGACATCACCCGATTGTAATACTTCAAATGCGAAGTCGAGTCCCTTGTCCCATCGTAACATTCAAACGTCGGAATATTGTATTCTCGAGGCAATTGTGCACATGCTAAATGTGGAGCCAATGGTGTTCGCTTGGCTTCCTTCAACACTTCTTTTATTCTCCCTCCTTCTTTATTCTTCAAATTTTTTATTTCATCCTTCATTTGTTCCATTGCTTCAAAACACCTTTGCCATTGTGTACGTTGTATCTCCTGGCCTTCCCCTGCATCTTTGCTCGAGATGATGATCCCGCTAATACCATTCTTTGATCACGGTTGTTCCTTACACTTTTGGGTGTTTGTCTACCAGAAGTTACTTCTTGATCTCGTGGTCTTGTTGCAGCTGGTCTCTCCTCACGTTGAATGGTATCCTTTAATGCTTGATTTCCATGGTCAGAGATGCAATTCGATCAGTACAGGCTCTTTGTTCCTTCTGCATCTCATTCATTTCCCCCATCAAATTTTGTAAGTAATTTACATTATTTCGGGTATCCTCCTGAGGTGGAGAATGATTTTGGGCTATAGTATTTGATGCATATTCTTGAAAAGGTGTATGGTTTCCTGAATCACTCTGTTGAACCTCTGTCTCACTCTCTTCTTCTCTTTGGTGATAATTTCCACGTGTGTTACTTTCTTGATTTCCAGAATTTGCTTCTTGTGACATATCTTCTTCTGGCTTGCTTTCCCTTGGTTGTTTCTTTTCTTTCTTGGATGCTTTCTGAAAAATTTCCTTGTGCTAATAGCTTTAAAAAGTTAGTCATATAATTTTAACAAGCTAATTGATCAAAGAAACAAATAAAAACAAATTTATGGATCTCCTAATTCTTTTGAAATCTAACTATATTTTTGGTGGAGAGAAAAACAACGTCTATCATAACACTTCTCCAATCATAAAATTTACACGCAAAATAAAAGAAATCAGTTATTAAGACAAATTCATTCAGACTGAAGATTCCTAAGTTTCATCGAAATTCAACTTTAATTTTAAAAATCATACAAGGAATTTCTTGCAAAAAAACTCTTATATTAGTAAGAATTCATTCAAGCCAAAAATTTCGACATTTCACCTTAATGAAAATCTTCCATATGATTACTAATCTCCTGTTACTAAATTTCTCTACTTTTAAATACAAAAAGTAACAGAAAAAACCATTTTTCTACAACAGGTAGGATAAATCCTTTGACACTGTCCCTGTTTCTAGCGCAAAATTGTTTATGCCAAAATTCTCATCAGCATGAACAACCAATGATTTGTCAAAAGATCTAGATTGAAATCCTTATCTTTCATTTTGTTACACTATATCATCTTAATGTTCAAATCAAGTCATATAAACATATCAATCATGAAGAAGATTAAAGAACAACAATTCACCAAATTGGACATTCCATTAGAATTATATCTAAAATTGTTTATAAGTATAGAAAAAGTGTATTAATACATCCATAATTTCATACTACATCACTCTGTAAATACATACCT
This sequence comes from Papaver californicum, assembly GCA_023531435.1. Classification (NCBI taxonomy): domain Eukaryota; kingdom Viridiplantae; phylum Streptophyta; class Magnoliopsida; order Ranunculales; family Papaveraceae; genus Papaver; species Papaver californicum. The sequence goes on along the minus strand of JAJJMC010014768.1, from coordinate 1,624,163 downwards.
AATAGCTTTTTCCTAGTTCCAGTATCTTTCTTTTGTCTTTTTTTTCTCTTCCAAATTTTCCAACCCCTCTCTGTTGAATGAACTTCTCTATTTATAGTTTGTTCAATGGGTCCCTTTCTTTTTCCTTTCCATCTATCTTTTATGTTTGATGAGTCATGTTTTCCCGATCTTGTCTGTCAATTTGTTGATTATCGTTCCACTGTATTCTTTTGGTCTGATACCTTTTGTCCCGTTACTTCCTTGCGTTCTCTATATTTTATGATTATCTTTGGATCAGGATGATCGTGCGGTTGACAAACAACTTCTTTCTTATGCACTGTCATGCTTTCGCCTTTTTGGCTCGTTACATTGTACTATTGACACGTGCTCTTCGTACTTTATGAGTCATCTTCTTTCCGATCCTCAGTGTCAGCTATGCAGTTAAAGTAATTTAAGCAATTAATGCTTTCACTTTTCCGCTCTATGCGCATTTATTGCTCCTGCTTTTCCCGTTCCATTTGCATTTAATGTTTTCTGTTTCGATCAGAGTACTGACACTTCCCCGATCGTACGTGTCGATCATGCAGCGATGTTTTCAGTCTTTTACATCTGTCATCCACTCGAACTTTTATAAGGTTTTGATTGTGTGTTTCTTGCTCTTTTATAAATCTTTGCTTCTTTGCCTAATCGTTTAACACGTGCTATCTTGACTTTTATTTCCTAACACCTAGATACCGCTGCAATGACTACCGATACAGCCTCGACTCAGAAAACTAAAGCATGCCATCAGTAGTAGTTAGAGTGGAGGCATCTCTTTGAGTACTGGTGATAGGTTCAAATGTGTCCTGGGACAGGGTAGATATTGACAATGCGATAGGACTTACAACATAGATGTGAAGAGTCATTTTCCAGAAACTAGGTGAGAGTGCAAAGAAGAACAATCAACAAACTGAAACTCTTCAATGTTGAGTGGATAAAATATATTAGCAATCAAACAGAGGCATTTGGCTCTAGGTACATTTATTAACTTGCTCGGGTGGAGAATGTGCCCTAATAAAGCTGTACGGTTCTATTGTGACGTTGTCCATATCCTGTTGTGCGAGTAATGTTAGATAGTAATTGGATAAAGCAGAAGGGAGGAAGATGCAGGGTAGACCTTAGATGGTCAATTGTTATGCTGTTACTTATGTGACCTAACTTGGATACCCATTTTTCTTTGCTGATCACCTAGCTTTCATGCTGATGGCTTTGTGTGATAGTTTTTTTTTGGGTACTATTTATACCGTATAGACGAATCTAGGTTGACTCAGAGTAGCCGCTACAACTTGCGCAAAAGGCCTGCAGCAAGTGATGCAGTTAACAATTCTGACCAGTACATAAACCTAGATTGAAGAAGCAATTCCAAGGTAAAGCAGTATTTTTATATTCTCATGAAATATTTTTGATTAGTTTTTCTTCCTTCTTTGGTGGTCTGTGAACTGGCCATGCTTTCGTACTTCGTCTTTCGTTACTCCCATCTCGATAAGGTTAACATTTCGTCATGTATCGGTTTTACAATCGTCTCCTGTTTATGACTCCAGTCATGTTTTTTCTTTGCACATCGTTGTGAACCTGTTATAGATTTTCTTATCTGCGCCACCAAAGCCACCACCAAAGGAGGCTGCATTTAGCTGTCCAGTTTGCATGTGTTCACTTGTGGAGGCGACATCAACAAACTGTGGCCACATTTTCTGCAAACTGTGCATCCAGGCCGCTTTATCAGCTCAGGATACATGTCCTACATGTAGAAAAGAGCTCTCGATGAAAGATACTATCAGGGTCTACCTTCCTGCCACCGAATTGAGCTGAGTTTACTATGTGAGTCAATTTCTCTCTTGTTCAAGAGGACAAAAAGAGATTTTTTATCCGCAGTATATAGATTTTTTTGCATAGGGAACCTCAGTTTTACCCTTATCGTTGACAGCATTCCCATATAGGCTAATTGCATTCGTTCTCTTCTAGGATTGTAAAGTGTCAGTTTTTCTCTTCCTAGATATTTTTTCTCTATGTCAGTTTATCTAAGAGTAGTTGTAACGGCCATTAAATTCATAATAGTTGACGGTGTACAGTTTGGTCCAAGATCCGGCTTTTGTCAAAACCCTATAATTTTATTAGGCAGCTTCAGCTCTTGAGTATTTTTTTAAATTTTTCGGCGAATAGCCTAATACAAAGCCGCAGGTTGTAGTAGGCCGGTTTATTCTTCTTTTTTCCGATGAAATAGAATTGATTATTAAAGAAACAATAGGGTAATAATGGAGAACACCCATCTTGCTGGCATTGGTAAATATGACCAAACAAAGTTCTGTATCGTGGAAATTCAAGCCTCTTCTTTCGCAATTGTTCTCGGCAAGTCATCGTCGGATTGGATGAAGTAGATACAATGAGCCTGGGTCATAGATGATAGTGCAGTACGGCATTCCAAAATTGCCAGTAAAACTGTAGGTGTTGTGGCCACCAGATCTTGAACCGATGTACCTTGCAAATTGCGTGGGTAAAATGTGTTGGGAAATAAAAATGGTTATTACTAAAATTAATAGTTTCTTACTTAAATTAATTTTTATTACTTTAATTAGCTTGATGGGTGCTAGGATCACTAGTCCAAACTTGGGTGGAATTATAGTCATCCATTTTTACTTCTTAGTGAATGAGAAACCTTTGGTTATCCCACATTGGGCAAACCAAGGAGGAAGTTCATGCATATTACCACAAACGTTCTATAAAAGGAAAAGAACTAGTGGATTGGATATGGACTTGGGAAATGGACTAGTGGGCAAATGCATACATGTGCGGTGCTTCGCACCGAAGCACCGCAGGCCGCGGGCTTGCGGGCTTGCGGAGCTTGCGTGTGCTTTTGTGTGTGTTTTTGGCGTGAGCCTTGGCGCGAGCTTGACGTGTGACCATTGGCGTGAGCTTGACGTGTGCCTGGCGTGTGCTTGCGTGTGCCTGCGAGTGCACACGTGTACCCATCAATGAAAACGTTTCTTTATTTTTAAATAAATATTTTACCGTTTTGAATTA
>JAJJMC010014768.1:1593650-1616127 GCA_023531435.1 Papaver californicum | reverse complement strand
CTTCACCTCTTTGTGTTTGAGTGTGTGTGCAGTTTAATTCTAACCCTTCCTTAATCATCTTCAAGTTCTCTGTGTTTGTGTTTCTCTGTTACAGGAAGGTACTTTTCCAACAAAATGTTGTGCGCAGGTTTTGGGCCTTGGGCATGGTAGATTGTATTTGGTGTATAAAATTAAAGTCTACTGGTTGAGGAATGATTTTATCAGATTGTACTGTGCAACGATATTTCCAAACGAACCAAAAAATCAAAATAGCTATGGTGGAACGATGATCAGCTAGCTAAATCTAGAAGCTAAGTCTCTGTGCAGGAGAAAGTGCACATCTTTGTATTTGTAATCTAGTTTGTTTGATTATTTTTTTTAAATATAGATATTTCTGAAAAATATTTAATATTTCTTTTCTTCCTTAATCTGTATAAATTTTTTTTCCTCTTTATCTAAAATAGGACAGCTGGTAAAAGTATAACTTTCCATTTTCTAAAAAGACAAATTAAATTTTTAAAAAAAATTAAACACCAAAGAAAAACTCCAAACTCCAAAATAGATACTACATCCGTATCAGGAAAAGAGTTACTATCATTTTTTCATTTTAACCTAAAAATAGATTAAAATGAAAAAGTGATAGTAACTCTTTTTCTAAAACACAGGGAGTATTATTTTATTCTTCTTCGATAAGACCCACGTTTTTAATCCGGTTTTCTAGTGTTTTTTTTTTTATTTTTAGAACATGAAATGGAGACCAAAACCACCTACCAAGACTGGGTTGATTCGGTTTGGGGTTTTTCGGTTTCCTGTTTCTAAGATTTTTTTATCTGTTTGGACCAAGCTTGGCCCGGGTCTAAAACCAACCAGTGTGTAATGCGCATAAGATAAAACATGACTTTGTAGGTGCAGATATATGAATTTTCATTCTGAGCAGTACCATTGCAACTTTTAATACTCATTTGGTATCATGTAGATCCTGAAAATCTTAGAAATTTAATGCACCACCACGCAATCATGAACCCAGGAACCCATTATAAGTGCATGTCGTCTGTATAGTGCACCAATCTAAACTCGCAATCACAAAATTTAAGCTTTGAATAACGAAGATGTCTAATTTTACTACTACTAAGCTGGCTGTCGCTCTGGGCTTATGCTTGCTTCTTCTGAGTTTCTCTTACTCTGCCGAGGCTACTCAAAGATCAACTAGTACTGGTTAGTGTATATAACTCCAATTGGTATATGTTTTTTTTATTAGCTTTAGTTGGCTTTTTGTCTTTATCAAATCCAAACTCGGTCTTTGTTTTTGTGTCTGTTGTATTTATCGGGTTGAGGTACTTTTAAGTACTTCTTTTTCAATGGAATGCTTCATTTTAACTGATAACAAAAAATCACTTAAACATAAACTAATTAAGCATGCATCGATAACTAATGGGCATATGCGTATGCAGATGTTGCAGCACCAGCAGTAGCAAATGTTGCTAATGGTCCCGATAATTGTCACTACCAAGGTTATTGTAAAAATCCTACAGAGTGTCGTGCAAAGTGCACACCACTAGGCTATCAATGGAGTAGATGTTGGCCTCCTGCAACTTCTTCGAACAGTGAGAAGGAGCAAATTGATCCCAGCGGAACCATCCCTTCTCGATACCGTTGTTGTTGTTATAATGATTGATCATCTCACAATTAGTCAGTTGATTGATATGTGCTTCTGTACTATTTTTCTTTGCACTTTATCCCAAATTAGCAAGAAAAATAAATAACTAAATAAATATCCTCTTTTGTTCCATAAAAAATAAATTTTCTCATATTTACATAATTTTAAAAAAAATTATAAGAAAAATTATTTTTTGATTTTTATTTATCTATCCTTTTATGTTAAAACTTTAAATGAATATATCTGAAAGATATCTCACAAACTAAAAACTGGATAATCATAAATATTATACCGCTAAAAATATTTTTAAAAAGACGTATACAATAATATAAACAATTGAGCATAACCACAAATCTTTTATATTTTTTTAACAAAAACTTTTATAAAACTGATTACTAATAATGATTTGTCGGATAAGAATTCGCTTTTATGGGACGAAAAGAGTATATCTTCAATAGTCTCACCCTTCTACTTTAGCGGGTCAAAGAGAGGGCCAGTTTCTTTAGAATAAAGGGCCAATACCGATATGGAGTTATTGAGTTTGCAAACCTCATCGTACATGAATTTCATCACACTTCCACAATTTTGGTGAATCCTTCAGTGAGTTAGGCCACTGAGCCGATACATAATTCAACCAGAAAACTGAGGCAAGACGTTGCTTATCGGCCCAAATGTACAGTATCCCCGAAACTTGTTCTTTTGGTTGTTCCTACGATCATATTCGAATTGTCATTAAACAGAGTCCGTTGTTTTTTGGAGTAGGATAGCACAAAATACTGCTGTCAACTCCATACTTTCACATAATCAGCTGCAGCCACATTGTATTCGGATCCTTGTCAATTCGTTAAATCTTTAAATTCAGGATCGACGAAGAAAACCGGTTAAATTTAACATTGCTTTATCCCATTTTTTCTCAAAAAATTGGAATACAAATACTTTCTGACTAACTTGACAAAGATCACATCATTACAAGATTGAGAGCAGGCCTAAAAGCAATATAGTACTGCTCTTAGAACATAGCTCTCTAATGGTGATAACGCCAGTTACATGATTAGGCATTATCATGCTTTAATGTTGCTCTACTTTCAAGTGAAAATTTTAACTTTTAATATCTTACACCAATCACTAGAAAACACTGTAAATTCTCAAGAATAACATCTCGCAAACAAATTAGTATCTGTCAATAAAAAAGAAATGGAAAAAAAGAAGAAGAAGAAATTACACCCTACATAAGTATTGTTTGATAATACAAATGAAACGGGGAAGTAATGAACCTAACTTGGAAACTCCTTAAACTGATATCACTGGAATTGGAATGACTAAGAAGCTTTATCCATTAACTGTATCGGCATGAGGATGTTCGATTTGTTTGTCTCAACGATGCACCCATTTATCACCATTTCCTCCAGCATGAAATGCGCCTTCTCTAGGTGGAACATGATATCCAGCTCACACTGATAGTGTTTTGTGTTTTAGCAGAAAAATACACCGAGAAAAGAGCCGCCGCGCAACAAAGTACGAGTATCAAGTGGATGAACAAATATAAGATACAAAACAAAGCTGGCAGAATAGAACAAGATTAACTTACCACGTTACCGAAGTGGCGGTCCATTGTTTCAACTAATAAATGAATGAATTCCAGAATAGCTAGCTCATTCTGCAAAAATGAAGAACAAGATGGACATGTGAGGAAAGACGGGATAAAAAAGAGAATAACAATGACTAAAGAAGATATTTTCTGTAGAATAGATTAATTGAGACATAAAACTGTTAAGATAAAAGTTCTCACATCAAGGATGAAAAAACCCGTGGTAACAAATGTTTCCCAGATATGAGAGGAAATGTTATGAAACATAATTGGTGACTATGCAGACTATTTTAGAAACCTAATATATAAGCAAATAGTATATGCAAACAAATTTGTCAAGTGAGGTTAAGAATGAAGGGACTTCTTTTTTTGTTAATCAAACAGAATATGGTATATGGAAGTCAATCTTGACAGAAAACTAGTTGGATGTACTGTTTATATGAGAAATTATTAAATATATAAGAATAGCCTAACAGGAGGCCCATTTGTATTTCATCTGAAAATTAAGGAGCATAACAAGTCGAGGATCAAGAGGCAGTGATCACAGATTAATATTATGATGTCTAAACTGCAAAGTAATACAAGTCCGACAAAGAGGTTAATGATAACTGATACACAAGTAACACAACAACCATAAAGGGATGGCGACTGCCACACAGTGGAGTGGGTGGTGGGGTGATGACGGTGTTTATGTTAGCAGACAGGCAGACATATGGTAGTGATAGATTTGATGTGAAGTGGCCTAGCAATAGGTGTAGTCTTTGTGCTGAAAGGGCAGTGAGGGGAAGTGACTTCATGTGACTTTGTGGTGGGAAACAGTTCTGTGATGATTATAGAGCAGCAAAGATTGAGGGCAGTGATAGTGGTAATGGTAGTTACATGAAGATGGTAAGGTTTGTAGTGAAGTGACATGATGATATGGTGTTGGTGGCAGGTGGAATGAGAGCCGGTTAGCTATGTGTAGATCAAGAATAAGGTAATTGCTTTTCTAAAGTCACTTTTCCAATATGGGTATGGCCAAATTACTATTTGACTTCTATAAGCAATAAACTACTTAAAGATGTGCTCCAAATCGCCTTTGAAAGACCAGAGCTTTTTGAAAATAAAAATTCACAGAACACAAACTCCAACAAATATACACCTGTAAGCTGTAAACTAATTTACTAAGCATACTAATGGTGTTTAAGAAAAAAACTCATCAGGATTTTGGGAATGAAGTAGGAGGTCAGTGCCACTAACAGTGTTGTGGCAGAGTTGTTCGCAAAGAGAAGATCATGCAAAAACCGAAGGTGCTAGTAGAACTCGATCTCAATTCTAAACCGCAACACAAACAAATGCGGCAACACTTTAGACTTCTCAGTAGTCTGACGCTTAAGGTTCTCATTCTATATTTTCATTGTCTGCTCGCAGATCAATACCTTAACTAATCAGTTATATATGAAAAGAAGTAAAATACTGATCCGTTAAAAGAGATAAAAATGTCAAAATTAGAAAATCATAACCCTAATGTGTAAGAGTGTAACTCAATTCATGCACTGACAGCAAATTAAACATTGCAGGTCTCTCTATCACCAGGAAAAGAACTTTACCTCGTCATTATCTACACCAACCAAGAAAAATAGTGATGCGTAACGCCTGTAAATAACCTTGTAATTCCGATGCTCCACAAACGAACACTTGATTAAAACAGAAAAGAAAATTTTAACATCAGCATCAATAATATTGTATGATTTAGGGCAAAACATAAAGATCATGGAAGAAATAAATAATGAATCAGAAGAATTGGAAAGTTAAATCACTAAATCAGAAGAAATTAACAGAAATCCTGCCAAGATCGAGAGATCAAAGAGAGATAGGAATTTACCTGTTGTTCAGTACGAGCAAGACATTTTCTTACAATTTCACCTTCAAGAGCTCTTCTTTGTTCGATTGTAAGATACTCGTAGTATTGAGCGAGACGGGTTTGACCTTGTTTGTTAACCATCAATATGAATCTGATCCCCATTTTTATTTATTTTTGAGAAAAACTGGACTCGTCTTAGACTCTCTGGTCTAAAAGAGAAATTTGGGGGATTTCGAATACTGCTTATAGAAGAGAGAAAAGAAAAAATTATGTTATATACACCTGTGTGCCCCCACGATACTATTAAGGGCCACGCCCTTTACGATGCACTATCGTAATGCCTCAGCATGGACACTCTGTGAAGGATAATAGACCCGTATTATTAGTACTCGTCTTAATGAATTTAAAATATAATACTACTTCCGTTTCTGGAAAAGAGTTACTATCACTTTTTCAATTTGGCCTATTTTTAGGCTAAAATGAAAAAGTGATAGTAACTCTTTTCCAGAAACGGAGGGAGTATAAAAAAACCATTTCATTTATTAATATTTAGTTTTAAGTTGGATGCCCATAAACTTTAACTCATTCGTTAATATTGAGTTGAAAATCGATCTTTGCTGAGTGTAAGCTCACTGAACGGTTAAAAACACGTCATTTCACCGCCAACGTGATCAGTTAGCAATAACCATACCACAACTGATAAATCAGATGTGCTGCAACCAGGAACAGAGCCACAAGAGGCCATGAGGATTAGTGGTAACGGCTCACTGTTCCCTTCTCATAGAGATTCAGTATGTTTGTTTTTTGCTGACTCGAACGTTAACTCGACACGAATTAGATATCAGACCGCTTGTTTGTTAGTTTGAGCCAGATTTAACTTGCTATTTGACTCAAACATAATCTCTGACTCGAATCCTTTTGAGTCAAGGATCAAACAACTGACCGCATATTTTTGAGTTAATTGAGTCAAATCTGACTCAAAAATCAAAAATAGTAAATCAGATCCAGATAAATCAGGTGATCTCAGTTAAATCCAAGCGAGTCGGATGTTAAACTGTTGATGACGCAAGTCTTGGATCATTTTAACTGGCTGACCCATGATTTAGAAGATGAAATCATAAGCTGGACTAAAGTGGAATTGTTGGCATGTCAGAAACTGCAAGTCTGGGATCCAGCTTTTGCCTTGAGTGATAACTTTCATGGAATCAGTATGGGGAAGACTTACCTTCCCTCAATAATATGATTGCTGTGGGTGTCAGCTCACCCCTGCACAAATTCCTTCGATAATTCATGACAATCCAACAGATCTATATTGGCAAAGGAAAGGAAAAAACCAATCGATACAAACTACTTTTATTTTCAAATCAACTGCTACAACTCACAAAAACAATACCAATATACTCTGAATCCCTACAGCTAAGATAAATGTTAAAGGCGACAGAAAAGAACAACACACAAGAAATAGCTACGTAGTGTAAAATGCACAAAACTCTATCTCAACTTGAACCAGCAATACTCTCATCACAGTCTGCTCATTGCTTGCTATCCGTGCAATTATCCCCCTCCAAAAGCTGTGTTGGTCGTGGTTCTTCCACTTTCTTCTCTTCCATGATATCCTGTGTGCTCATAAAGCTTGGCTGGTTTGTGGAAGCCAGTAGCCTTGCCCACATTCTATCAGTAATCACAACTTTATTCTGGATCTCTGTTACTCGCTGGACAAAGCAACAAGTTAGGGATTTAAAGAGAAAATGTAAGATAAAGCAATTACAGATGAAGATGCTGTGACTAATATAATGAAACGAGCACGAAGACCAACTCCACACTACTGTCTAAAGTCATGAGCCTCCAGCCTGTCCATCCATTTTGTTAAAGGTTCATTTCATCGAGCCCCAAAGAGCAGATGTATTTCATCCTTAGTGAAAAGAATTTCTCAGAAAATAATAGTCATCATCTCTCCACCCCATCAGTACAGTACAGCTTAATACTAAGTGAAACGCAAAATACAGAGCTCAACGTGGGGACGCAAATCAACAGTCACCCACTTTTGGATCTTGTTTCTTAGGAGCCTCTACTGCCAAGAACTAAAGCCATTGAACATGCAAGTTGCAGTTTTGGAGTAGCTAGGGCCCGAACTGAACTGATAGCACTCAACATATGTATCACTTTTTATTTGTTTCTTTTCGACACATCATCTGAACCATGCCGAAACAGTACAAGATGTGGATACTCGAATTGGAAGTGAAATATGGAAGTTTAGGTAGAGCCTAAACTTCGATTTTTAACAATATATGAACACCTGTTGTAAGAAAGTCTAAGGTAACATGACCACATACTTGGAAGGGTATGTAAGCGTGTCTGCCGTTAACAGGTCCAGTAATAGAACCAGTGTAGCCTGCCATCGCACCGTGAATAGCACTGTGAGCAAGTAGTGTGCAATACACATTGTCAGATGCATTTGAAGGAACAGCACGGATCATGTATGTCGGATCTGCCAAATAATAAGTGCGCTGTCATCAATATATTCAGTAAAATTAAATCGCTAAAGCAGGAAGAACAAAGTCAAGTGGACGTCAGACTAACCTATGTATTTGAGGTTTATGGTCATCTTGTGTTTTTTTGTAAAATGATCCTACAAGAACAAAAGAAAAACTTGTTAAATCATCAGATGAAAACTATTGAAAAACCCACCAAGGAAAACTTTGAACAGAGAAGATATCGTCAAGACCAAACAACTACCGAAAACCCATACCAACGAGAGGGGAAAGATGCGTTGTTGATTTCGATAGAAAAATGTAGAGGCAAGAACCCGAGAATGAAAATATTTACCTTTATTTTGTGGGATAACCAGTGTCCAACATCTTGGAGAACTTTGTTTCCTGATGCATCATGTTCTATGCATTTAGCAAGAATGTCCTGTCCTGCCCCTTCAGCTATCACAATAACCATATGTCCATTTTCTTTAAGACATTTTTCTATATATTCAAAGAGTCCCCCAGGTCCTTCAAGATAAAAAGGTGACTCTGGAATCAAGCAACAGTCCACATCTCGGCTGGCAAGAGTAGCATACATTGCAATGAACCCTGCATCAGAAGTCCAACAAAATTACTAAACACAAGACCAATATATAGTACCAGAATAAAACTGGAACTCCTATAGGAGAAATTTCACCCATAAGAGGGGTTTCGATCTTACCACTGTCGCGACCCATTAACTTGACAAGACCAATACCATTCTCCTGACTAACAGACTCAACATGTGCTGCATTTATGGCCCGTTGAGCCTCTTCAACAGCAGTGTCGAAACCAAAGGACTTATCAATAACCTAGTTAAAGAAGTTACCAATTAGACAGAAATGCTTTGTAAGATATCTCACAGTTTTGACATTGATCGTAGTTCACGCGATGAGTTAATGCGACCAACTTTTGCATATAATAACCCAGAGTAACAGAACCTAAGTAATATTTGATATCAGGCTCAGTTCACATTCTGCGTTCCAGATCTGCCCTACTAACACTATATGGCCAAATTGATACTAAACAACCCAAAGGAATTTATAAAGAGTGCTCAGTGTTAGAAGAACTACCGGAATGTCATTATCAATGGTCTTTGGAATTCCAGCAACAGCAACTTTGAGACCGCGCCTTTTAATTTCCTGCATAGAGAAGAATAGTGTCAGCAGGAGATATCAAAACAGATGTGATGCAACCGTCATCTTATAATCAAATCAAAAAACACAGTATCCTTGGCAAGATATTCAAAAAGGTAACTTGCAAATTGCTCTTAAGGCTGCCTTGAACGAAATAACGTAAAACCGAAGAACGCGATGCCTCTAAACTGCTTGTTTCAGTTTAGGATGCATCGATCCTTTGATATGGTTATTCAAACAACATCATATTCTTTACTACTACGTTTTAAATGTGCTACATGCCATCAAAAGACCATAACCTGGACGCAATAGGTGTACATTTTCAAATTTAAGATCAGAACACTACATACTTTCCATTTCACTTAAAAGAATATATTACCTCAAAAATGACAGATGCGCCTTTTTGAGTTCCATCTCCTCCTATAATGAAGACCTGACAGGACGATGTGAATAGAAAGATTTATACTGGTACGATTATATAATACAGAGTCCAATTCATGAAGCTAAAACCTGCAAATAAACGGACCCTTATCTAGATACCATATTAATTCCTCGGTCCTGGATGTTGTCGACTATTTTTGAGGTATCATGGCCACCGCGTGAGGTTCCTATGATAGTGCCACCACGTTTATGGATATCATCTACAACCTTTGGTGTTAAAGGAATGGTATTTCGAGAATAGAAACCCCTGTATCCTCCCTACAGATGCCAGTACCACAACCAGTTAGATAAACAAATCAATGCAGGACAAGCTTACCAACCTGGCCCTAACCATGATCACAGCGAATGAGGGAATGAAGAACTACATGTATCATTCAACAGGATCAAGTTTGGCTATTAAAATGAATTACAATTCAATTGATGATTGATTGGCTATATAGTGCATGCAGCGGAAAAAAAGAATGAGGAAGGGGCAGAAAAGGTGATGAAAATTTATGTCGATGGCATGGCCTGTTGCACATCTTAGGTGCCAAAGCATATCATTATCATGAAATAGGTGCATACAATTGCTCTGTGACCATTCCGAAGAAGCCTGAACCCTAGGATGCACACTAATCAAAATGATCATAGCACAAAACAAAAGCAAGCACAAAAATAGCCTTGTATAATTAGATTTCCAATAAAAGCAAGCCAGAATTATTTTTTTGAAACTACACTCCTAGAAAACTATTTAATGGAGAGATTTTACTATGAATACTCACATCTATTCCAAGAATTTTCTTGACACCGTACATGTGGTACAATCCGCAAACGATCTCTCTAATCACTGTGTTCAGCCCAGGGCACAATCCACCACATGTTACAATACATGCATGCACGTCATCTGCCTCGAAATACACCTGTCATTGCAGCAAAACATCTGTTTTAGTATCACCAGGAGGTGTTGATAAAGTTTGCATGCATTTATTAGCTAACCACACATACCCTCTGACGTGGACCAGCTCGTCGAAAATGTTTCCCTCTTGGGCTATCCTTATGCACAACAATCTACAAAACAAATAAACAATGAATGAAGTAAGTAAGTAATCATACAAAAGTTACTATGCAGTACCGCACTAAATCAAATAAATTCGCTAAACCAGTGACGATTTCATTCTCTTATAAGTAGTATCTAATTTCAGCATAATGGTTTTACATACTGACATAATGTGAAATTAAACTACTCACCTTTTGGCAGACGGTATCATCCACATTAACAAAATACTGCCTATAAAACAATAAAGAATCACACTAATGAATAATCAGCAAAATTAAGAAACTCTTTAAGATATATATGTATAACAAATTGAGCTCAATAACTTACTTAACAACAGCATATGCTGGATTATCTTGCAAGGGGTTGGGATATGTCTGCAAAATTTCAAAAAAATCCAACATATAAATCCTCAAAACAATCATTAACTCCTCTTTGATTTTCAACAATCAAAATTCACCAAAATCATTGCAAAACCTTAAAACCAATGCACATTCTGTATTATCTTTCGCTTCAGTATTCAAAATCACTATCATGCTACTACACAAATCCAAGAACCGACATAAAAATTCAGATCACCACCTTTTTAACCCTCATTTTCAAATTCATACAAAAACCTAATTATCCAAACCAATTTTCTACCTCAAAATCATAAGAATGAGAAACACAGATCAAGAAACAGAAGGGAGGAGTTATTACAGGGAGGTTAGGAATGTAATCAGACAAGTGAGGAACATCTTCAAGAACATATCCCGCTTCACCAGTAACAAACTTTGGATGTATCTCAGGATTTTCACCCATACTTACTAACAACAAACAAAAAGTGTAACGTTTTTGATCAGAAATCGTCGGAGTTTTGAGGTTTCTGGTTTTCAGAAGAGCTTCTTTCTGGAGTAATACGAGGCCCGACAACCAAAAAGATTAACCGGTTTATTACATACAGGGGGAAGAGGGTGAGGATCTAAGAAAGATTTTACTTGTAAATATTTAGGAGCTAACACGTAAGTAAAATAAGAGTCGGAAAAAAGAATCTTATTAAGTATTTAAGGGCTAAAAGGTAAATAATAAAGTATGTAGATTCTTCGACTAGGATCTGGAAAGTAGGAGACTGTGCCAAAATACTCTCATCCAGGTAGGACTGGACTTATGGAATGGGAAATCCATCCATTGTTTTCACAAGAGTGGTTTACTTTTTGAAAGAAAACAAAATGACTATTGAAATACAAGTAGGAATAAATCATTTGGACATGACAATCATTTTTCAACTTAGAAATAGTGGAGAGATCCCCTTCCTCCCACTGGATTATGATTGTTTTTCTCCTGTTTCATCCACGTTTACATACTACTACTGCCTTAATAGTATGGTTCATTTTGATATATTGTATGGTCAAACACTACTACTTACTAGGATCACTTCTTTTATATTTGTAACCATCAAAATCAACAATGTTAATTGTGAATTACCAATCACAACTGGTATATATACAGAGAGTTGAAAACTCACACTCACCCAATTGGTGTAGCATTGCAACAGTTGACAAGTCATTGTCTTCGGGTTTTCATTGTGACCAAGGGCAAAAGGGTATTTTACAACAGGGAACAAAATGGTCATTTTAGAGTTTAGTCTAAGATTTACGACAAAGTCAAGCCCATGCCTAAACCTCAACGCGAGAGGAATACTTGGTCCAAATCCATACGTCTGGAGTTCAGCTTACGTGGGAGAAGCTCGGTCCTCACAAGCAGAACCTCCGTCCTCACAGGCCTAACTTCAGCATAGCTCCTCCACTTTTTTTTTTATCGGTTAGCTCCTCCTCCACCTATTATACTATATATAATGATATATTTTGGTCGTCTCCGGCATTCCTTATAAACATAGATGCTTTTGTGGAGTTCAGCTCGACAAATTCTTCCAGTTCTTCATTGACTAGCTTCGTATATGCATCCACATGATACCTAATGTTGTTTTTGTCACACCCAAGAGGAAACAACCACTCATTTGTTCTTTCACAGCCCTTATGTTGCTGCTATTTGGATACATGCTACCAGATTGCTCCTTGCTCGTTATTTCTTAGCATTCTATCACTGATTGGTTACAAGGATGGCCAAATCATGAGAATTTTCTAACTTCAAAGATTCTCGGAAGATCAACCTTGTGGTGATTATTCTGTGGCATATATGGAAGGCGAGATGTACTCTAATTATTTAAAAAAATAAAACCAGTTTACGCAGACAACTTTTCATAAAATTAAGGACCTTAGTAGTACTCATAACATTGCTTGGCAGGTCGCCTCGACCGATCATCAAACTCTCACTGCAATTCAGAATTCAGTCAACCAGTTTCACCATTTGCACACTTCATCCAATGATACTAATTGTTAAACGATGAATGTGTATGTTTCTATTTTGTTCTCTAACATCTATTTTGTTAGGTTTGCTGATGATTTTACTGCTTTGAGATATGTAAGACGTCCAAATGGTGTTGATGAAACAGGTTATTGACAATTTGACAGTCTACATCA
This sequence comes from Papaver californicum, assembly GCA_023531435.1. Lineage (NCBI taxonomy): Eukaryota > Viridiplantae > Streptophyta > Magnoliopsida > Ranunculales > Papaveraceae > Papaver > Papaver californicum. Next base: position 1,603,421 of record JAJJMC010014768.1, on the reverse strand, counting down.
CTTTATTGAAATGCTTGACCATGAATGCCCTCATTATCCAGGGCCAAGCAATCGTCAACTAATAACTGACTGAGAAACTTTATAAAGATGCAAACCACATTATCACATATCAGTTCAATAAAATTCAAACCAAGTACACCTGTATCACCAAAACCCATTAGTAATGACAACAAACGAGTGCATAAAACAAAATAAATAAATAGAAAAACATTGTTCATAAAGGGAGATGAAGAACCTGTATCAAATACAACAACAGTGGCAGGACCTGATTACTTAACTCCACAACTATATTCATTTTTGTACCATAAGTTAATTTTTATTTAAGCATGCCCCATAAGTTAATGAGAAGCTACTAGTACATGTTTTTAAATGTAAAGTTGGTACCGTCAGGCCCTGATTACCTAAGACCACCTGGGCTCAATCCAAGTGTACCTTGTCTTTCCTTCGTATTATGAAAATCTTGCAAAGAACGTTGACCACACCCGATATACTGATACTTGCATGTATCAAGAGAATAGTATAAAATCCTTTCGTCGTATAATCTAGGGAAGTAGATTTTATTCACCATGCAACTACGTGGGCGACTGCTGAAAAACTGGATATATTGCTGATGAACAATGCATGCTTTCCCAAACTGTTCATTTTTACCCAGACCATCTCTGAATCATTCAATCTACAAACATCTACAGGTTTTCCATTCGTTCCTGAATTCATAAGTAAAAGCTTGTCATCACACTCCACCAAATAACTTGGATAAAAACCACTAAATTGCTTCAAAGACTTCAAAAGTACTGTCCAACTGGGACAACCTTTCATACTAAAAACTTCTAACATTCTATTATAATTTAAGCAGTAGAAATCACTGCCATAGAAAACCGGGTTGTTAATACACGGTATAAAGTAGTCCTGACTGCAGCATTTTGTTTCAGGATGAAAACAAATGTACTGCAAAAGAGTACTTTCAAGTAGGTTGGAGAGATCAAGCTCGAACAGGACGAGTCTAACCAAGAAACGGTCGTTCACGTCCTGCTTCGATCACAAAGGTGGAGAAGATTGAGTAGGTTTTAGGGGAGGGAAGCAAAGAAGGTTAAGAAATCTCAGTGTGATGAGTAATTGTAGTGTGTAAAGAAGAATGGATTATCTATGGGATGAATCGTCAATTCTATATATCTCAGTCCTTAGTTTCGAATAGATGAAACCATCTATTTATATATAGTTTAAAAGAGACATGTTGGTTTATCGTAAGTGGTGGAAGTTACAGAAGAAGTAGAGGAGTAATGGTTGTGGAGGTTGTAGTGGAGTCATGTCCGAAAAGCAAGGAAGACTTGTATGACCACTACTCCTTATTCTCTCAATTGTCTTGTAACTATCCCACTACTTGTTACCTTCTTGTTCGTGGATGTGTTGCCACAACGCACGATTGTCGTAGACCGCCAGACTAATACCCCAATGAGAATCCCCACATGTGTTGTATTTGATATCTCATACAATGATACTGGAATCGTGAACCACTACTATTTTGATTAGGTTAAGACAAGTCAAATGACTTGCTAAGTAAGTGAGGAAAGTTGAGCAACTCACTGAATTGATAATCAGATACTATCTTTGAAATAACATGTTATAATTTTAATAGTCAAATGTTAACTTAGAAGTGACTTGACATAAATCTAGAAGATGTTTGAGGCCAATAAAGAGCTTCTTAAGCAAGAAGGCTTATTAGATAACTATATAATATTAGTGTTGGGGTTAGGCCAATATTGAAAAGAATGGTGTATTTCTAAGGAAAACAGCTAGCAGTAGCTTGTCAGCGCAAAAGGTAATGTGCCAGCTCTTTAAGCACAAAAGCTAATGTGTTAGCGTTTTGGGAGTAAAGTTACCGTGCTAGCTTCTATCAAAGAAGCTATCTTTTTAGCCGCAAAGGCTAAAATATTACTAGGGAGGCTAGCGCTTTTAATGCAAAGACTAGACACTGCTAAGCCTAAAAGAGCTAGCGCTGCTAAGCCAAGGCAGCTAGCACCGATATGCTAGGGCTAGGAACATTTGTGGCCAAGGACGTTTGTTGCCAAGGATGATGTAGCTAATGACGCTTTCCCAAGGACGTTATGTTTCCACGGACGTTGTTTTTCCAATGACGCTTTCTCAAGGACGTTGGTGCTGAGACGCTCGCTAGCGCAAAAGACGTTGTTTCCAAGGACGATGTGGCTAGAACGTTTGTTAGCGCCAATGCGATGTTGGCTTGTAAGCTTGATAGCTCTAATGTGCTTGCTAGCCAAGAGGCCAGCGTCCAATATGCTAAGGCTGGGAGGTTCATTGGCCGAAGAAGCTAGCGCCTTTAGCGTTAGGGTTAGGTCGTTACTAGCCAAAGAAGACATTGCTCCTTGTTTGTCGCGCGTCCAAGAAGGATGACACATAATTCGTGGCTTGTCTTTGAGCAAAGTGCTAAAATGATATATTTTAAGCCCAAGTGTTCTTTATGAACAAAGCGTTTAGCTATAATGTTTTTGGGAATTAAGCATTAGCTACTCCCATATTTGATAGATGTTATTGGAACATCAATATGCATTCGAGGCAAGTTCAAGGAATTCAACAGTGGAATTTATGCGACTTGAGACTAGTTCGATATGGCATAAATATTGTGAATATTAAGGAGGCTACAAGGCCAGTTTAGAATGCATGTAGTTATTCGTAGAGATTGTATCCTTAATTCGCTTACGGAATATATAAGTAGAAATACACTATTTCATATTTTGTGATAAATCTAGGAATATGCGCATAAATATTCACATATCCTTTTATATTCTTGCTGCTTGGCAGAGGGCAATTTTAAAATTCTAGCCTTTGTCAAAAACTCACCATCTACATTAAGTCCCCTGCTTAGTGAGGCACAATAATATTACACAATAAGCAATAGACGGTGACAATATGTGTAATACCCGGTATTTTTGTTTACCTTATTGGGTCAGGTTTTATCCGACTTAGTTAACCTTGTTGTGTAGGTTGTAGATTTCTTTAACTAATTAATGTAATAACGAAATACAATTTAGAGAAAACTGAAAAGATAATTTGAATAAAGAAAACAAATAATAAATATGTCTATTAGTGTTTATTAATAGTATTAGTATTTAATAGACTTTATAATTAAAATTGGGTGAGAAAATTAGAGATAAGAAAACCAAAAAGTTAAGGAGAAGAAGAAGGGGATGGAACTGGGGTTTCTTTTAGGGAAGAAGAATATGGAGAATCAAGAGGAAGTTATAGTCAATAAAATGTAGAATGCTAGATCCATTTTTCTTTGAATGATTTGTTTCTATGTGAATTTATACGATTTTATATTATTAGGTTTCTGGAATTTATTCATGTAAATCTATATCTCTGATCAGGCTTATCCAACTGATAGATAACATGATTAGGTATCTGTAGTTAAAACTTGAAGATAATCCACTGTAAATTCACCATTGAATGCATATTTTAATTTCGATAGTATTTCTCAACAGTTTCGCTTTGTTAGGTTCTTGATTGTGTTTGACAATCTTGAAGATACTAGTGTGAATTGTGAACTGAATGAAAGTTGTAGATATGTGTCTTATATTTTATTGTGCTTTGGACTTGTTTAATTTCAAATTATTGTGAATTAACTATGAATATTTTGGTAACATGATGTAATCTTCCCAATTGTTATGTTGATCTTGTAAAATAAATATCTTAAGTTTGAGTCGTTGGTTTGTGGTAAATTATGGATATGTTATATATAATTATGCCTAAAACATTCATCTAGAATATGAAGACGATGGGATTAAGTTAGCATCATGAAACGTATAGTATAAAATTATGCAGCTAGTTTGTTTGTTTAAATGATTAAAAGAAATAATTTTATTTGTCTTATATTTCTATGCCATGGTTTGCAAGTGTAGTTTGTAAAAATGATTTATAAATAGGAAATGAGTTCATGTTTTTCAATTATATGAAACTTGGTTCCATGCTAACGACGGGCAATGATCCCTGAGAGAACGGGTAATGATCCCCTAGAATTAAATAAGTAATGATCCCCATGTAGGAACTTATGTTCCTGACCATCAATGACGGCTGTCTGTGCCGGGTAAACGATATGTGGAGTACGAACCGAGGACATTCTTACCATGAACTCATGTGTTGAAATATAATTGGATAATTTATTGGAAATAATATTGGTATTGTGAACTCATGATTGAACAAATGAATTGGATGATTTGTTGAAATATTATTAATATTGTGAAATCTTTTTTCAAATCTTATTTAGATGATTTGTTAGAAACAATATTGGTATTTGTTGAGAATAATACTTGTGTGGTAATTTTGTTGGTTGAATATATATAAAATATATATATATCATTGATTGCTCGAAATTATGTCGTATACTCATGGTGCATATTAATTGACTAGTTGATATTGTTATGCACGCTTTGAGATTGAGAATGCATTCTACTGAGATGTCATTTCACCCCAATTGGCATTCTTGCAGATTTCTCGGAAATTGGAAGTGGAAGTTAGAGATATGTGCTTAGTGATTGTATTGCTTTTTATCGTATTGCTTGAAATGTAATTTGAATTATTATGTTTGGTTGAAAATATTGTTAAAGATGATTTGTGGATTCATATGCTTAAATTCATCTTATTTAAAAGTTATTATACTAAATTAGTTCAAATATATATATATGTATATATATATATGTATATATATATGTATAAGTCTCGTTCCGATCCGTAACGCCTTGAGTTCGTATCTCTGTATGGGTTTGACCCTGGTTCGGAACTCAGGATGTTATAATGTGCTTATAATGATTGTATATGCATAATTTAAATTTTAAGAATAGAAGAAGATATACTTAGCTTCTGGCTTCTAGATACTGTAATAAGTGACCCTTAGTATTAACCTTGGATAGGGTTAGTAGATGCCCAAGTTCTTACCAGGAATTCTAGTTTTCCCGTGAATGAGAAAAGAGGCCTGGCCTGCGTTTGGTATTTTTTTCTTATTTTAGTTTCCTAATCCAATAGGGATCCCAAGGGATAACGCATATATATATGTGTGTGTGTGTGTTTTGATCATCCTTTCACGACATTAACATTTCTTCTTATTAATTTTTTTTGAAAGTAAGGACTGAAGCCGTATCTAAGTTCTCGTTTCTTATTAAGGACATTATCTCGAGTACGCATAATTGGCTGGAGACACTTCCTCGAGCACACACTGCTGATCAGGGGATCTTCCTCGGGTGCACTTCACAACTAGGTCTTGCATCTACTTCTCTGCTTCTGCGAAGTAAGTATCGATTGTTTCTTCTCTTTTTGTAAATCATCAACTTAGATAAGCTATGACTTTTCAACCGTAATCCCATTATCCGGTAGATCTAGGGTTTCCAAATTTTTCTCACATATCATATGCATTATATATACTTTCATAACAATGAGAATATTATTTATTATTTTTACTAAACCCTAGTTTTATCGTTGTTCTTATGGAATATTGTGATCTTCATCAACAACAGTGATAATACCAGTAAGTTTGATTTCGATAAACCAAAGTCTTTGATAACTCTTCTTTTCTTTTGTGCTGAAATTTTCGTCTTGTTGTTTATGTTTTTAAACAGATAATGGCAGTTCCCGATCGAAATCGTAATTCTGATCTTCAAGTAAGAAACTGGCTTGTAGAGGTAAAAGGATGAAGGTGACTTCTGATGTAATTTTTAAAAAGTGGTAAAAGGTTCGATACTCATACTTGTGAAAATTCGATTTTCAGACCTAATTTTTAATAATTAAAAATAAATAAAAAATTAAATAAAGTTGATTTAAAATTGATGGGAAGAATTAGGACTAAGGATTCCACCATTCGCCAATTTTTCAAGTGATAAAAATCTTGCAACCCATGTATTCAGTTTTACAAAAATTGCTAAAGTTAGGTTTTCAAAATAATAGTTGTAAATCGTAAGCATGAGACATCAAAAGCTCTAAACCCATCATGACTCATCAAAAGAAAACACAACTAATTGATAAAAACCATTTTTTCCAATTTTAATTCAAAGCAAAGAATTGCAAAAAATAAATAAAATAAGAATTACTACTTTATTATTGGAAAAAATAGCTTCCTCCATCGCCCCAGTAATGTTGATTAACTCCTCATGTTGGAAACACTCTTAAAATAATATTTCATGGCTCAAAAAGTGTTTACAAAGAAGAAATAATGGTAACACAGAAGAACAAAAACGTTTATAAGCGTTGCAGAGAGGTGTTCTCTGTGTTACAGAAGAAAGAAAAGAAGACAGAAGAAAAGGACGGACTTCAGACGCTTCAGAAATAAGACTGTTTCAGTGACTACGTCAGCGACAATTTTCTCCAGCTGTATGTTTTTCGTGTTCTTCCACTAACAGAAAATTGGTTTTTCTCCTGTTTTTTTTTCCCCGGGTGCTCTGCTGTGATTTTTCTTCGATCTTCTTGCTATTTATAGGCTTAGCTAACTCTAATACATCATCCTTAACCGATTAGGATGCAAAGAACCATCCAGAACTAACTCTAATTACATGACAATCCTAAACAAAGACAAACTTCTTTTCCGGTTGTGACTTAAATTTTGCAGCGAAATTTCCGGCGTGAAGCACTCTTTGCAGACGTGTATAATCTTATTTTTGTTTTTTCTTCACTTGGGTAACTCAGAATTACCCCAAACTCTTTAAAACTCGGTTTACACCAATTCCAGAACTTTCTTCACGTGAAGCTTTTTCTTCCCGCCAATTTCCGGTTTTGAATTTGAAATGAGGGTGCCCCAATACAATTGGTGGGTGCCTTTAACACTTTTGTTGGGTTCCTTTAAAAACTTTTTCAGTTGATTTTTCCACAAATACTTTTTTCTCAAAAATACCTACAAAGATATAAAAAATCGTAAATAGTATAAAATCAAGCATTAACAAAATAGAGAATTGAGCACAATTTAGACAAAAAAATGTGTCTATCAACTTATCCTCAAGAAGTACAGTCTAAAATCAGATGTTAATCGTGTGAGGAATGCCCCTTGATTGTTTGAAGGCAACCAACGCATGTGCTCTGAATCTCACATTTGCGATTAATGTTGAAGAAGAAGCAAGGCGCAGAGAAGATTCAGAAAAGAGGAAGACCGATGATGAGAAACTCACCACTTATATGGACAAGGGACGTCTCCTGGCGATTGCAAGAAGGGAAAAAGATGAGCAAGAGGTGTTCGTCCTTATGGAGTAGCCCCAGATTTGATGCAGATGAATATCCTTCTGAGGATGATCATAATACTCATATGGAATACGAGTCTGAGGTCGATCGTAAAGATGAGCGTGTTGATGCCTGGGATGACGTGCAAGTGGATTCTATTGACCCTGCTGATGATAAGGATAATGAGAAAACTTGGAGGAAGACATGATGGGATTCCAAATGAAGACTCTGAAGTAGATGACCTCAAAGAGGATTTCGAAAAAGATTATGAAAAAGACCGAGAAGAAGAATGTTGTTCTGATGAGGAAGGTGATGACGAATATAACTCTTACTCGGATTCCGAGACTTCTGATTGAGCTTTAGCTTAGTTACTTTATCGTAGATTTTATACTTATGCTTTTCGTGGACATCTTCTTAAACATTTCATGTATGGCCGTTATGATGGAACTATACCTTTCTTTTAGTTCTTTTCATAAATTTGCACCAATGTCTTCACGTTTCGAGACCAATGAATGAATGACTTCTATAGAAAATTTCGTCATAAAATTTTCAGAAGTATAATACTTGGGAAAAATACCATAAAATCTTTATACGACCTCCGTTTTGGATGATTGACCCCTCTATATTCATTAGAAAACAATTTTTTTACATCTTGTTGGGAAAAATACAGGTTTTGAACTCGTTTAGGGTGTCAAAACGACCCAACAGTAGAGTTCATGAAGTATCCATGAAAATTCTGACAATTTGCAGACCCAACTCCGCTTGTCGTTTTTGCCATAACTCTTAGATCATTTATCCGACCCTTTTATATGTTGTCGTAGACATCCATATGAAACTTTTGACATAAGACTCATGCTCAGATTCCTTATCAATTATCGCCATCTTCAGAGTTTCCGAGAGGTAATGTAAATTGCTTTTTGATGCGTTTTTGTGAAACATCTTGTAATGACTTCGACCCATGTAATTCCTCAAATACTACTTTGTGATGAATGTGTATGATGTTCATGAGTATGTATAATGAGATTTTTGGTTCATGCTCAAAATTTTGTGTTTGAAGTTGTTCTGGCCTAGTACGTCTGTAACCCCTCTACTTTTGGTGGAGACGGATCAAGAAGCAGGGACGAAATAATTAACAAGAGGAAGGAGGTTACCAAGATTGCAGTGTTGATATCATTACTCTTCTATTTCGGAATCATGAGATGAGATTTACTTGATGCATTTCTCCGACACGACATTTCACATAGTAGTGTATCAGGATTATAATAGTTGGGTGTCTGTGGCACGAACGTTGATTCTTTCTTCTGATAAGACTCTTGTATATGTGTAGATTCTTATCTTGCTGGTAACTTATGAAAACTCAGAAGAAAATTCGAGAATAGGTATTTTGGAATACTAAGGATGAATACAGTGATTCACAAAGATTTTTCTCTTAAAATAACAATACTTTAATTAATAAAATCAAAACCCTAAGGATGAATACAGTGATTCTTATAGGCATTTTGGAGGAATTGTAAATACTACATGAAAAACAGGGAAATAAGGATAATAACATGATGTATAGTCGTTAACCTTTAGACATTAGCCGTGAATGACTGATGTGTCAAGCTTACCTTCTGTAGTGACTAACCTATAGTAGCCGCTGGTGGTAGTCCACAAAATTTGTATGGTCCTTTTCAGTTGGAGGAGCGGTGATGCTTTGATGCTTTGAGAACCAAATCCCCTACTTGGAAAGCCTTCGACTTGATTGTTTTGGCCCTGTAAATCTCTTGTTCATATGGTTGAACTCTTTTCTAATGTCTCTAAGATCACATATGAGGGAAAATATCTTTGAGAATTCTAGTGGTTCAAAAAAGGAGGGAGTAGTTTCCACCCATATGTTGAAGTATTGAGATGGAGTAGCCACCCATTCATAACGACAGGCTAAAACACGATTGTCGTTTCTAGCAAGGTCTAGTCCCAGTCTGCTGATATGTGAGGATGATTCAGTGATAAATAAGCAAATTGGGTAAGAGCCACCTGAGTGCGCTATCTGTTGACATAAGCTAATACACTCTCAGTCGGTGCTTGATTCCCTGTCGTAGCTTTGAGAAATTGGTATTCTTCCAGGTACAGAGGCAAGTTTTTTCCGATATTGGGTTTGACTCCAGGAAAAGGGCACTTAACTCGAGGCAGAACTTCTGACAGAAATTTTATGATGGCTGCTGATTATTGTAGCTAGGCACGTCCTAGAATCATATCACAATTAATCCTCCCCTTGACAATGTGAAATTTGGTACTTGTTTGAGTAACTCCTAGCGCTATTGTGAGAGTGATGTGTCCGTAAACATCTCTATTTACCCCTTCAGGATCTCTGATTGTTGTTGGCGAGTGTGTAGCTTCTTATTGAGTTACTCCTGTTGCTTTCAGAGTCGTAACGCTGATGTAGTTTTTAAAGTGGTAAATAAAGGTTCGATTCTCGAACTTGTAAAGGTACTGATCTTAGAAAATAATGATTTAAATTAAATCTAGAAAATTCCATGAGTATGAAAAAGACTAAATAACCTAAAGATGATTTTTGAATAATTT
>JAJJMC010014768.1:1515791-1593640 GCA_023531435.1 Papaver californicum | reverse complement strand
TAAAAGCTAAGGCAACAGGAGCAGAGCTGTAACGGTGGAACAGCAACAAATACAGATGTTGCTGCTATTTCTTCTCCGATGAAGCTGATGAAGAACAGTGCCGGCGATGCACCAGCAGGTGATCGGCGGTGACGGAACTTCACCAGAAAATCTCTGATTTCTTCTCTAGGCTTTTATGATGATTTTTCTTGGCTTCTCTTGGTTTATATAGGTTGTAGAAACCCTAGGGAGAGTTCTAAACCTAATAGAATTCTCCAAAACACTCTAGAATCTTCCCAAATCAGAATCAAAGAGTGATTCCTTTTTCCAGCCAAAATCACATTCCCGAGCAGATTTCTCGGCATTCTTTGCTATCTATTCACGTGTTATGACTTGTATGAGATATCTTCTAGCGTGTGGGACAATTTGGAGCCGAAAACAACTCGAAAATTAGTTGAACAGCGTACACATCAGCTTCTCCGATGAGTCCCGATGAGTCAGCCCGATCCAGCCGAGTTGACCCGCTGAGTTGGCCCGATCCAGCTCAGCCCGATCCAAGGGTGCCCCAATCCAAAGTGTGGGTGCCTTGATCCATTTTCCCGGGTGCCTTTAACATTTTTTGAGCCGATTATTCCACAAATCTTTATTCTTCTAATATACCTACAAAAGCATAAAAACACGTAATAGACGCAAAATCGAATACTAACTCGCTAGAAATTAAGGTGCAAATTAGACACTAAAATGTGTCTATCAAATACCCCCAAACTTACTATTTTGCTAGTCCTCGAGCAAACTACTCTAAAAAATAAAGTAAAAATCTTAACTCACTTTCGCAGGAATCGCGACTACATTTAGCATATGCAGCAAGCCGTTAAACCCCTAGGTGTCCTTAGTGGACGAGTTTTGTCTCATGAGGGTTTACAAGAGGTATACCCACAAAACCTGGATCTAGATCTTAGCAACACGTGAACGATTAAGGGTATACACTAAACAAGCTAGTTAGTTGGCTACTTAGATATTCGGCTATAAGGACCATTACCCTTTATGGATCCAATCACTGTACACGAGTGTTAACTCAAGCGTACTAAAATTCATATCTAAGACAACAAAGTTCTACTCAGAAAGTTATCTAACCACCCATCACATGAAAAGACTTAGAAGATGAAAGTAGACTGTAGAAGGTCACAAATGTTGACCAAGGCGAACGGTGTTTCCCATATCTGTCTGAAGGTCAGTACCAAGATGAAACCTAGTGTGTCGAGATACTCCCCATTTATTTTCAACGGTTACTACTAACTAAAATATTTACAAGTTCCCATGGATCCTGCGTTCCACGCTTGCTTAGGCGACGGAGACAGGGAGAACTTTAAAATACCAAATACTATTTTTTCTCAATTTTTTTTTAACTTTTTTCGATTTTTTTTTTTCGACACCTAATACATGTGTGTTCCCATGGATCCTGCATTCCACGCTTGCTTAGGCGACGGAGACAGGGGGACCACACACATAACTAACGTATTATTCATGTGGGGCATGATCTCAACACACTAAATGTCATTCCAGTGCTAATTAACATGTCGATGCTGGGACCCACCAATACTCTCAGAGAAACACGAAATTGCAAATAATAAAACAGAACGTGATATGGTGGTGACAACTATCATGTTATTTCTAACACCTGAACTCTGTCTCCTTTATGAATAGACCATCTAGCTGGGCACACCAATCCTTCTAGCAAAATGGCTAAGTTTCCATCTACCTAGAGTGGTTAGTGTCACCCTGAATTGTTCAAAAGTCGCTAAATTCTGAATTTTATTTATTATTCCTAAAAAGACTTCCTTACCCCCAAACTTAAACTAAACAATGTCCTCAATGTTTCTAAGTAAAGAACTGGACAAAAATAATAAAATGAGGGAAGATAGTACCTTGTTGCCTGAGCATGGGTTACCTCCCAAGAAGTGCTAAGTTTAAAGTCTTCAGCCAGACTAGAAAAGAATTAGTCACCCCCTTAAATCATATAGCAATAATCGGAACAACTGTGGGTCATCTGAATCAAATAGTGTGCCCCACAGTAGAAGTAAACTGCAGCAAGCTAAGAGGATAAACGATCTGAGTACACCTTGATCCCTATCTAGGTAAACCACATCGACCAGAGGATGGGTTTCTGGCAACTGAGGATCGGTAAATCTAGCTGGAGGATGATCTCGTAAAATTGCAGCGGTGCCTATGTCAGGTCCCAAGCTAGGGACCTTTCTAAGAGTTAATGGTACAGCACATGGAGTATGATAGTCAACCCCAAACTTAAAGTTTTCAGTGTCTCTAGATAGACTAATAATAATTTCACTCGTTTTCAGATCGTCAGATTATCGAAAATAGTCAACTGCTTCTTCTAAATTACAATCCGGTGGTGCAAAGCCTAACAAAGTACGCACCTCATCAATAACCCTATCATTATTGCCATTAAATCTGTAGTTGGTTAGGAATTTTTCTAATGGATCTTCTAATGGGTTGGGCCTAAGCTCCATCTCACTAGACGGTTTGGATTCCTCTTCTGATGGGCCTAACTTACTACTTATCAGGGTATCTGGTGGGTCATGCTTAAAGTCCAACTCATGAAAATCTAATCCAAAGTGGGCTCGACATTTCTCTAATGGGTCTTCTATCAAAGTGTTTGGTAATGTCTTCTGAACTAGGGTCTCCATCATGTTGACAGTTTCTAAGCTGGGGTCCTTCCTAGTAGGTGCCAACAACGTTGGATAAGGGGCTCTAGGCATAAAATCGATGGCCCGAGGGGTTTCTTCAGGCTCATCAGAGAATTTATCAGTCTCTTCGACTATTGGGTCAGGGTGAACTACAGTATGTCCACTATCAGGCCCAGTTACCCCGTTGTCCACCAATTTACCATTCCTGAGGGTCGTGACTGTATTCACGTGACTGTATGATTTCTCACCCGTCGCCATTTCATTGACGCCTCTTGGATTGGGTTGGGGCTCTAAACTACTAGATTGATTCATTTCGACCAGTTCTAGCCTTCTAGATAAGGATTCTAATGGGTTGGGATTTTTATTGCTCTTCCACTGCTGGGTTTTCTCGGCAATGTCACTCAGAAATTGCATCGCCTCAGCAGGAGTCTTATTGTCGAGTTCTCCGATCGACAAGGACTCAACCAAGGTTACAGTCGCATAATCCAAACCCTCATAGAGAATCTGAACTAGACTTAACTCATCTAAACCGTGGTCTGGGCATTGGGACACTAAGTCGTTGAACCTTTCTACATATACACACAGAGACTCTCCCTCTTGTTGAGAAAACGTGAAAATTTTCTACCTAATTGAGGATATTCTGTTCTTAGGGAAGAATTTCTGAATAAAAGATGAAGTAAGTTGGGCATAGGTCTCAATCGACTGAGGGGCCAAGCTATACCACCATGACTTGGCTCTATCTCTTAGTGAAAAGGGAAATAGTCTAAGTTTAATAGACTCGTCATTCAAGTCTCTAATCCTGATTGTGCTACTTATTTCCTCGAACTCCCTAACATGAAAATAGGGATTCTCGTTCTCTTTTCCTAAGAATAATGGAAGCATCTGGATGATTTTGGGTTTCAGTTCGTAGCTCGCTTCAGTAGCGGCTAACTTGATGAAAGATGGACGTAAGGTCCTGGTTGGATTCCACAAATCCTTCAGAGTTGTCATTGCTGACACGGTGTCGGGAGTGACTATTTCACTCTCAGTTGACTTCTCAAGGTTAAGGTGAACTACCAGTCTTCCACTAATTAACCTACCTTGAGGGTCTCTATCCCAAGTTCGCCTTAAGGGCGTTCTTGGCATGCAAAAATTAAATCCTAACAAGCAATTAATCAAACACAATCGTTCCCTGACTCAACCAAATCAAACCTAAATCTAGCAAACAACAAGCATGATGGCTCCACTTAGATTGTTTCTAGACCAGCTTTTATTCTTTCAAAAAGCAACTGGTTACAATTTTAGCAAACCTCTTAGAACGATCTGAATTAGATTAAGTCGAAGAGAAACAGGAGAAGCTCAATGGAGCTTTGATACCCCTGTCTCTTTGGCACTTTTCCCTGGGTTACAAGGCGGCTCTAATCAACTTAAAATAATCTTCCTTTTCTTTGAGTTAGGCTAATAAAGTAACCCGTACAGTCCTTTTGAACGATTTTTCAATAAGCTCGATACCCTATAGGTCTCTTTCTAGTCAAGATTTTAGGCTTAGGTTCGCGTAGGTTTCGTTTTCCTAAGGCGGGCAAGAAGGATACGGTGATGAAATCCGAAACCTTATCTTGTATGGCCAGGCCTTGCCCTTTACTATGCAGAAATTAAAGTCCGTATTCAGTCCTCAACATATATGCATACAAAGGCGTCCAGAAAACCCACTGACAGGAGATTCGTGGGTTGGTCGAAGTTTACCTCCCGTACTAGACGGGCGATGAACCGTTGAAGTCGACTCGGGCCACTAATATCCTTTTCAATAGTGTGCGAACCCGAGGGGCCGAGACAATATCGTAATTGTCGTCCTTCCCTGCAGACAGTTTGATATTTAAAACTACCCTTCCGTAGGGTTTAAAAATAATAAAAGGTCCAAAGTCCCAAAAATAATGTCCAAAAGTGTCTTTCTAAACTTAACATCTCTGAGGAATGCAGTATTCAACTCCTTGACTCTATTTTCTCTTTGAAGATATGTCTCAGACCGTTGCACTCGCTGGTGGCATCATTGACGAACTGATGGAAATAAAAATATTTCAGGTCTGACATTTCCTGAGGAGTAGGTGGGCGTCGCACAAGTGGTAACTTGATGATCCCTTTTTGTACCCATGCCTTTAGTAGTTCAAGGACCTCTTCCATGGGAATCGTAAAATAAGGACAAGTTATATCATATTTTATATCATTCTATAGTGATTTTTGCAATTGTTGTTGTCTTGGCTCCTTAGGAACACCCTGGGAACGAGTTACTCACTGGGTCGGCGCCTGGTTCATGGCTGGAGTGGAAGAGATGCTTAGTTTGTGGATCTTGTTGAGATGAATCTTTTCTTTTGGTCCCTTCACTACCGACAATGCTTATTGATGGTTGAACGATATACTTCTTGTTGATCAGACGTTTATTCCCTCAGGTGTCTCCACAACTTTATTATCTTGTTAGCCTAGTTCTCTCCAGGGGAAGGAGCAGTTGTGGAAGATCGTTTCACGGCTTCGTGTAACTCATAGAAAGTCTGAAAACGTAAATTTTCTAAAAGAGAACGATAAACATGAATCATACCATTAATACAGAGTTCTACTAGTTAATCCTCTGTCATATTTGGATCGAGATAGTCCAGCGCTTGAATTATGAATCTCTTCACGTATTGATTGGGGTGCTCATTATTCCTGTGAAACATTCTTCTCAGGTCTGATAGGGTGATTTTCTTAGAGATAAAGAAGTACTTCTTGTAGAAAGCATTAACCATATCTACCCAACCAGAGATGTTGTTCAGAGCGATGTTATTAGACCATTTGTAGGATCTTCCAATGAAGGACTTTGAAAATTATTTGAGACGTAACACATGATTATATTCATGCTTTACTCCTAGTGATTCTAGAAATCGAGAAACTGTTCACGAGCGTTTATAGTTCCATCATACAATGAGAAAGTCAGAGATGAGTAACCTCCTGGAAGAGGAATTCTTTGAATTTCAAAAGCGTAAGGAAATTGATGTTGATGTATCGAGGATGAATCTTCCTTGCCATAATTCCGTAACAATCTCTCTAGATTTTTACGGGTGACAAAACCAAATTGTTGGTTTCGAATTGTTATCACCACCAGGATGAAGTAGAGTATTTGAGATCAAGCCTCATTATTGTATTATTTAAACCATTATTCACTTTTTTTATTCGAGTATTGACATATAGATAGCGATGTGTATGTGTTCTCCCTGTCTCCGTCGCCTAAGCAAGCGTGGAACGTAGGATCCATGAGAACTATCATGTAAGATGCTGATAAGAAGCATGCGCTTGGATTAAATTCGAATTAATGAAAATAATTTTGAATTAATTTTTGATTTAATCACGGTAAATAAAAACGGTAAGAATCTTTTCATTTTAGGAAAATATTTCACAAAAACGGTAAGTCTTGATTAGATAATAGCCAAGCTCACACCAGCACACGCCAAGATCACACCAAGCTCACGCTAGGCTCACGCAAGCTCGCAAGCCCGCAAACCCGCGACCCGCGTGCGTGCTTCGGTGCGAAGCACCGCACATGTGTGAAAAGCAAGTGTGAACTAGCTCATTTCCTTAGTCGTCCCCCAACCACAAAAACATTTAAACTCTAAGGGCCCTCCCTTGGTTGCAAGTTTTGTGGTAATATAGGTAAAACACATCTCTAGTTTGTCCAATTTGGTACTAACTAAAGGTTCTTCATTCACAAAATAGTGGAAATGAAAATGATGTTTCCACCCAACAAATGAGCTAGTGTCTCTTAGTGACCCATTGGTCCTAAGATCTATTTCTACCAAGACCAATATTCAATTTAAAATCATTTCAAATTCATTTCATTTTCTCCAACAATCCCCCACATGAATGAAAAACCCGATAAAATCAGAAATCAGAAAGCGAGAAATACCTCTTAGGCAGTAGGTGTCCGTAAGGTCTTGAACCTTTGCTTAGTGAGAAATTACCGGAACTACTTGATGGACAATAAACGTGATGTCTTGAACTGCCATCGTTTGGTGTAGTTCAACAATAACTTCCACGCGAGATATCTCTCTATGTGCTGTTAAGTTCATGCCGTTGTGTCCATATTGGCCCTGGACGTATCCCGTTTCTCAGAATGCTCTAGAGAATCAGCTCAGTTCTCATAGGAAGCGGCCCACTTCCTCATTCATATAGGTGAGTTCTATCAAGAGTGTTTACTGCTACACCCCACTTCAATCTTAAATTGAAACTATACAACCCATTAAGACTTAATAAGAAGTCATCCTCACATGCAATCACACTATCACGTCTACACCATAGGGAAGGGACAGAGAATGAAATTCTCTTATAGTGTTTCCTTTAACCCACCATAAATTAGTTGTCTCATTCGAAACCTTGATCTTGGGATCTCCAGTCAGCAAGGTTAAGTGTCCTTCATGGCAAGTTTATTTGATGAGCTTAAGCCCCATCCCCCTCGATTCATTACTAACTATCTCCTTGGAAAAGCCTTTCTTCAAAGGGTCCGCGATATTCTCTTTAGACCCCAGAAAGTCAACAGAAATAACGTCAGTTGAGATTAGTTGTTTTAGAGAATTGTGTCTTCTACGAATATGTATAGACTTCCCATTATAGTTGTTGTTTTTAGCATTAGATATTTCATCTTGACTATCACAATGTATAAATATAGCTGGCACAGGCCTATGCCAGAGAGGAATGTCTTCTAAAAAGCATCTTAGCCAGGCGGCTGATAGGTGCATTATTTGCATTATTTGGATACTCTAATTCATTGATTTCTTGTTATTTTTCATATCATTATGCTTTGATTTTATTTTTTTATGAGTTTCGTAGGAGCTTTGAAGTGTATTCAACCAAAGAAGAAGAAAGGAGTTCATTACGACACGAAATGAATAAGGAAGTTGAGTTCTACCAATGGTGAAGGCCAAAGACCGAATTCCACTCATTCAAATCCAGGAGTTCTTAATACCCTTTTTAATAGAACGAGAAGACGAATCCAACGCAAAAAGAATGAGGTCATTTGGAGTTCGTATGAGGAAGTTATGAGCATAATAGCCGAAAGAAAATAATGAAACACTCAGCAACACAATCGGGAGTTTACGAGGGAAAATAACCTACCGATTATGGAAAGAAAAATGCCCATGGCAGCTCTTAAAAAGATAGGAGAGGAGTGTGAGTGAGCGATTTCGGGTACAGGAAAACTTCGTTTTTGAGCCCTTACGATCGGTAGTTTACACGGAAAACGAGCCTACCGATTATAGCACTTTTTGGATACAGGAGAATTATATTTTGAGCCTTTATAATCGGTAGTTAATGAGGGATTTTGCCTACCGATTGTGGCTCGACGGGAGGCACTTCTAAGACGTGTTTTTGACTTCCTAATCAAGGTATCATGGTCCCATTAGGACTCTAACACCTAGATATGATGAATACTATATAAGAATACTTCCATAACCGTAGGAAGGGATCTTGGACACTTTTGGAGACTAGAGAACACAAGGAGATCAAGGAGCTAGGGTTTGGAGTGGAGATTGATCATCACGATTCCTAGGGTTTGCTTTATTGTTTTCTTCATTATTTTCCATGGATTTTGAGAAATCCATGATGAACTAAACCTTTCTTATTGGTAAGGGATATAGTCCTAAGTTGGAAAACATGTTTATTGATTGAATGGCTCATTCTCATATGTTCATAATCTCTCCAATATATCTCATGTTCTACCATTTATAACGCCTTGTATGATGAATTGCTTGTTTGTTTAAGTTGCAAATTAGATGAGCATGCATTGATATCTATAACTAAACTAGGGTTTGAGATCCGGAATTGTCAAAAGACCCTTGTTACAAGTAGTATAACATAGTTGTTAACGACGGGATGTTGCCATGCGATTATGTGTAGAAGCGTGAGTTAGGTTAAATCCGAGTGGCTCTTGCGCCGGGTTGCTTAGAATAACCTCAACTCACAAAGACCATTGCTTTCATTGGGTTAAACTTGAGTGGCTCTTGCGCCAAGTTATTCGGTGAAAAGGATTCAAAGAGTGGCTCTTGCGCCTTTGATGATAATAGGAGTTTTGCCGGAGTAAGCCTGCGATAGGATGCTTTAGGCTTATTGATATTGAGAGTGCATGGATGTTGAGTATGATTTGATTGGTTAAATGTTGGAAGATGGAAGATTAACTCTCTAACCAATGTTCTTTATCTTTGATATTCGTTTTAATCAATTTGCCTTAATATGATTTAGTTATAATCACAACCAAAACCCCCTATTTACATAAGTAATCGAAAGTAATTAAAAATCACATGCCTCTCTGTGGGAACGAACTTGTTCTTATTGCTATACTCTAATCTATATTAGTTAAGTAAGAACCTGAATTATTTTGGTTGATTGACGACACGGCCTGCGGCTTCCTCTCCTGCTTTATATAATGCAATAAACTCTGATTCCATAGTGGATCGAGCTATACATGTCTGTTTGGAACTCTTCCAAGATACAGACCCACAACCTAGAGTGAAAACGTATCCACTCGTAGACTTAGAATCCTCTGAGTCCGCTATCCAGTTTATGCATAATATCCTTCAAGGACCGCATGGTATCTTTCATAATTTAAACAAAAGTTTAAAGTGTACTTCAAGTACCTTAACACTCTGATAAGTGCATCCCAATGCTCTTGTCCCAGATTACATGTATACCTACTTAACCTACTCACAGCATAAGAAATGTATGGTCTCGTACAGTTCATTAAATACATCATACTTCCTACGACACGTGAATATTCAAGTTGTGAAACTCCGCTACCCTTGTTCTTCTTGAGTCTACAACAAGGATCATACGGAGTACAAGCAGGTTTACTATCAAACTGGTTATATTTTCTAAGTACAAATTCAACATAATGAGATTGACTAAGACTATATCCATTAGACTCTCTTATAATTTTCATCGCTAAGATTACATCAGTGGGGCCTAAGTATTTCATGTCAAAGTTCTCATTTAGCATGTTCTTAGTGGAGTTAATTACATCCATGTTTGTACCAAGTATAAGCATATCATCAACATACAAGCATACAATCACACAGGCATCATTCACAAGTTTAGTATAAACACACTTGTCAGATTCATTTATTCTAAAACCACTAAAAATCATTACATGATCAAATTTCTCATGTCATTGTTTAGGTGTTTGTTTCAAGCCATACAAAGATTTTTTCAGTTTACAAACTTTGTTTTCACAACCTTTCACTACAAAGCCCTCAGGTTGGTCCATATAAATTTCTTCATCTAATTCACCATTTAGAAAGGTTGTTTTTACATCCATTTGATGTATCTCTAAGTTATGAATGGAAGCGATATCAATTAACATCCTAATGGAAGTAATTCTCGTAACATGTGAATAAGTGTGAAAGAAATCTACACCTTCTACTTGTTTATAACCTTTAGCTACTAATCTATCTTTATATTTTTCCTTAGTTCCATCTACTTTACGTTTTCTTTTGAAGATCCATTTACAACTTATGGGTTTACACCCTAGAGGTAAATATACAATATCCCAAGTGTCATTCTATAGAATGGAATCCATTTCACTAATTGTGGATTCTTTCCACCATGGAGCTTCAGAAGAAGTCATGGCTTCTCTAAAAGTCTGTGGATTAGTCTCAGCTAAACAAGTTATGAAATCTGGCCCAAAAGACTTTCAACTCTAAGTCTTTTTCCTCTTCTAGGCTCAAATTCATCTTCCTCTACAGGTAGTGACTGATTAGTAGAAGGGACATCTAGGGGATCATCACATATTATGCGAGGTTCAGATTTTAAAGGAAAAACATTTTCAAAGAACACAACATCCCTAGATTCCATAATGGTATTCATACCAATTTCAGAAATTTTTGAACTTACAACCATAAATCTATATGCAGTAGTATGTTCAGGATACCCTATGAAGACACATTCAACAGTTTTGGGTCCTATCTTGGTCCTCTTAGATGGAGGGATAAAAACCTTAGCCAAACACCCCCACACTTTGAAGTATGCATAAGAAGGTTGCCTACCTTTCCATAACTCATATGAAGATTTGTCTGATCCTTTAAAGGGTACTCTGTTCAGGACATAGCAAGCTGAGAGGACGGCCTTCCCCCACAAGTTCGCAGGTAGTCCTGAACTAATTAACATGGCATTCATCATCTCCTTAAGGGTTCGGTTTTTCCGTTCAACCACACCATTAGATTGTGGTGAATAAGGAGGAGTTACTTCATGAATAATACCATGTTCCATGCAAAAATCTCCTATAGGGATTACATATTCACCACCTCGGTCAGACCTAACGTTTTTAATGGTAGTACTCATTTGGTTTTCAACTTCTAATTTATATATCTTAAAGGCTTCTAAGGCATCATCCTTACCTTTAAGTAAATAAATATGACAGTACCTCGTACAGTCATCTATGAATGTGACAAACCATTTTTTACCACCTCTAGTTTGAACTGATGTCATGTCAACTAGGTCTGTGTGAATTAATTCTAAGGATTTATAATTTCTCTGAATATTTTTCTTATAAGACTTTTTAGCATATTTTGATTCTACGCATATTTCACATTTATGTTCATTTTCCAAAGTAAATTTTGGAATGCAGCCTATGCTTGCCAGTTTGTTCATAGATTTATAATTAACATGACCAAGTCTACCATGCCAAACTTTCAATGATACACAAACATAATAAGAATCATTTTTATTCATTGAGGTTACATTCAATTTATATAAACCTTCAGTCTTATAGCCCTTTCCTACATAATCTTTTCCCTTAGTTATAATAACTTTCCCAGATTCAAATACAAGTTTAAATCCCTTATCATCTAACACACTACTAGATACAAGATTCTTGCATATGTCCGGAACATGTAGAACTTCATTCAATGTGAGAGTTTTTCCAGAAGTGAGCTTCAGCCCAACTTTTCCTTTTCCCGTAACCTGTGATGTGGACGAGTTACCCATATAGAGCTTTTCTCCTTCCCCTACCTTCTGATAGGAGGTGAACATATCTTTGTTTCCGCATACATGTTTGGTAGCACCAGAGTCTACCCACCAGTCTCTCACATTGGTCACCAAATTTACTTCAGACACCGTGCCAGAAAACTCGTTCTTGTTGCTTTCAACTAAGTTGGCATTGGGCTTCTTATTATTATTAAAGTCTTTACGCTTCCTACAATGTATTTCCATATGGACAGGAATACCACAAACATAACATGCACCTTTAATTTTACCAATGCCAGATTTTGGTTT
Organism: Papaver californicum; assembly: GCA_023531435.1. Lineage (NCBI taxonomy): Eukaryota > Viridiplantae > Streptophyta > Magnoliopsida > Ranunculales > Papaveraceae > Papaver > Papaver californicum. The sequence goes on along the minus strand of JAJJMC010014768.1, from coordinate 1,581,695 downwards.
CGGGAAAATACATTTTCTGTGCGGTCCAGGATTACGTTTGCTGTGGTCCAGACTTGCGGAAGACTTGTGTTCGCTGACATGAGCTTTGTTGGACATGTCCCTTGCAGAAGATACATTTTTGTCTTTTAAATACATCAGTTCTTCCACTTGAATCTTCTTACCCAATTCTACCATACTGACTTCACTAGTTTCATGTCTCATCCTTTGTTTGTATTCAACCCATGAAGAAGGTAATTTCTCAATCACCGCAAACACTTGAAATATTTCATCAATCACCATACCTTCAACAATAATTTCGTTAATAATTTGTTGAAGTTCTAGAAATTGGTCTACCACAGATTTTTCATTAACCATTTTGTATTCCAGGAACCGAGCAACTAAAAACTTCTTACTACCAACAGTTTCTGCTTCATACTTAGCTTCTAAGGCAGCCCATAAATCAAATGCAATAAAGTTTTCTTTTGCATTATAGAAGTCATACAAAGCATCTTCTAAACAGTTAAGGGTATGGTTTTTGGCCATATAGTTCTGCCTACTCCAACTTTCTAACTCTCCTTCATTTTCTGGTTCATTCAAGTTTTCATCAAAAGGCTTCTGAACTAATTCATCTAACATGTGATAACTCAGGATAAATAACATTTTTGATTGCCATCTTTTGAAGTCTTTCCCAGAGAACTTCTGAGGTCTGTCAACATCACTCTTGGCCATTGAAACATAAGTAATAAAACTATTGTGTTAAGATTGTTTTTTCTGCAACAATGGAATAAACTAAACAGAAAAATAAATTGTTAACGTTAGAAAAATATGAACACTCTGATGTTGATGCACAAACTGGACAGAGCCACCTGCTCAGCAAATTGTCCTTAACACAATAGTTCTCGGGTACTCCTCAAGAATGAGAGATGCTATACCCCAACTGAGAAGATGTGTCCAGGATAGAACTGTCCGTTATGAATTGAATTAGCACAACTCAATTAACCCTCCATAACTTAACAACAATTTAGATAGAAGAAGAAAGGGAAATAAACATGCAAGTGCGCACAACAAAGCGAGAAGAGGGGAAAAGAGCTAGGGATAGTAGCCTGCTCTGGAGTGAGTTGAAATGAAGAAAATGGTTTTCTTTTATAGAAAAAAGTTTGAGATAAAATTAAATTCGAATTGATGAAAATAATTCTGAATTAATTTTTGAATTATTCACGGTAAATAAAAACGGTAGAAAAAATCTTTTTCATTTTAGGAAAATATTTCACAAAAACGGTAAGTCTTGATTAGACAGTAGCCAAGCTCATGCCAAGCTCACGCCAAGCTTACGCAAGCTCGCAAGCCCTCGACCTGCAACCCGCGTGCGTGCTTCGGTCTGAAGCACTGCACATGTGTGAAAAGCAAGTGTGAGTCAACTAGCCCATTGCCTTAGTCCTCCCCCAACCACAAAAGCATTAAACCCTAAGGGCCCTCCCTTAGTTGTAAGTTTTGTGGTAATATAGGTAGAACACATCTCTAGTTTGTCCAATGTGGTACTAACTAAAGGTTCTTCATTCACAAAATAGTGAAAATGAAAATGATATTTTCACCCAACAAATGAGCTAGTGTCTCTTAGTGACCCATTGGTCCTAAGATCCATTCCTACCAAGACCAATAATTCAATTTAAAATCATTTCAAATTCATTTCATTTTCTCCAACAGATAGCATGATACTAAAACTAGGGGTGCACATGGTACGGTTCGGTTCGGTTTTTGTCCCATCCATAACCGAAACCGGTATTCTCGGTTTTTCGGTTTTGAAAACCGAATGTTACCATTAAGCTTTTCGGTTCGGTTCGGTTTTGAACTGACTCGGTTTTGGTTTTAACCGGTTCAGATTTTAAATTTTATAAGTGTCAAGTTAAACACAACAACCTCAAAATGAAATGCAGGAGTTTTCTCTCCTGCGTGCCTAAACATAAAAATGAAATGCAAGAGTTTACTAGCCATGGAAACCCAAGTTTATGTTACTCAAAACAAAGTCTGTTTCATTGCTTTTATGTCACTGGAACAGCAAAAAAATAAAATAAATCTAAGCATTTCCACTCTGGCTTGTTCCAGGCTTAGCCCTTTGTAAAGCATTTCCAATTCCACCTGACCATTCAATGAGCAACGATGCAGTTAGAAAAATAGATACAAAGTAGTACTTAATCATCCTTATCATGTATCTATCTAATAATGTTATTGCAAATCAAAGAGGTTCAATACTATGAGCTATTACATGTGGTGTATTCACCATGCAACGGACCAAAAAGAGTGTAAAGAAATTGAAGTGAGTCAAGTGACAATTGCTTGATGTTTTTCATAGGTTTCCCGAGTACCAGACACTCAGTATGTTCCTCAACAGGAAATTACATGTAAAAACATCAATACTAATATGTTTATGTTCCTCCAAAAGGCAATGCTAATCGCACAACAATACTAATATGTTTAAATTTGTAGGTAAGAAACATCTAATGAGACATAAGTAGAACAAAGAGGTCATACCTGCCGCATTGGGTCAATCTTCATCTATCTCAATATGGATGAACACGAACTTAGCAAGAGAACCTAAAATGTCTGCAAGGATCAAATCCATAAACAGAACATACAATTAAAAAAAAAAGAATCAAAGCATATAGACTAGTGCCATACTACTATACTAAGATAGAAGGATAATGTAATACCTGAGTCGACATCTTCGGAATCGTTCGTTCCTAAGGTAGAAGGATCAAGATCAACCGGCGTCTGTAACTAGCTTTGCGTGCAAATAAACGCCTAACATATATCTGTTTTTTGTAAATGAAACTAAAAAAAAAGGTTAAATAAACAACATATATATGATCACTATTTAATTATCAGTAAAATTAGAGAGTTTCAATCTCTGAATCAGTTGTAAGCTGCTGCTAGCTGCTTAATTCAGGTTCGCTGATGATGCTGAGAAAGAGCAATACTGAGGATGGTGAACAAGACTACTACTAACACAATCGGCAACACACCTACAACTACCATAACAAGTGCAAATATTGCTAATAACAGTAGTAGTATCAGAGATGGTACCAGCAGCATAGTCATTTTTTCTTACAACAACACTAGTAGTATTTATAACAGGATGTATATTGAAAATAAACAAACTGAATTAAAATTCTCAGACAAACAAACAAACAAATTATAGTAACAGGATGTATAGTTTTATTTATGATGCTCCACAACTAGACATAACAGGATTAAAATTTTCATTAAAAAAACAAACTGAATACAACATGCTACAGTCTACAGAAAAGGATTAGAACAAGTGAACAACCATTTCAATCACCCATTTGCATTTTATTGTTTAGAACAATGCAAATAAATATAACCAAAAACAGTAAAGATTCTAAAGAATAAAAATTAAAGAGTGAATGCATCAGAATTACCTATGAATTCTTCAACAGTTCAAGTACCATAAGCAAATTCCGCACACAAATTCTACAAATTAAACAGTGGAGAAAATGGAGTTTAACCAATTGCTGCTACAGAAGAAAACGACGAAGAGAAAATGAGTTACAGTGGAGTTACAGAATTGGCGAAATTAGGGTTTGAAGAGGTCATTTCTAGAAACCCTTTAGATGTTGAAGCTTATCATGGATTAGACGATTAGGAATGGCTGCATCTGAAGAATGAAGTTGAGCCTTCAGTGAAGAAGGGACTAGAGAGAGCGAGCGGAAAAAAATTAACTCTCTTCTCATGTTCGTGGTGGATCAATCAAAACAGCTAGGGTTAAATATCTATGACTAATATTACTCAAATCCTACGGAAGAGATTAATGGGTTTAAACCGAACCGGTTCGGTTCGGTTCTAGTGGTGGACCAAAACCGAACCGGGATCAACCGGTTTTCTTCAATCCATTACCATTGATTACCATTAGATATTCGGTTCGGCTCGATTCGACCTTTTTTCGATTCGGTTCGGTCCGATTTTATCGGTTTATCAGTTTTTTATGCAGTCCTAACCAAAACCATCACAATATAATTTGGAATAAAAGGACATACAATGATATTATAATTTCTATTATTGTATAAGGTTTTAATTTTCTTGTCTTCTCAATCCATCCATTTCCTAGTTGAGTCACTTTTACTTCTTTGGCATTTGACCGAGTTAATTGTAAGAGAGAAAAATATCTTATAGTTAAACCCATGGTTTACGATTCATATCTGAGAAAGAAGAGAATTTTTTCTCTAAATTTATTGATGATTGTACTGTACGAGCGTAAGATTGTTTTATAAAAAAAAAATCTAAGAGTTGTGTGAAAAATACAAGGTTTAAGATTCTTGAACTTTTTATAAAATGCAGTTTGTGGACACTTATGTGAAATGTTAATATATACTATGTGTAAAATGGATACCCGTCATAAAAGGTTCTAAATGTATAGTTTATGCATATTTTTAAATTTAAGATACATCATTGGAATAATCATATCTCCTTAAATATTAAATCAACTTATGCAAATGATACAATCTTTTAAACTAGAGACAATCCTATAGAACTCTTTAGTTTTTGATCTAAATCTAATTTTATAATTATATATAAACTTTCAAGCTCTTTTTTTAGTAAATTTTTAGTAAATTTTTCATCTGAAATAACTTTTATTGTAGATTGTTCTTCACTCTTGAAGGAAATACATCCTTTACAAGCTTTGGAACAACAAACATTTTTTTTCCAGTTATTTGTTGACACCATAATTTTACACATTTCAAGTAAAATCCATCGAATTAAAATATCTTCAAATTGGTCTGAAACATAAATTTTTTTTTTTGCAAAAGTAGAATCTATTAGCTTCATAGTAATAAAAAACACCTATAAGCGCAATTTTTTTTATCTACAATGTCGTGCAAAGCCTATATACTAAATTCATAGATAAAACTTTAAACACTACACCACCAAGATTATTGTTGAAGCGCAACCAATCCTAAAAGACTCGACTTTCTTTCTGTTGTGTGAAATTAATTGTGAATCATATTAAGAGATACAGGTTTAGATTAATCTAACATCCTTGATGTCTTTATCAATTGCTTGATTAAGTGGTATGAAATCTAAAAATAAAGACTCGAGATATCATCGGGATAAATCTGTCAAGGTACCCGATTCCAGCCGAGACATGACCGAGATCGAATCTTAGACTCGCTACATTGACTAGTCTCACAGGTGCTAAGTGCAAACCATTTCAAAATTTGGGCCGTTAAAACCTATAGAACAGTCAAAAGCACATCTAATGGGCCAGAATCCAAGGTTAAATAGCTCACATCACTGTATATACGGTAACCCCAATAGCAGAATACCTTAAAGTGAAAACGAGCTTCTTCTTCTCTCATTACCTTAGCCCTTGCCTGCAAAAATCAATACACAGAAAACCCCCCAAAATTCTAGGGTTTCTTCAAAATGTACAGGATTGCAGCTTCACGACTTAACCAAATCAAGGTCAGTATTAATCTCTCTAATCACATAATCTAATTCATGATCTTAATAATAGCTTAATTTATTTCATTATGGATCTTATTATATGGTTAAAGTGATATATCTCTGTTAATCAAGCGGAGTATTGTAATTGATATTTTCATTTTATGTCTGATTGATTAGATTTGATTTGATATTGATTGGGTTGTGCGTGTATTCGGAATTACCTAATTTAATTAGTCCAATCGGTATTTTCTTATGTTCAATTTTAGATCTGAGTTTAGATCAAATGATTTGATTTTTCTGTTTTGGGGATATGATGGGGGTATTATCTGTAGCTCGTCATCATTATTGATTTTATTTTTTAATGTATAGGGTCGTGTGGGTATTAACCAGAGCTCATCTGCGTCGAGGAGTATCTTCAGTCTTTTCGGGGACAGGACAAGCTCTCAACCAACTCTAGATACTCCACTTACAGGAGTTACTGTCCCACCTCCATTACCTGATTATGTCGAACCCTCCAAGACCAAAATTACAACTTTGCCAAATGGTGTAAGGATTGCTTCGGAAGCATCAGCGGTATGTAAAATGATGATGATAACCTTCTCCAAACTTATATGATGCTTTCCTATGTATATATAACTGAATTGATACAATAAGAGAAGCTCTTAACGAGTGATGTTGGTTGGGTGTGGAGCAGAATCCTGCTGCATCAATAGGGCTATATGTGGACTGTGGTTCTAATAATGAGACACCAGAGTCTTGTGGAGTCTCGCACTTGTTGGAAAGGATGGCATTCAAAAGCACCAGAAACAGGAGTCATTTACGTGTTGTGAGGGAAGTTGAAGCAATTGGAGGCCATGTGGCTGCTTCAGCCTCTCGTGAGCAGATGGGGTATACCCATGATGCTTTAAAGACTTACATCCCTCAAATGGTTGAACAACTTGTTGACACCGTGAGGAACCCTGTGTTCTTGGACTGGGAGGTCAAAGAACAGGTATTTGCGTAACCTCTATGTGGATCTTCTATTAGCTATTCCTGGGAAAATTTGAAAAGTCCTTTTCTGGGCAGTATAAAAATACTCCTTCATTTCTGCTTAAAATAATAACATTATATATTGCTTATACAGCTACAAAAGGTAAAGGATGAGATTGCAGAAATGGATAACAATCCTCAAAGCTTGCTTATGGAGGCAATCCACTCCGCTGGATATGTTGGTGCACTAGCAAATCCTCTCTTGGCTCCAATGTCTGCAATAAGCAGATTGAATAGTGAAATTCTGGAGGAGTTTGTTGCTGTAAGACTGAATTTTTCTTTCTAAAAAGTATTCTCTGTCCTTAGCGATTAGGTTTATTGGGTTTCACCAGCTGTATCTGATTATTGCTTCCTTAATATCAGGAAAACTATACTGCTCCCCGTATGGTTCTTGCGGCATCTGGTGTTGAACATGGAGAGTTATTGTTTGTTGCAGAATCACTCCTATCAGACCTTCCTGGTGGTACAACTTCTGCTAGGCCAAAATCCAAGTATGTAGGAGGTGATTCCCGTATAGCGGCTGCTTCACCGGTGTGTATATGAATCTGTTTGTACTTTCAAAGTCTGAACGTGGGGCCATTATCTCATGTTATCCTCCAATTGGTTAAAGTTCTCTCTTGACAAGTTCTTTGTTTTCCTTTTATGACAACAGGTAACTCATGTTGCCCTTGCATTTGAAGTTCCCGGGGGTTGGCTTAACGAGAAGGATGCTATGGCTGCTACTGTACTTCAGGTCCCGCATTTTGTCTTGGGACTTGCATACTATTACTGGTTAACTGAAAATAATATTTCTTTCTGGCTTAGTTATACATTGGCCTCTCATGTATCTCGTTGCTTTATCCTATGAAGATCTTAATCTGCTCATCTTCCTACAGTTGCTAATGGGAGGAGGTGGATCCTTTTCAGCTGGTGGCCCTGGGAAAGGGATGCACTCAAGGCTGTGTAAGTGCTGTCTTATATGTTTCTGGTGTATGATAGTTGTTCTGAAGCATTATCAGTCTGTTGCCGTTTATTAATTATATGGTGCCCAATTTTTTTACATGGATTCTGATGTAACTCTGAATTGATTGTCATCTGAACAGACCTTCGAGTTCTAAACGAGTATCACCAGATTCAGTCATTTTCTGCATTCAGCAGCATCTACACTGACACTGGCCTATTTGGAATTCATGCATCTACTGTGAGCCATCCTACACTTCATTTATCAATTCATTATAATATCCTTGATTCTTCCATTTGAACTTGTTGTTTATTTTCTATTACAATATTGGTGATCGTTGGCATTAAAAACCTGTCATGTATACATTCACTTTGTTTTTCTTCATAACAAAATGCCTGTTAATGTATCTGTGATACTGCTGATAAATCAAAAGATAATGGTCAACTTCAATCTGTCATTGTGGAAATTCTAGTATGACAAGTAGTTGTATCAATCTTTTCTATAAAAAATTGGAACTGTATAGTAATTTGACCATGGCAGCTCTTTTTTTTCTGTATTAGGGTTCTGGGTATGCATCCAAAGCTGTTGATTTAGCAGCACGAGAATTACTTGAAGTTGCAACAGCTGGGAAAGGTATAATTTGAATCTTGCATCTTTCCTTGCATTGTTTTTGTAGCTGTGTATAGTTACTTTATGACGTTCTATTTGTTCTTCTTTCCGCAGTAACACAAACAGAGCTGGATAGGGCGAAAACAGCAACCAAATCTGCAGTTCTTATGAATCTGGAATCACGGGTAAAGATTCCTTCACTTATTTTCTGAGCAAAACAAGATTCTTTTATGTACCATTTTCACTAATATCTATGCTGCTTTGTAATTCTAATTTATGTTTGTGTTATACTGCAGATGGTTGTATCAGAAGACATAGGACGTCAGGTTCTAACATACGGAGAGAGGTAATCTTTTTCCCAAACATGATTGAACAAGATGTTGTGCTAAAAGTGAATGAGAAAAATTACCTAGTTAATCCTTCCTGAAACCATGTATTCACCTTTTGTAGGAAACCTGTGGATCATTTCCTTAAGGCTGTAGACGAAGTGACTTTGAAGGACATAAGTTCCATTGCCACCAGGATTGTTTCTTCCCCACTCACTATGGCGTCATGGGGAGATGGTAATTACCTTTTTAAATTGAGACTTTAATTTCTATTGCCATAATCAATTATATACCAACTATCTGATCTTCGTTTTGTAGTTTCATATGTTCCGAGCTACGACTCTGTCAGCAGCAAGTTTAACTCAAAATGAGATGGTTTTTCTTCTACCAGCAAAGCTTGGTTTTTGTACTTCAACAAAGGTTTTCTATTTTTTTTTTGTCCAGAGTACTGGTTTGAATACAAGCTATGAGGAGGAAGATAAATCTAGCTTTTTTGATTCAACTGTTAGTCAATTGATTGTCCAAGTCAAAAACTAATAAATGATGAAATTTAAGGTAAATACCTATCCTTAAAGTGTTTGATGAAGAACTTGATTTGAAATAAAATCATTCCCTTGTACTGTACTCGACTCGTACAATAAGTTGGATTTTTTTTTTTTTTGGTTTTGATCTTACTTTCTTTTTCTTTTTTTATCTATTTTGATTCTTGATAGATAAAATTATTGTTTTATTTTTGATGTATTTCTTTTTTGTATGACCGATGTAATTGACTGAGTTTTAACGTTGTTCGTTGCCTGCTCACTTGTTGGGTTGCTGATTTTCCAAGAGGTAATCGTCCAGCAGATGGTTTTTATTAATGTATAGTTATTCTCATACCACCTAATGGTTGTATGATAGTCTGGAATCTGTACTGACGTATATGTAAATATGATAACCTCACATATGGCGTCCACAGTGGGACGAGCATTGCAAAAGATCAAAGATTAAAATTTCTAATATAATGCCTGGTGTTGGGCGGTGTCTCAGTGTATCGCTTGTTGAGACGGGCGTAATCCTAGGATAATGTTTGCGCAGACGGACTCCTAACACAACACTTAATGTGGGACGAAATCGGAGGATAACACTTGATGGTGGACGGTCTCCTAGGACCACGCCCAATAGACGGGCGGAGCACTAGAGTAGCGCCTGATGGGGCGGTGTCCTAGAATCACGCCTGGTCGAGTATCACTTGTGCGGATAGAGCGTGTGAGAAGAAAGGGACGGGCGGTGTCCTAGCACCTCGCCTAGAATTCCAAGCGGAATGCTAGCGGCCCGCCCCATCTTCTCTTCCTTCTTCTTCAGCCGCAATTTCTCATGAACCCCCCAATTTTCTCTTGAACCCTAAAGCAAACCCTCTTCCACCTCCCCTCTTGAACCCTATTCTTCACAAGCGATACCACAAAGAACCGCCTACGTTTTTGAGGCTCCGCTCAAGCTTTTTTCAAACATCCAAGCACAATCAAGGTAATTTTATTTCTTTTTTGTAAATTATATTTGTTTTTAAATTTAAAGTATGTTTTAATATTATGTTTTGTTAGTTAGATTGGTTATATATGTTCAATGATTAAACATGTGATTATGAAATAAAGATATTTAGGTTTTAGAAATTGTAATCATGGAATTGGGATAATTTTTAGGGTCTATGAATGTTGTAAATTGGGTATAAAAAATTTATGATAATTTGTTGAATTGAAGATAGAATTGATTAAGTTGTTATTTAATTTGATTTGGGTTGTGGTTAATTTTTTGATGAATTAACTAGATTGTCTTGAAAATTTGGGAATTTGGAATGTTTATGTTTTAAAACCTATGGAATTATATAATTGGGGAATTTTGATGATTTTTGGTACAATTGAGGCTTTGATATTGGAGTATTTTTTGAATGATGAATTTTGTTCAAGAATGTTTGATTTTGTATGTTGGTACATATGATTATGTAATTAGATAATTACTTTTGTAATTATGAAATTATTATGTTTTTCCTTGATTTATTGATTAATGTAGATTTTTATCTTTCTGCATTGTGGGGATTACTCTTGATTTTCAATGTTGTATGAACAGTTTGCCCAGATGTCGAGCAGTTTGACGTCAAGATTCGTTGGCCGAAAGAAGAGGGCCAAGAAGAATAAAATTGTCGAGGATTCAGACGAAGACCGTATTATTGAAGAAACGGTAGATGTTCCCGGGTTGGAACACTATACAGTTTTGGAAGATACCGAGGGTCACGCCTCCACCAATATTACGTATTCAAGTGACGCCCATTTCAAGTTTTCACATCGTGGTTCCCTCAAATCGGTCCTTCATACCTATGCACGTATTGTTAAACATAGCACTATGGTCAAATATATTATTGAAAAGGGAGGATGAGACCGATTACTTACCATAGATGTAGTAGATTCATCGCATGCACTTATTGACTATATTGTTGAGCGCTTTTGGGATACGAAAAACACTTTTCACTTCTCGTTTGGTGAGGTTGGGTTCACACCCCTTGATTGGGTAATGTTGACAGGAATTAGTATTGGTATTGGTAGTCCTATTCCGTATGACTCAGGGAAGTTCCAATTTGAATATGTCCGAGAGCATATTTTTCCTGAACTTAAAGACAGTGCGGTTTGTAAAAGAGAAGGTATTCCATTCTAGTGGGTTTCATATGCAATCACGGTTAAATTTTTAAGCATATATTTTGATCCACAAACGTTGGTTGCGGCTAACGATGATAGTAAAATACAAAAACCTATATTGATGCTGGATGGTTAGCTGCTTTTGAGGATCTAAATGCAATTAACTAATATGACTGGGGTACTGCTGCATTTTCGAAATTGTATTCCGGTCTCGTCGCATCTGGCAGGGGACAAAAGTCATTGGTCGGACCCTTCCAAATATTTGAGGTAAATTTCTTAGTGTTATTTATAATTCTTTTAAATTGTTTTTTTTTGTTGCTCAGTTATTTATTCTATTGGTTGTCATGACATTCTAGTTTTTGGGGTACGAATATTTGGGCATTTGTCGGCAAAAGAACCCTTCGCCTAAAAGTGAACAAATGTGGCCTAGATGTTGTCGATGGACGGGAAGCCGGAGGAAGAGTATTGATATTGTTCGTTCAAGGACTTCTCTGAATCAGTTGTCTGTAGATGATGTGACCTAGCAACCGTGGGAATCTGCGATCATGGTCCTGCATTCTGAAATTGGACGGAAAGCTGTAGAGCTCTCAGAGAAAAGGGCTATATTCTCTTGGCTAGGCACTGTGAGTTTATAATTTATTTCCATTGGAATGTTATTTATTTTCTTTGAATTTCGGTTAACTGATTGGTTTATTTGTTTATTGTAATTTTCTTGGATAAAGAATAACATGTATCTTGGAGCTCGGTGTTGGAGGCAGAACCATCAAACATGGGGCGTTCCTAGCAACCCGCCTAGTCGTATTTCCAACTTCAGCAACAACGATGTTGAAGAGATGAGCGAAAACTTTTTGGTCCCTGCAAGTGAATTAGTACGTTTCGTTAACTATGATCTGTATATGGAGTATTAGCGACATGTGACTAACCTGCAGAAAATGCCACGAAAGTCGATTGAGAGGTTGAAACATATGGTTATGCTGGTGGCCGTATTAAACACAACATCTAACGTCCTCGTGAACATGTACACATTCCGCCTCAACAATAGCTACCATACGTAAGTATACAACAAAACACTGTAAATTTGATTTTAGTATACAGTGATGATTCAGAATTTGATTTTATTTTTTTCATAACAGGTCGCGGCTTATGATTTAGTTCAAGATTATGCTTATTTTACCCACAAGTTTCGTAACTTTACGTTGAATGAAACGAAGGAGAGGATGGAGTTTTTTCATGGCCAAATATGCAGAAATACAGGGTCTACGAAATGAAAACAACATGTTGAACTCACACCTTGCCCATTTCCGTCAACAACAACCACCCATTGGGTTTGGCACGTATGCTCAAACTATGCCAGCACCGATGTGGAACACCATGGGTCTGGGATCGTCATCAACAATGCAATCAAATAACTATAATTTCAGGTCATTTTTGCCTCCGTTAATGCCCCCGCGTTCGGTGTCCGAGAATCAAGATACGAAAGAGTAGTAATTCATTAACATTGAATGTTAGTTGAACATAAAACTTTTGCTTTTGTCAAATTTGAATTGTCTTTTAAAATTATTTTTCATACATTTATAATCGTTTATTTTATCCTTTATATTTGTTTTGTATTGTCAATTCAAAACTCTGAATATTTTTTTTCCTTTGTCGTTTTGGTCATTTGGTATTGTCTTGTCAACCGACATTTCATATCTCTGAATCGTCTGTCCACCCCACTTGCCTCAACTCTGTTTTTGCATTAAAATACCAACCGTGTATTGTCAATTCAAAACTCTAATTTTTTTCCTTTGTCGTTTTGGTCATTTGGTATTGTCTTGTCAACCGACATTTCATATCTCTAATGCGTCTGTCCACCCCACCTGCCTCAACTCTGTTTTTGCATTAAAATACCAACCGTGTATTGTCAATTCAAAATTCTGAATTATTTTTCCTTTGTCGTTTTGCTCATTTGGTATTGTCTTGTCAACCGACATTTCATATCTCTGATGCGTCTGTCCACCCCACTTGCCTCAACTCTGTTTTTGCATTAAAATAACAACCGTGTTTTGTCATTTCAAAACCCAAAATCTTATCTTAATTTGCCTATAAATTGAACATTCGATTCTCCAATTATACAAACCAAAAATACACATCAAAAAGCAAATGGCATACTATCAAAATAACAATCAGTACTATGGTTCTTGTTCTTCTATTCCTCCTCCTCCTACCTCTTCTTCTTCTTCATCAGGTGATGATGATAACAATAGTAATTACTCATCAGACGAATGTTCACTTGCATTGAGCCAAAATAACCAAGCAGTCACTGCGGGATTAATTGTTTCAAGTATGAACTGGCCACATACCCATATCCAAATACCAAGAGAACGTGATGCCGGTGCAAAACTTCTATGGAAAGATTACTTTTGCAGAAATCCGACGTTTCCTCCTAATGTATTTCGTAGAAGATTTAGAATGCGGCGAGAATTATTCAACCGTATATTGGGAGATGTCGTAGTTGTAAATAATTATTTTTTTCAAAAAAAAGATGCTTGTGGTGTTCTTGGATTAACCCCTCAATAAAAAGTTATTGCGGCAATACGAATGTTAGCTTATGGATGTGCGACAGATGCAATAGATGAGTATTTACGGATCGGAGAAACCACAGTTTTGGAAGCAACTCGTAAGTTTTGTAAGACGATAGTCCATCTGTACGAGAAAGAATATTTGCGCACACAAACTAAGTGTGATGTTGAACTGCTTCTTGCTGAGAACAAGGAAATGGGATTTCCGGGGATGCTTAGTAGTGTTGATTGCATGCACTGAAAATAGGATAGATGCCCATCGGCTGAATCAGGTGCTTACACTGCGTACAAAGGTAGTGAAAGTATTATCCTGGAGGCAGTGGTGTCATATTATATATGGTTTTGGCATGCATTTTTTGGTATGCCTGTTTCTAACAATGATATAAATGTGATAAACTGTTCGTATATTTTCAAAAAACTTATCAACGGGAAAGCACCGGGTGTGAACTTTGTTGTCCACGGACATCAGTACGATATGGGGTATTATCTTGGTGATGGAATATACCCGGAGATAGATACTATTGTGATGTCGATTAAACATCCAGATTCTCAGAAGAACCAAAAATGTCTGCTATGCAGGAGGGTTGCCGTAAAGATGTAGAACGAGGCTTCGGGGTACTGCAAAATCAATTTGCAATCATCAAGCAACCAACACGAATGTGGAATCCGTACGTACTAGCATATATAATGTAAACTGTAATCATTCTACATAATATGATAGTGGAGGATGAGCGTTTACCCGGTGATTGTCCGCATGAGTATGATCAACGCAGCCACGGTGCACCGGTAAATATTTCTTGACAGAATACTGCTGAACTTTCGAGAATGGGAATGGACCAACACCGATGTGCAGTATTTGACAAAGATACTCATATTCGTTTGCGAAATGACTTGATCGAAAACTTATGGTCATATTTTGGTGAGGATTAAAATTTTGTAAATCCTCTGGATAGGTTTTGTGGGTAAATCTCTAGTAAACCCGCCCGAGACAGAACTCGGACGCTAGGGGCACCTAGGGGTTTAAAGGCTTGCTGCACATGCTAAGTGTAGCCGCTATGCATGCGAAAGTGAGTTTATCTCTACTTATTATCTCATGTTATTTTTTTTATGAAAGAATTCATGAACAATTTTGTATTTAGAGAGAATTCATGCTAAGTAGTAAGTTTTTGAAAATACTAGCCGTTAAGTCTCTCTCTTTGTAGGGAAAAATGGGTTGTTGTGTCTGGATCGGTAGTTATAGTATGTTATTATCTACCGATTATACTTTACTATTATGACTATGGATAATTGAGGTAGTTTTACAATTATTTACAATGAAAGTACAATCAACGACTCGAAATTATCCTATAAATACATCTGTTTTCTCTACCAACTTCCACACACACCTAGTTTCATACACTCTACAAATTTCATTTAATCATCTCCTCTTTGTAATTCACTTCATAACTCTACCTACAAACATGAAAACATTTGATTCAGCTGAAGATTCGGCTATAACCAAAACATGGCATAACGAAACCCTACGTGAAGATGTCATAGCTGGAAGGGTTGAACCTGAAACCTTTTGGGGGAGGATCTACATCCAATATGCTCGAGAATATGGAAATCCAAAGCAAAGATCTCTTGAAAAAATTCATGATAGACACCAACTTATCCGAATAGGGATAGCTGATTATATAGCTATACAACAACAGATCTTTAACCCCACCCATTTAGGCTTGTCGATCCAACAATTTGTAAGTATCTTTTACATAAGCTAAGTTGTTTGGTCTTCCAATAAAAACATAATAAACTTGATGAATTACGTTTTTTTTCCTATGCTTGTGTAGGAGGATGTCGCAAAAATGCACTACTATCAGGAAAAAGGAGAAGAGTTCACATTTGTTGAAAGCTACGAGTTTATTAAGTCCAAAGTGTAATCGGAAGTAACTGCTAACTTTATCTACCGATTTTGAGAATTTTTATAACTTTTGTTAGAATTTGGTTGTAATTGGGAGTAATTTTTTAACTTTATCTACGGATTTTGGAAAATTTTCAAATATTTTCTCAGAGTTTGGTTGTAACCGTAATTGTTTATCTTTATCTACCGAATCTGGGAAATTTTCAAATATTTTGTCAGAGTTTGGTTGTAGTCGGAAGTTAATATTGTTTAACTACCGATTCTAGAAATTTTAATTGTTTTTGTCAAAAAGAAATATAATCGTTAGATAAGGAAACTAATTAGCCGCGATGCCTGCGGAAGTGAGTTTAGCTCTACTTATTAGCTCATGTATTATCTATATATTTTAATAGATGACCACATTACATTAGTTAATTACTTTTGTAATACAGTTGAACGTAACATCATTTCTTTGAATCGAAAAGGCATCATCGCGTAACATTAAAGGAGGTGAAATATAATAAATCAATAGATTACACTTAAATACTTAAGAAAACCTATTACCAAACCTTCAACGTGTCGTATGACGCCCGGGACGACGTTCTTCACATCTTCAGAGAATAATCAACATAAAAGGATTATATTCTTCCATCACCCTTAGGATCTCAAAATGAGGTTGGTACCTGAAATCTGAACGTTTCCATCTTCTCCATTCCTCCAAAGATCTGGAAACAACTTCATGATTAGTTTCATTCCTAATTCTTCTTTTATTCACCTTAGCGGTTATAGAAGAAAATTCTAGTACTTCCCTTGTGATTTCCATATATCGACAAAAAAAGCCTGCTTTGTTCCGGTTATTGGGGTTACCGGTTTCATTACAAAAGTTAGCATGCATATGTTCTAACCATTCCATGCTCATTGAACCATTCATCCGACGTTCATGACCCCTTGCTGGATAATGTAATACTATGTTTCGACATAGGGATAACTCTTCCTCTAGGGTAAAATTCTCTGCATTAAGCCTAAAATTTTCGTAAGCCATAACTATGAAAAAGAAAGATTAAAAATTTTCTATGAAATGTAAAAGATGTGGATTTGAAATGGGAATGATACATATAAATTCATTTATTTATAGGTGTATCAGATGTAGATTTTAAAAATTATAGACTTTGACAATGGTAACAAAATCAGGTAAATTATCCAGGCGGACTCCTAGGACTGAGCGGTGTCTTAGCGCCTCGCCTATAACTGAGCGGAGTCCTAGCAAAACGTTTAGGCGTAGGCGGTATCCTAGGGTTACGCTCAGTTGGAGCGGTATTCTAGCGTTACGCCTGTTAGTGGGCGTGATCCTAGAGACTTATTTCATCAGACGTAGTCCTAGGTTAGCGCTTGATCAGGCGTATTCCTTGGTTACCGCCCGTGTTTTTGAGTGTTGTCCCAGAATAACGCTTGATGCCAGGCGGTTCATTACGAAGACGCTTGATGCTAGGCGGAAGACTACGATGCCGCCCGAATAAACCAAGTGTAGTCCGGAATAAAACCCAAATTCCCTCTGCTACAGTAGAAAATCTAGACTAAAGATTATATTTGGTCGCGCCGCTGCACTTCACTTTTCCGGACCAAAGACTGTATTTGGTATTTACTCCATGTTTTAATCGTCCCATTGTGGACGCTCTTACACTCATCAAGCGACTATATAAATATGATAACCTTTCAATTTCGGCCAGCCTTCAATTAAAAGCAAGAAAATAAAATCTGTCTCGTAAGAGTAAATGCATAAAAAAAAGGAGAGGCGGGGTGGGAGGAATATGATAATCAGACTAGGTATGGTACCATAAGGGTTCTTTGTAGAAACAAAAGCTAGCTTTTCGCAAGACCCTTTTTCCAATAGCATAATGATTGCGCTACCTACACTGCTCAAATTCTAATGGTCTACCTTACCATTGAGCAAATAAGGTTTCTATCACACAAGTAACGTCCTTATTGATATAAATGACACTATGCATCTCATGTTGCTTTCACCTCATCTCATATGTATACTTAAACCAAGGCCTTTGGTGGAAACTCGAGAAGTTCATCTTAATTTTCCAGCATTATTGGTTGATATGCAATCAACTGGTGGGTCAAGAATATTACAAGATTATAGACCTGCGATGACGCAACAACTGTGAAGAAATTGAAACTATCCGGTGCTCTAATGGGTGTGGCTAATGGGTAACCTAGGGGTATGTAAAAATACTAAAATACCCTTTCACTAATCAAATAATTACCAAAAAACCTTTCACTAATAAAACCTAAACCTAAACCTATTTCACACTTACTCATTTCAAACTACCGATTTTAAGAAAACAATTTTCTATTCTTCTTCTCTCCACTTCAAACTACCGATTCAACCATTTCAATTTCATTTTCAACCGATTAATCGTAAACCAAATCATCGTATAATCGTAAACCAATTAATCGTCGATATTACAATCTAAAAATGGCAAGAAAGAAACAAACAACTCGTCAACCTCCTCACACAGAGTGGCTGGATTTTTCCACAAGAATAAGAGATCGAGAGAGAGTTGAAGAACAATACGAAGAACGCGATGAAGCGAAGAGGATGACCTAGAAACGGAGACCGATTCCGACAATTAGCCTCTCGAGCACTTAATGGATCCAATGAGGTAAGGGGTTTACCATATTTTATGTTTATATTGATTCAATCGCATGAATTAGTCACTAGAATATCAAGGGTTTTAGGTTAGATAGCACAATCGGTAGTTTCGTGGTTGTATTAAACTACCGATTGTGTTAGTGTTCTTCACTGCTCATGAAAATCATGCACAATCGGTAGTTATGTTTAGGTTATAAACTATCGATTGTATTACTGGATGCAAATGTAGTGATAATCGGTAGTTTTGTATAGGGTTAAACTACCGATTGTGCAAGTTAGTGATCCTCAAAAACATCATGCACAAGCGGTAGTTATATTTAGACATAAACTACCGATTGTATTACTGGGTGCAAATGTAGTGATAATCGGTAGTTTCGTTTAGGGTTAAACTTCTGATTGTGCTAGTTAGTTCTACTCAAAAATATCGATCACAATCGATAGTTATTTTTACACCTTAACTACCGATTATATTCATGTTTCCAAATTTACATATAATCGGTAGTTAAATTTTTTATGTAACTACCGATTGTACGTGTGTCCATAGACTTTTGTGTTCTATTTTTTTATGCAAAATCGGTAGTTAATTTAGATCCCGAGCTACCGATTGTGAACAATCGGTAGTTTAGTTGTTGTTTATACTACCGATTTTACATAATCGGTAGTTAAGTTGTTTTTTGACTACCGATTGTTAACAATATGTTGAGTTCAATTTAATTTGTCTACCGATTATGTACTGAAATAATTGTTCTTTATCTTGTATCAAATAAGGGAAAGGCGATCAAAGCAAGCCCACGATATAAATCTATCGGGGCCTCGTCGTGAAGGGTGGAAGAAGGTTACCGCTAGTGCAAGAAGACAAAGGAGCGCTAGCCAATACGAAGAAGGAGGACCAAGTGCTCCACAAGCTCAACACTTTGAAGAAGGTGGACAACCTGGTACCCAAGAAGAAGAAGAAAGTGGTACAAAGAAAAAAGTCAGGAAGAAAGGAGGACACAAGGTCCCCGACTCTTTGAAGATAAGGGGTCTACAAAAAGGTCAAATCCATGGCCTCCCAAGAGATGGATGAGATCTATAGTTTGGGTACAAGGATTCTTGGGCCAAAGAAATCTACTCTACTGAGGTAATAATTATAAAACACCATTATTAACATATTGTCTTTTTATTCGTAGAAGTGTTAATTGTTATTATAATTATTTTTTAATTTGTCGTGTATATTAGGACCATTCTAATGCGGCCCGTCTACTGAAACCTACGGCCGCACCAACAAAGATGAACGATCGGCCGTTGGAAGGTGAGTGTCAACGGTTCAAGGAAATTATACTGAACTCGGGTCTATCTACGACTGTCGAGAATCCATGTTACGTCACGACCGGGTGTTGATATCGACATTCATGGAGAGGTATTATCCTGAGACCGATACCTTCCACATGCCGTGGGGAGAGATGACCATCACCCCCGATGATGTGGTGAAGATTCTAGCTCTCGCTGACCATGGGAAGGAGGTGAAGTTTGACTATATGAAGCAGTTAAGATGGGAATAACTTTATGCTTACACTGAGAAGTGCTTTGGTTGGGACCAATCGACTTCCAATATAGAGTTCGGCCGGTGCGCTTCTTATCGAACAAGGAAATTCAGCATGGTGGCACTGATGAACATGTTCAGAGGCACCTTGGATAAAGAAAAGGTCAACCCATAGTTTAGCGATGACCAGGTCAGAGCTGCATCCACTGCATATCTTCCATGTGTTTTGGGATGTGTAATTTTACCCAATGCTAGTGGAAACCGGGTCGACACCAACCTGCTACAACTTTTGAATCCCCTCAACAAATTTCAACACAATTCGTAGGGCACGGCATGTCTTGCGTTCTTGATGGAAGAGATGAGAAAGGCATCCAGGGAGGCGACTATCCAAATAGCCGGGAACATGAGATTATTACAGGTATTAGTAACTCCATTGATGGTTTGATTGTTATTTATTTTTCTTCTATTAAAAATAATTTTTCTGATACTTGGTATGATAAGTACACTAGACATGGATATATGATCACTTCCCGTCCATCGAGTTGGCTAGAGAGAACCCGGCATGGGAGAAAGGCAGATCCCGAGGAACAAAATACATCTTTGAGGGCAACCATTCAAGGTTCAAGGAACAAAAGTTAATTTCTTTGAGGAGGAAACTAGACTCCATGTCGTCTAAGGATGTATGCTTTGATCCTTACAGGGAAGACCGAGCTAGTGGTCATCTAGCGGTAAGGTCTGAGTTGGCGTTCTACTATGGACCCTTGTGGCATCCAACTGGATATGTAATGTACAATGCTACAAGGGTGATGCGTCAACTTGGTTTTGTCCAAGAAGAACCTTGGAGTCGTTTCCAAGGCAGGTTCGATCTGGACGTGGAGAATTGTGTTTGTGGTAAGGACTCAATCACAATTGTTTACATTGGTAACCCATCGGTTGAACATTGGGACAACATGATGCAATCCGTGAAGATAAAGAAAAGAGCACCAGGGTGCCCGTATATAGGTGCATAATCAAAGACAAATTATCGGGCTATGAAAGGCTGGTACGTAATGTTATTTCCTTTTGATTTTAGTATTACGGGTCAATATTATAGATAATAATCGTTTGATTGTTATTGCCTAAAACCAGATTTTTTTTTTTTGCATTTTTGTCGAACAAGATATCCGGGTGCATCAATGCGGGAGTCCCTCCATCAGTTGAGACGATGATGAGAGAGTATAAATACCTCATTGAAAACATCGATGATGAAGACCATGCTATCAAGTTTAGAGAGAAATCTGCGACCAGGTCGAAGAGGTTAACATCAAAGCACAGTAAACGATCTCGCGGATCAACGAGTGCTTCTCCTCAAGCAAATGTCCCTGAAGCCTCTGGTGCTCGTGCTCCTCGAACCAAAACAAAAAGAGTTAGAAATTAGATTATAATCGTTAACTTGATGGATATTATTTTAGTGTTTAACATTATTGGTTTTAATGTCTAACATTTGAAAGGATTTTATGTTCTTTTTTTGAGTTATCAATTGATATGCAATTGATTTATTTTTAACAAGTTATTTTCTTCAAATTTTGTATTATAACCGGTAGTTAACGGGTTTGAACAAACTAACGATTGTG
Source organism: Papaver californicum (assembly GCA_023531435.1). Lineage (NCBI taxonomy): Eukaryota > Viridiplantae > Streptophyta > Magnoliopsida > Ranunculales > Papaveraceae > Papaver > Papaver californicum. The sequence goes on along the minus strand of JAJJMC010014768.1, from coordinate 1,560,455 downwards.
TATATTCAGCAACAATCGGTAGATAAGAAACTCCAGATTGTGTAAGCGTAATACAATCGGTAGATAAATATCTACCGATTGCATTTACCTAAGGAACTGTCTGCTCATGGCCACTTTTTGTATGATAATCAGTTGTTTAAGAATTTCTTAAACTACCGATTGTTCCAAGACAAAATGTTGAATTTTTTTTAAAAATTTCGAATTCCAATTTGGGGCGACTTATGAAAATCGGTAGTTTAAGAAATTCTTAAACTACCGATTGTGCCAACACAAAATGTTGAATTATTTTACAAAATTTTGAATTCCAATTTGGGGCGACTAATGAAAATCGGTAGTTTAAAAAATTCTTAAACTACCGATTGAGCCAACACAAAATGTTGATTTTTTTAAAAAAAATTTCGAATTCTTATTTGGGGTGACTTATGAAAATCGGCAGTTTAAGGAATTCTTAAACTACCGATTGTGACAAGACAAAATCTTGAATTTTTTTAAAAATTTCCGAATTCCAATTTGGGGTGACTAATGAAAATCGGTAGTTTAAGAAATTTCTTAAACTACCGATTGTGCCAACACAAAATGTTGATTTTTTTTAAAAAAAATTCGAATTCCAATTTGGGGCGACTAATGAAAATCGGTAGTTTAAGAATTTTCTAAACTACTCATTGTGCCAAGACAAAATGATGAAATTTTTAAAAAAAATTCGAATTCCAATTTGGGGCTACTTATGATAATCGGTAGTTTAAGAAATTCTTAAACTACCGATTGTGCCAAGACAAAATGTTAAATTTTTTAAATAATTTCCGAATTCCAATTTGGGGCGACTAATGAAAGTCGGTATTTAAAGAATTTTCTAAACTACCGATTGTGCCAAGACAAAATGATGAAATTTTTTAAAAAAATTTGAATTCCAATTTGGGGCTACTTATGATAATCGGTAGTTTAAGAATTTCTTAAACTACCGATTGTGCTTGTACAAAATGTTACCGTTGATCAACAACTATAATTTTTATTCTGATACACCTATAAATAAATGAAAAGATATCTCTCATTCCCATTTCAAATCCATAACTCTTACATTTCATAGAAAATTTCTAATCTATCGTTTTCATAATTATGGCTTACGAAAATTTTAGGCTTAATGCAGAGAATTTTACCTTAAAGGAAGATTTATCCCTATGTCGAAATATAGTATTACATTATCCAGCAAGGGGTCATGAACGTAGGATGAATGGTTCAATGAGCATGGAATGGTTAGAACGTATCCATGCTAACTTTTGTAATGAAACCGACAACCCCAATAACCGGAACAGAGCATGCCTTTTTTTGTCGATATATGGAAATCACAAGGGTAGTACTGGAATTTTCTTCTTTAACCGCTAAGGTGAATGAAAGAAGAATTAGGAATGAAGCTGATGATGAAGTTGTTGCAAGATCTCTGGAGGAATGAAGAAGATGGAAACGTTCAGATTTCAGGTATCAACCTCATTTCGAGATCCTAAGGGTGATGGAAGAATACAATCCTTTTGTGTTGATTATTCTCCGAAGAAGTGAAGAACGTCATCCCGGGGGTCATACGACCCATTGAAAGTTTGATAATAGGTTTGCTTAAGTGTTTAAGTGTAATCTACTAATTTATTATATTTCATTTCCTTTAATGTTACGCGATGTATGCATGTTCGATTCAATGAAATGATTTATTATATTCCTTTAACTACAGATTGTGCTTGTACAGAATGTTATTTTTTTTTTATAAAAATCCGAATTCCAATTTGGGGCTACTAATTAGAATCGGTAGTTTAGGAATTTCTTAAACTACCGATTGACAGAATTGGTAGATAATGGTGTACCCAAAACTTCCGATTGTTAATATCAGTTCGAACTTAGTGTACATATTTTTTGTACACTCTTGTTACACCAGGCCTAAACAGTTTTTTTTTTTTTTTTTTTAAAAAGCCGAAAAGACTCTAAGCTATATAAGTAGGGTGACCTCTTCTCATTTATGCACATCCAATAAATTTTAACTTTCCCTTTACTCTCATTCTTCATTGAAAATGACTTCAAAATCTTTACCTAAACAATCAAAGAAGGGAAAGGAAAAAATGGTGATAGAGGAGTCCAAAACCATTGAAATCAATTCGTCAACCGATTCCGAGGAAGATATTTTTATGTTTTGGATCCTCGACTCATTTTAAGGGAGAAAGACTTGTCAGGCATAAACTCATACTACAATGAAGGTGGTGAGTACATAGGTCCACTTCAGGCTGATCCTAAGGGGAAGGAGAAGAAGAAGAAGAAGCGGGTTGAAACTAGGACCAAGTCGAGAGTAACAAGGAGTGGAAGAATTTCATGAGATCAATGAGATTGATCAATTTGAATTTCTATGATGTGTTTTGTTTCGTTTAATTTCAGATGTTTTTAGTTTTTTGAACATATTTAATGAACAATATGTAGTAAGTTTATTTGACCAAGTTTTTCTTCGGATGTTGAAATAGTATTACGAAGTTAGATGTTAAGTAAAATCGGCAGAATCGGTAGATAATAATGTTTCTAAACTACCGATTACATACAATGGGTAGTTATTAAATTCACGTGCTACCGATGATCGACAATCGGTAGTTATTTATGTTCAATAACTACCGATTGTAGCAAGAAAAGTCCTGGACAACAAAATCATTATAATCGGTAGATAAAATTGATCTTTAAACTGCCGATTACAAAGTTTAAAATTTTAAAGTTTAATTCATTATATGTTTACAATCGGTAGATATAAATTTTCAATTATTACCTATTGTGAAAGACGAAGAGTTAGAAATTTTGGAAGGTTTTGAGAAATTCAATTTGGGACGACAACTATAATCGGTAGTTTAAGTACTCCATTAAACTACCAAATGTACAATCGGTAGGAAAATAAATCACGAGCCTACCGATTGTACAAAACTATAACTCGGAAAATCAATCTAAAACACTCTCGATTTCTAATCCAAAACTAACTCAAATAATTTTCTAACACTAACTATAACCAAATTAATTAACTAATTGATCAAAATTAACACTAATTTAACAAGTGTAGATTAGCCGTTATAGAAATTATATGGATAAGGGATGTATTGAGATTACTTCAAAATGACTTTATTTTATTTTATTAGTCGCCCCTAATTAGTTTTGGGTCGCCCTCAAATTGGCCAGGTTTTTTTTACTTGATCCGTAACAGAACAAAGAAACGAAATAAACTTAGGAAACGGAGATCCGTATCCCAAATGTCAGCTCTCTCTGGATGATACTATGTGGTAAACTATATCTATTTATGATGCTTCGTTGAAGAAATGATTGTCAAAGCACCTCCTAGTTCGATCAATGTGTGTTGTGCATCGACTGGTTCTCCATTCATCTCTACTCTTGAACTTGGACCATTAATTTTTTCAATGTATACTATACAGGTTATGAGGATGATTTCTTCCTTAATGTTGCCGGCAAGGGTAAACTTTGGAGCGTAACATTGCATTTGTTCCTGGTTCCTTCCTAAGAGGAATACGATTCCATTTATGTAGTTTGAGTACCAAAATTGATACCGTCAATTGTTTAATAGTGCAACTAGGTTTTCTCCTACCCATTCATGAACATCTAACTTATGCTTTTATATTAATCTTAGGAGTCAGATTCCACAAATCTAATTATGTTGTTCAAAATCATCAATGAAACAGGTACCCAGACGACCCCTACACCATATATGGAATTCAGATTTCGAAAAGAAGCAGAACTACCTGGTTGGTGATTAACAGATCTCCACTTAGCAAATAAAAATTAATCATACGTACGATTCGATATCTAAAATGAAAACGAATCGTTACACAATCCAAGAATTAAGAACTTTGCTTCTAAAAGTCTCGTTATCCATTAAGATGTAGTAATATGAAAATAGATAGATAGAGCGCATTGCCAGGGAAGCTTCTCTTATAAACTAGAATTAAATGATGGTTCAAGCTTTGTCATCCCATAGCTCTTCTTGAGATTTGAAAGGCCCATTAGCTGATACCAAAAAATCAGCAGTTAATACTCTGCACTGTGGAATCTCACTGATCTTTTCCAAGTCTTCCTTAGTCAATTCCCAGTCGAATATGTTCAAGTTTTCCCTCATCCTCTCTTCAGTGAAACTTTTTACCACAAGACTCACACCTTGCTCGTAAACCCATCTCATACTAACCTATAAATAGTAATACAAATGTAAGTTAAATTCTGTATGTATAATCAAGAATACATGTGATGACGCAAATACTATGCGGAGTATTCGACCAACCTGAGCAACAGATTTTCCTCTGGCCATAGCAATCTGGTTAAGCACCTCAGAATCCAAAACTGCGTTGGAGCCCCATGGGGTTCCTTTGGATCCCAAAACCGAGATTGCAGTGATCAATATATTATTGGCCTTGCAATACTCTCTCAGATTCTTTTGTTGGAAAATGGGGCTCATCTCCACCTTAATCAAACATTACGAGAGTTTTATGTTAAGGGTTATAATTATATGCTTGTCAAATGTAGGAAATTTGATTAGCATTAGGTATCTTCGAGGTAAGAAAAACACAAACACTAATTTTTATTTAAAAAAGTTAAGAGTTACTCACTTGATTCACAGCTGGGGGGATGTTGGCGGTCCTCATCAATTCCTGAAGCTTTTTGACGGAGAAGTTGCTGACACCGATCGACTTAGTGAAGCCAAGGTTCTGACACTCTTCCATGGCTGCCCATACAGACTTGTAGTCCAAAAGAGAAATTACGTCCTCCAGTGAGGCCATGGTTATCTTCCCTGGCTTAAAGCTTACCGCTGCCGGAAATGGTATCAGGTATAGATCCAGATACTCCAGTTTAAGTTTCCTATATTACACAAAACAATTTGAATTTTCTTAAATTTAATAGATGTCTAAGAACGCTAGGTGTAGTATGTATGTATGTACAAATTAAGGCTTTGCACATAAAACTTGGATTCAATCTGCACCAATTTTTTTTACCTCAAAGAACTCTGGAGAGCGAGGAGGACACGATCTGGGTAAGCATCGGTGCACCAGAGCATGGAAGATATAAAGAGTTCATCTCGAGATTTGATTAAGCCAAGTTGAAGTGCTTCAGCAATAGCTTCACCAAGAACCTCTTCAGTTTGGTATCCAGCAGCTGTATCAAAGTATCGGTAACCCACCTCTATCGCTTTTAAAATCGCCAACCTCTCTCTTTCAGACCCTTCACGAAGTGTTTCACATGTTCCCATACCTAAAACAGGCATTCCCTTGCCGGAGCTTAGAGTGATTACAGGCATACCACTACTCTCCATCTTACACACTCTCTCTCTCTCTCACACATATGCTAACTGCAAGTTTGCACATGTAATTGTTGCATGAGTAACACGTAAGTTACTGGAAAGTAACCACATTAATTATGTAAGTTACGGGAAAGTACGACACTCTGAACCATAAGCTACATGATTGACACCAGGAGGCGGGAACATTAAAAAGTAATGATGAATCCCGATCCACAAAAAACACGTGTCAATTTTATAAGTTGTGAGATAGAAAGGACCAAAGCATGATAATTCATTGTTAAGAAACTACCTGTCAGTCATGCAATAACCCTGATCCGAAAGTAATAATAAAGTATAAGACCACACGAAGCTACGGGATAGTAAATGCAAGACCGAAGGGGAGCTACGGGATGACAAATGCAAGACCGAGAGGGAGCTATGGGATGATAAATGTTAGACCGAAAGAGAGCTACTTGATGACAAGTAATATATCAAATGGTCCTTACGAGATTGCATGACTCATCTAGAATGGATAAGAGCGAACAGGTGGAAAAGTTAATTGGCGGGACCCATTAATTTGATTATAAATATCAAGATCATTAACAAGAAAAGGGGTTGGAAAATCTGGAGAGAAAAACTGGGAGAAAGGCATTAGAAAAGACTAAAGAGCTTAGGTATGATACATACATAATTTTCTGATTCTATTTTAGGACATAAGATATTTCTTTTATCCAAATTTCTATACTTCTTCTTCTATTGTACTGATAAAAGTTTGATCTTATTTATGAATCCAATCATTTTATTAGTGGATGTAGACAGTTAGACTATTGAACCACTATAATCTTTGTGTCATTTTATTATTATCGTGATTGTCTTTCATTCTCAACATTTTATTATGTATCGATTCATCTTTATATATCTTATTATTGTAATCATTAACCAATCTTGGTTATGATTCCACCTCCTTTGTATTTTTGGTAATCACTGACATTATGATGATTCATTTGTTCGGCTAACTCAATTTCTGGATGAATACTTGTAGCTTCAGCCACCAGTGGATCATTCTGGTGCAGAACCTTTGTAGCCGCTGCAAGTAGATTTCTATTTGACCCTCTAGCAATGACAGCAGCTGAGGAGGAAAAGTCGCGAATTTCACCACCAAAGTTGACCATAACAAAACCTTCTTCAGGAGCAGTCCAAACTGGAATCTGAATTAGAGCTAGATTTGAATCATTACTAATATCTCTTCCCTGTGGGTAGTAGTCATTGTATAGAGAATTAACAGCCTCTAGAACTGCCTGCAATGTTGTGTTTATATTCTCGAAAACCATCTTATTTCTCGACTTCCAAATCTCCCACATGAGAGTTGCACCATAAGAGAATAACTGAAAATTATCATTTAAGTTAATCCAACTAGCTATCAGAACCTTTATAGAGCTATTTTTTATTGAATCCACTCTAAGATGCAGATTAGAAGCAAATAAAATGGCTCTAGTTCTAGGACAACGTAGGAATAAGTGTTCTAAGAGCGTCGCGCAGTGGAACGATCAAAAGTAGTCGATAGTCGTCCAAATGCACTGTAGTTGACTAGAAATAGTCATTTTTCCCGACTAAACAAGTTATAGTCAAGTGGGCTCGTAGTGTACCGCTTGATGCTAAGCGCCGTCGTAGGAATTCGACAACGTTCAGAAACACGGGCGGTAAGCTAGTAGTTCGCCTGATCAAGCGTTATTCTGGGGTTCGTCTGATGAAACGGTGTACTAAGACCACGCACACACATAAACGTGTTGCTGGAATACCGCTTAGTTGGAGCGTTATCCTAGGACACTGCTCGGTTCTAGGCGAGCTCCTATGACACCGCTCGGTTCTAGACTGAGCAGCAAATTGGAGGGAAATGGTTTAGTTAGTTTAAATATTTTTAGACAATTCATTCCCTCCAAATTCTCCAAATGCTCAGCCTTTTTCTAAGCGTTAAACATTTTGGAAGACTATACAGATTTCTCGGCTAAACATTGATAAAAACTAGCTGCAACTTGATTCCCTACAACCCAATCATGCATTTCCTTCTCAAACACTCACTAAAACCATGATCTAGCTGAAAGCAAGGCTGGTCCAGGCAACTAATGGCAACTGAACTTTAAATCTGTAAAGAACTGGTTGTTCAGGCCTTAACACAAACATCTGGTGTGCTTGACTGATGGTGATTCACATATGAACTCGATTGTTATTTCTAACACCCAGAATCTCTTTCTCTGCAAGATTATATCTAACACAACCCATTCATTCATACGTTAGCACAAAGCAATCATTAACAAACCCATTAAGCATTCAATTAACGACAATTGCAGGCTCCATTCTTCCTAACCCATTGTTCTCTTCATTGTTGCTTCATGAACCAACACTATCTCTAAATTCCAATTAGATTCAAACCCATCTTTCCTCAACTGATTTGAATGGCAGCAACATCTAATAATTCCATGTTCTCTCCAAAGCAAATTCTGGTTCAATACTTCACAGACCATTATCACCATTCTTGAATAACCACAAAACCCATAATTTCTCTTGAACTCAACTTCCCGTGTCTTTCTCTGTATAAAACCCAAATCAATTTGTGTAGACTTTGAATCTCAGTTTAAACAATACCCATCAACCACCTTTTACGAAACTCAGAACCCATCTGAGTCAGCAGTAAACATCACCATCTTCTTTCTTCTCTGCTATTCAACACAACAAACCCATCTTTCTTTTCTGCCAACCCTTATTATTTCCTATTCTCGCTGAATTTCATCTCTAATTCTCTAACAGTTACATCTCTAGCTCTTCTTGGCTTAAATCTTCAACAATTCATCAGGGCAGCAGTTCACTCTTTCCACATTTATCTCGAGCTCAAATCCGCTAACCACCAGAACCCATTCTTCACTCACTGCTTTGGTATTGACATTTGGTGGGGAGGGATGTTAGCAACCCGCTTGGAATCTCCGACAGGACGCTAGGACACCGTTCGTCCCATTCTACACACACATACACTTTGTAGATGTGCCCATTCTTCAGCCGTGCTGCTAGCACTTCGTCCGATGGGGCGTCCTTCTGGGATACCACCCGTCTGTTGGGCGTGGTCCTACGTTAGGGTTCCACCCCACATCAGGCGTTATGCTAGCAGACCGTCTCGAGCAAGCATAATCCTAGGACTCCGTCCGTCTTTCCAAGCACATCACTAGCACACCGTCCCACTCCAGACGCATTGTTAGAGCACCGCTTAACTATCACGTTCTTGGACCGGACTAAAAATTAAAATTTTTAATCTTTAATCTTATAGTCTGATAACGCTCCAAGTCCTCCTCATTTTCAACGCAAAAACAGTAACACGGATCAATATAGGGTAGTTTTATGTGAATCAAAGACATGCACCCTAGCCCATTGTGAACCATCCACCAAATGAAAGTAAAAACCTTAGGAGCAACTTCTTTCGCCTTCCATATTCTTTTCCAGGGGAAATCTCCAGCTGCACTAGTAGAGGCCTGTCCCACAGTCTCTTGAAGAAGCTTTGGAAAGATTTAGAGTTAAAATAACCACTCTTGGTGAACTTCCAAGTAAGTCTATCATTCCCACCATGCTTGGGAATGTAAATCTTGGTTGAGAGCCAACGCTTGTTGGATTAGTTTAGTGCGGCCAGCATACATCTAATTGTGTCTTTTCCATCAAGAAAGTTTTGCTTCCATTTTTTTAATTAGAAACTCATATGAAGAGGATCTATTAGCTGGCAGTAAAATCTTAATGCCCAAATAGTTTTCGTGTTTCTCCATTTGTCTAAGATTTTTGTTAAAAACAAAGTAAAAAAAGATCCGAGGAGAGCAAAACTCGTCGTCAGCTCATTAACTAAGGCCGATTTAATATATTTTTATAATTCAGACAAAATCACCCTAAATATCACACAAAATTTTCACACACGATTAGCTTCAAATTGAATCCTAACCCTTGTCTCCACTTAACCCTTACCACCATTATCAAAATTCAGTACGATACAATTTACAAATACATCACAAATTCAAGAAGAGGTAGTGCATAAAAAGTATCAATTTTATAGCTCATGAAAATTTATCCATTACTCAGTTACCAATCAAAAAATAAAAAAAACAAAAGATATTATCTGTGATAAGATGAGCATGTTCTTTTCAGTTGATAGTACGTTTCCACCAGAGTTCACAGACACGATAGCACAACCCATGATTTCATTTTTATCTGCTGGTAATACTAATTAGATTTCTCTATTTTAACATATTTTATTATTCATTTGTCTGGACTTACGGATTGATCTACATGTATATATGCACATCACGACTATAATTTTGCCATTTCTGTGATTACGTTGGAAAGACCAAATTTACCTCCATTAATGGAAGTTTAAATTTTTGTAAAGGTAGTTAGGGTTTCAATTTGATGATGATTCGATGAACATGGGAAAAAAATCGTGCCGTCGAGAAGGGCAATTTTTTCTGAATCGTTGATATATATATAACAGGTCCTAGTTGCTGAGTTAGCCACGATTTTTACACTCCTAGGATTCTTTTTCACTCTCCTTTAATAAAAATCTTGTCTAACCCCTAATGTCGGAGCGACATCTCCGTAATGCAACCAACAAAGATTAACTGGTGCAGTGATAGGTGTCTAGTATTTGGAATTATGATGTGAAAGGCTCGACTCCCTTCATCTGTTCTTTTGTAAAATCTTTATATAAATAAAATCTTTATAAAAAGAACAAAAATAAGTTTGACGGTGGGTTAAAGTAATTATCTATATAATTTTTATAATAACTAATATACCTTTGTTTAATTAGTATTAATTTTTGATTAATTAGTTGATTAATTTGGTTTTTAGAAAATTATTTGAGTTGTTTTGGATTAGAAATCGAAAGTGTTTTAGATTGATTTTTCGAGTTTTAGTTTTGTACAATCGGTAGGCTCGTGATTTTTATCCCTACCGATTGTACAATCGGTAGTTTAATGGAGTGCTTAAACTACCGATTACAGGCGTCACCCCAAATTAGATATCTCAAGACCTTCCAAAATTTCCAACTCTTCATCTTTCACAGTCGGTAGGAATTGAAATTTTATATCTACCGATTGTAAACATATAATGAATTAAACTTTTAAATTTTAAATTTTGTAATCGGTAGTTTAAAGATCAATTTTATCTACCGATTATAATGGCTTTGTTGTCCAGGATTTTTCTTGTCACAATCGGTAGTTAGTGAACATAAATAACTACCGATTGTGGATAATCGGTAGCACGTGAATTTAATAACCACCGATTGTATATAATCGGTAGTTTAGAAACATTATTATCTACCAATTCTGCCGATTTTACTTAACATCTAACTTTGTAATACTATTTCAACATCCGGAGAAAAACTTGTTCAAATAAACTTTACATGTTGTTTAAACTTGTTCAAAAAAGCTAAAAACATTTGAATAAACGAAACAAAACACAGTATAGAAATTCAAAGTGATCAAACTCATTGATCTCATGAAATTCTTCCACTCCTTGTTACTCTCGACTTGGTCCTAGTTTCAACCGGCTTCTTCTTCTTCTTCTCGTCCCCCTTAGAGTCAGCCCGAAGTGGACCTATGTACTCTCCAGCTTCATTGCGGTATGTGTTTATGCTTTACAAGTCTTTGTCCCTTAAAATGCACCGAGGATCCAAAACATAGTAAGTTGTCTCGCAATCGGTTGACGAATTGATTTCAATGGTTTTGGACTCCTCTATCACCATCTTTTCCTTTCCTTTCTTTGATTGTTTAGGTAAAGATTTTGGAGCCATTTTCAATGGAGTACTTAAGGGTAAAAGGAGTAGAAGAATCGGTAGAGGAAAAGAAATGAAAAAAATTGATGTTTTAGTTGAGAATAGGTTGAGCCACTTATCTATACGGTTATTTCTTCAAAGTTGGAGAGTTAAAATGTATTGGAGGTGCATAAATGAGAAGAGGTCACCCTCTTTATATAGATTATAGTCTTAACGTCTCTTTTTTTTAGAAAAAAATCCGTTGAGGCCTGGTGTAACAAGAGTGTATAAAAAATATATACACTAAGTTCGAACTAATATTAACAATCGAAAGTTTTGGGATCACCAATTCTTAAACTACCGATTATAATATGTAGCCCCAAATTGGATTCCTTAATTTTTTTATAAATCATTTCATTGAATCGAAAAGGCATACATCGCGTAACATTAAAGGAAATGAAATATAATAAATCAGTAGATTACACTTGAACACTTAAGCGAACGTATTATCAAAGTTTCAACGGGTTGTACGGCGACCGGGACGATGTTCATCACTTCTTGGGAGAATAATCTACACAAAAGGACTGTATTCTTCCATCACCCTTAGGATATCGAAATGAGGTTTGTACCTAGAATCTGAATGTTTCCATCTTCTCCATTCCTCCAGAGATATGTCAACAACTTCATCATCAGTTTCATTCCTAATGCGAAATTCATTTACCTTAGCGGTTAAAGAAGAAAATTCTAGTACTTCCCTTGTGATTTCCATATATCGACAAAAAAGGCCGCTCTGTTCCGGTTGTTGGGATTATCGGTTTCGTTACAAAAGTTAGCATGTATATGTTCTAACCATTGCATGCTCATTGAACCATTCATCCGACGTTCATGACCCCTTGCTGGATAATGTAATACTATGTTTCGAAATAGGGATAAATCTTCTTCTAGGGTAAAATTCTCTGCGTTAAGCCTAAAATTTTCGTAACCCGACATTACATGAAAAAGAGAGATTGGAAATTTTCTATGAAATGTAAAAGATGTGGATTTGAAATGGGAATGATAGACATAAATTCATTTATTTATATGTGTATCAGCATACAAATTATAGTCGTTGATCAACGGTAACAATTCAGAACGGTAACAAAACGGTAATAAAATTGGAATTCGATTTTTTTTGAAAAATTTCAACACTTTGTACAAGCACAATGGGTAGTTTTAAAAAATCTTAGACTATCAATTATGATAAGCAGCCCCAAATTGGAATTTCAAAATTTTTGGAAAAAATTCAACACTTTGTACAAACTTAATCGGTAGTTTTAATAATTCTTAGACTATCGATTATGATAAGTAACCCCAAATTGGAAATCGATAATTTTAGAAAAATTTTAACATTTTGTACAAACACAATCGGTAGTTTTAAAAAATCTTAGACTACCGATTATGATAAGTAGCCCCAAATTCGAAATCGGATTTTTTTTTAAATTTCAACATTTTGTACAAGCACAATTGGTAGTTTAAGAATTTCTTAAACTACCGATTATGATGAGTAACCCCAAATTGGAAATCGGAATTTTTTTAAAAATTTCAACATTTTATACAAGAACAATCGGTAGTTTAAGAAATTTCTTAAACTACCGATTATAATAAGTAGTCCCAAATTGGAAATCGTAATTTTTTGAAAAATTTCAACATTTTGTACAATCACAATTAGGGCTGCACAAACCCGACCCAGACCCGCCACCGACCCGCACCCGCCTATTTTTACCCAACCCGCGGGTGACACTTTCTTATACCCGCCTTCTGGCGGGTCGGTTGTGGGTGATACCTCCTCTCACCCGACCCACCCTCCCAACCCGCCAGTAGTTCGGTCTTCTCTCTTATAAAGTCTGTTCCTCTTTCAGACTTTCCCTGGAAAAACAAAAATTAGGGCTTTTTTTTATCCCTCTCTAGTTCGCTCTCCACAGTAATGGCCACAGAATCCATCGTGAATGGTTCTACTTCATCACTACCTGATCCATCATCTTCAATACAAGAGAGATCATCAGTAGCATCAGTAGCATCAATTTCAGCAGAAAAGAAATGGCCAGGATGGCCTGGAAGAAGATGAAACATAAAAGTAAAATAAAATCTATTTGGTTCATAATCTTAATCACACTCTCCCTTTGTGCAACCCTAAAAGCTCTATTCAATCTTCTTCAAACCCCTAAGAAATTACCACCTGGTCCTGTTTCAATCCCAATCATAACAAGTTTCCAATGGCTAAGAAAATCTTCTTCAAACCCTGGATTATTGATTCCGTTTACATATGTGATAGGGAACAAAGGGTTTTAATGAATTTTGCATTTAATTACTAGAGATCAGTTGAGGGAAGGTTTGGGGTTTTTTTGTATGTGGAAAAAACCCAACTTTTCATGGTAGATTTGAGTCGTTTAACCTAAATGGAGGGTTTTGGGAAAGGGTCTTAAATCTTTAGTTTCTAAGGTGTTTTTGATTTTGAATTATGTTAACTGTTATAGGATCGGTGGCAAAATTAGGGTTTTGGTGAAAGTTTTGAACATATAATTTTTTGATGTTCTGATAGTGCTATGAATGTAAAGACTGACTTGGATCTTAACAGTTGTAGGAAGTGATGTCAGAATACGATAATGTTGTTGTTGGGAAGCTGAAGCTTAAAGGGAAAACTCTCGACGTGAAGGCGGGAGGGTTAAAGAAGAAAAAAAAACAAAAAAAGGTGCAGTATGAACGAATTGCTGAAATTCAAGAAAGTGAGCTCTCAACAGGTTGGTGAACATTTCTTACTTAAAGCTACTAATTTATTTATATTTTTTTAGTCATTGTAGGCTGGCAAAAACTTTGAACGAATCACACCGTGATCGAATTCAAGACTTCTATCAGTATCTGGCAAACATGAGTGAGCACTACGACATTCCTAAAGTTGGTCCAGGCTAAGAACTCTGCAGAGAAACGCATCTTTGTAAAGCCAATGATAATACTGTTAGAACACTTGGTCTTGAGAATGTTCAAACACAACTTTCATTCATGATGTGTACCCTTCATTTCCTTGGTTGGCAAACCTTCTACATCTCTTAGATGGCTAATCCATCTTAGTTGGCTTGTTTATGGTATGATAATACTCCTACATAAGAAAATCTTTGTGCACAACAATGAACTGGTGGACTGTAAGTGAACACCAGGGTGCTGGTGTAGATTTCAAATCCTTCAATTTGGTGTAGATACATGTCTTAACTGTAGTAATTTGAATGCAGGTCACTATTGGGTTTGAGTTGATTTCTGTTTAGATAGAAATTTGTGTTTGAATTGTTTGAATTGATTTCTGTTTGGACAGAGATCTCAACCAGGCGGGTCACCCGCACCCACCCTCACCCGACCCGCCGTAATGGGGGGTCAGACCCGACCCGACTTCGACGGGTTGGGTGCAGGTGGGTATTTCTTTCACCTGCCTTCTGGCGGGTCGGGTGCGGGTGAGGCCAAACCCGACCCACCCGACCCGATGTGCAGCCCTAATCACAATCGGTAGTTTAAGAATTTCTTAAACTACCGATTATCCGAAGTAGCCCCAAATTGGAAATAGATTTTTTTTCAAAAAAATCAACATTTTGTACAATCACAATCGGTAGTTTAAGAATTTCTTAAACTACCGATTATCCGAAGTAGCCCCAAATTAGAAATCGATATTTTTTAAATTTCAACATTTTGTACAATCACAATCGGTAGTTTAAGAATTTCTTAAACTACCGATTATCCGAAGTAGCCCCAAATTAGAAATCGTAATTTTTGAAAAATTCCAACATTTGGACAATCACAATCGGTAATTTAATAATTTCTAAAACTACCGATTATAATAAGTAGCCCCAAATTGGAAATCGATTTAAAAAAAAAAACTCCTGGATACTCACAATCGGTATTTAAAATTTGTACAAACTACCGATTATGATGAGTAGCCCCAAATTAAAAATCGAATTTCTTTGAAAACTCCTGGACACTCACAATCGGTAGTTAAAATTTTGTACAAACGACCTATTGTTGCTGAATGTACACAATCGGTAGTTTAAGTAATTCTTAAACTACCGATTACTAATGAATTTACTCAATCCGTAGTTTGTTCAAACCCGATAATTACTGATCGTACATGTAAATTTGAAGAACATAACTTGTTAAAAATAAATCGATGACAAATCAAATGATAACTCAAAAAAAGTACATATAATCATCTCAAATGTTATAACTTAAAAAACCAGAAATGTTAAACACTAAAATAATATCCTTCAATATAACGATTACAACCTAATTCCTAACTTTTTTTGTTTTCGGAAGAGGAGCACGAGTAATAGAGGCTTCAGGTTCGTCCAAATGAGGAGCAGGGACATTGGCTCGAGGAGCAGCACTCGTCGATCCGCAAGAACGTTTACTCTTCTTAGAAGTTATATTCCTCGTCGCCGTCGTGGTCGTACATGTATCTCCAAACTGGAAAGCATAATCTTCGTTATCAAGGTTGTCAATGAGGTCTTTATCTCCCCCATTGAGGCACAAACCTATCTAGTTCGACAGAAATACAATCCTCTTCTTCTGTTTTTAGGCAATAACAATCAAACGATTATTATCTATAATATTGACTCGTAATACTAAAATCAAAAGGAAATAACATTACGTACCAGACTTGCTAAGCCCGATAGGTTGTCTTTGATGATGGACCTATATTCCGGGACCCCGATGCTCTTTCTTTTATCTTCACGGATCACGTGAAGATGAGAATGCTCCCGGTACCATACCTTATATGCAGAAATTGCTTAATTACCTTGATTTACAAGTCTCCCCTCGGCAATCATGTACTGCATTCTTTTGTCCCAATCTTCAACAGATGGTTTGGGCGTGTAAACAACTTGGATCGTGTCCTTAGAACAAACACAATTTTCCACGTCCAATTTGAACTTGTCGTGAATGTGATGCCTAGGAGCTTCTTGGACATAACCCATTTGACGCGGAACCCTAGAGGCCTTGTAGATGACATATCCTGTTGGATACCACAAGGGTCCAAATTACATGGCCAACTCAGACCTTCGAGGTATAGTACGATCAACTAGCTCTTCCCTATAGGGATCAAAACATACATCTCTGGACGCCATGGAGTCTAGCTTCCTCCTCAAAACAATCAACTCATGCTCCTTGAACCTTGAATGGTTGCCCGAAAAGATGTATTTTTTACCTCGGGTTGTGCCTCTCTCCCAATCCGGCTTCTGTCTTGCCAACTCCAGGGAGGGAAAGTGATCGTAGATCCAAGCCTAATGAACATATCAAGCCAAGTATGAGAAAATTGAAAGAGAAAAAGAAGAAAGAATAAATAGCAATCAAACCATCAATGGAGTTACTAAAATACCTGCAATAAGCTCACGTTCTCGGCTATTTGGCTAGTCTTCTCCCGTGATGCCTTCCTCATCTCTTCCATCAAAAACGCAAGACAAGCAGTGCCCCACGAGTAGTCTCGAACTTTGTCAATGGGATCCAAAAGTTGTAGGAGGTTGGCGTCAACCCGGTTGCCGCTAGCATTGGGAAAAATGACACATCCCAAAACGAACAGAAGATATGCAGTTGCTGCAGCTCTGACCTGGTCATCGCTGAACTTTGGGTTGGCCTCCTCTTTAACCAAGGTGCCTCTGAACCTTTCCATCAGTGCCACCATGCTGAATTGCATGGTTCTGTATTTAGCGCACCGGTCAAACTCTTTATTGGAGGTATCTCGGTTCCATCCAAAGCACTTCTCCTTCAAAACATAAAGATGGTCCCAGCTTAACTGCTTCACATAGTTAAACTTGACCATCGTACCATGGTCAGTCAGACCTAGAATCTGTACCACATCATCGGGTGTGATGGTCATCTCTCCCCAGGGCATGTGGAAAGTATCGGTCTCTGGATAATACCGTTCCATGAATGCCGATATCGACA
Source organism: Papaver californicum (assembly GCA_023531435.1). NCBI lineage: Eukaryota > Viridiplantae > Streptophyta > Magnoliopsida > Ranunculales > Papaveraceae > Papaver > Papaver californicum. The sequence goes on along the minus strand of JAJJMC010014768.1, from coordinate 1,543,431 downwards.
CACAGTCGTGTTTTATCATGGAGTTTTCGGTGGTCGTAGATAGACCCGAGTGCAGTATAATTTCGTTGAACCGAACACACTCATCGCCCAATGGCCAATCGTCCATCTTGTATGGTGCGGCAGTAGGTTTCAGTAGACGGACCGTATTAGAATGGTCCTAATACAGACGACGAATTTAAAAACAATTAGAATAAAAGTTAACATTTTTACGAATAAAATTACAACATGTTAAGAATGGTGTTTAATAATTATTACCTCGGTAGAGTAGATTTCCTTGGCCCAAGAATCCTTGTAGCCAAACAATAGATATCCCCCGTCTCTTGGGAGTCCAAGTATATGACCTTGTCGTAGACTCTTAATCTTCAGAGAGTCAGGGACCTGGTGTCCTCCTCTCTTCCTTGGTTGTTTCTTTTTACAAGTTTCTTCTTCTTCTTGGGTAGCACTTGGTCCACCTCCCTCTTGGGTAGCACTTGGTTGAGTTCCTTCGGATATAACAATGCCCCTAGTGCTCATTTGTCTTCTAGCGCTAGCAGTAACCTTCTTTCTGCCTTCATGACGAGGTGGAAAGAAGATAACGCAAAAAAACAATCATAAAAGAACGCTTAGAACGCTTTTCCCTTCATAAAACAATCATAATCGTGCCTTTGCTTAGAACGCTTTTCCCTTTTTTGATACAAGATAAAAGAACAATCATTTCATTACATAATCGGTAGACAGAATACATTGAACTCAACATGTTATTAACAATCGGTAGGCAAAAAAATAACATAACTACCGATTATGCTCAATCGGTAGTATAACAAACAACTTAACTACCGATTATGAACAATCGGTAGCTCGGGCTATACATTAACTACCGATTGAGCATAAAAAAATGGGAACACAAATGTCTATGGACACATGTACAATCCCTAGTTACATAAAATATTTAACTACCGATTATCACTAAATTTGGATCCAGTAGAATAATCGGTAGTTTAGGTGTAAAAATAACTACCGATTGTGATCGATGTTTTGAGGATCACTAACTAGTACAATCGGAAGTTTAACACTAAACGAAACTACCGATTATCACTACTTTTGCATCTAGTAGAATAATCGGTAGTTTAGTTTTACATGTAACTACCGATTGTGCATGATGTTTCTAAGACTCCTGGACACTCACAATCGGTAGTTTAAGCCTATACAAAACTACCGATTATTACTAAATATACAGTAGAACAATCGGTAGTTTCTAACCTGAACATAACTACCGATTGTGCATGATTTTCATGAGCAGTGAAGAACAATGCCACAATCGGTAGTTTAATACAACCACAAAACTACTGATTGTGCAATCTAACCTAAAACCCTTGGTATTCTACTCACTAATTCATGCGATTTAAGCAATATAAACACAAATTATGGTAAACCCCTTACCTTATTGGAGCCATCAACTGCTCGAGAGGCAGATTTTCGAAATCGGACTCCGTTTTCTACTTCATCCTTATCGCGTTCATCGCTTTGTTCTTCAACTATCTCTCGATCTTGTGCCCTTAGGGAAAATCGCGGCCACTCTGTATTAGGAGGTTGACGACTTGTTTGCTTTTTTCGAGGCATCTTTAGATTGTAGTAATGACGATTAATTGGTTTACGATTAATCGGTTGAAGATGAGAAGAAAATGGTGGAAAATCGGTAGTTTGAAGTGTAATCGGTGGTTTTGAAATTGGAGGGGAGAAGAAGAGAATTGGAGAATCGGAAGTTTGAAATAGATTTAGGTTTAGGTTTTTATAAATAAAAGGTATTTTGGTAAAAATTTGATTAGTGAAAGGTTTTATGATAATTTTACATACCCTTAGGTTACCCCTTAGCCACACCCATTGGATTGTTTTAAAAAAGTAATCTCTAATTGTTTTTGATTGCCCTCAAATTCATCAGGTTAAAAAGTCATGCTCAACTATTCGTGCATATGGTAAAATTCGTGAATAATACGACGAATTTCTAGGATCTAACACAACATATAAATGATATTGCGTTTCCTCGTCCTAAGCTAAGCTGCCTTCGCCTTGAAATGGTCTCACACCACATATATATGAAATTGCGACACCCCTCATCCTCTTTTTGCTTGTAAGATATATTTATTTTTTTATTTTTTTTGGCCAGAAGATTAGCCGTATTATTCGCTACTCTTGGAAGGAAAGTAGATAACCACGAATCAAGATAACTCTAAACTATCTTCACTGAGACAATTAGTAGTTCATTGGCAGCCTCTCTTAGTCGAAAAAACCGCATTCTGGCGGTCACTCTCTAAATGTAGGTGCCTTATTAATCCCTGCTCCATAGCCCACTTGTAAGAATATTAGGTAGCATTATTATTATTGGCTAATTAGTAGAGAAAACTCGCATTTGTGCTATCAGACGCGTGGGATTGAATTTAATATTCTATTATGCGTAATTTATCGACATTGTAATAAAATATCATATCACGAGCATAGGAACCTCATTTTTCTCCACGGCTTGCTTGCTATTTAAAGCAAACGGAGGTAGCCTATCTTAGTATCTTTCCATCCAAAACATTTTTCAAGAGGGGTCTAATATTCATCATGGAGAGGCAATGTCTTTTTCTTCTTCTTGCTGCTGCCATTTTTGCTGCAACATATTGCCATGCTTCTTCTGTTGAAAAGGGAGGGATCTCCAAAACAATTCACCTTCTTCGCCCCAAAACAGGCACCGGTCGTGAGCTTCTCCAAGGTATTTCTTGCAATAGTTGGCTCCTCGCTGTTGAAACCAATAACTTCCGTAACTGGAAGACTGTTCCAATTGAATGTGGGAATTATGTTGGCCATTATTTGTTAGGCCAATACTACCGTCAAGATTCGAGATTTGTCACCTTGGAGGCTGCAAAATATGGTGAGAGCCTTAATCGCACTGGAGATGGTAAAGATATTTGGGTATTTGACATCGACGAAACTACATTATCCAATGTACCTTACTACGCTAAACATAGATTTGGGTATCTATATTTAACTAATACTACTACTTAATTGTCTTAGATAGTGTATGCAATCAACCGTTTTTGACCTGCTTATGCATATTGATCCCAGGGTTCAGCCATATAATGACACAGCCTTCAACGCATGGGTTGATACCGGAAAAGCTCCAGCCTTGCCGGAAAGTCTCGTACTATACAACAGATTACTATCTTTAGGGTTCAAAGTTGTATTCGTAACAGGAAGAGCAGAACTGCGTAGAGAAATTACAGGGAAAAACCTTCGGGCAGCTGGATACAGAAACTGGGAGAAGCTTCTTTTAAGGTAAATAATATCTTGAACAACATTAATACACTATTCACTACAAGAGAAGGATTTGAAAATCATTCATCTAGATTCTTAGAGACGGCAACAAATAGTTTATTAGCCATTGACATGTCTTTTTTTAACCGGTTCTAGGCAACCATCAGATGCACATAAGTCAGCAGTCGTGTTTAAGTCGGAACAAAGGGCAAAGCTGGTACAACAAGGGTATAGAATCCAGGGAAACATTGGAGATCAATGGAGTGATATTTTGGGAACCGACATCGGTAGCAGAACGTTCAAATTGCCTGACCCTGTTTACTATATTAGTTAGTTAATTACTGTCACTTCTAATTACTTTATTATGTGCTAATTGAACTACTGTAATGATCTGCCGGGATTGGGTTTATAAATTAGTATTGTGAAGCTCCCAACATTGAATAGTGTATGTTATCACCAACATTGCTGTTCTCTATGTAGATGGCAGCATAGTAGGTAGAATATTTCTGATTTCGTAACCAAAATGGGTTGTCTGAAATTTTGAATTTATTCATCTTGGATAAAACAAAACGTATCACTTTTATTGGCTGTATTCATCAATCAATGCAGCTTGGTTTTGTATACCCACACTAAAAATGCTAGTTCTGAGTTCTGACATGCCCTGGAAATGACAGTCATCTGCCAAACTGCACATGAGTGCTACTTTGGCTAATGGAGATGTTTTGATCTATCTTGTTGAATATATCTAGGTCAGTTAGTAATTCTCTACAAGTGTTTGGCACAATCTATACAATGAGATATTTTGTAAATTGGGAATTGAATAAATATTTCTATTATCCATAGGTTTTTATAAATATTCTTATAGAACTTTACAAATACCCATAATAGCATGATTAAATTTTTTAATAAAATCATAAATTTTATATTTTCTTTTTTAATCTTTCATTATCGTCCCTTCTTCATTAGCTTATAGAACTCAAAAAAATATCTCTCCTACCACCACCGTTTGCATCACTCTCACCACTATCATCATCTTGATCGCCTCCACCGCAACCAGCAGCAGCACCTCTGTCACCTCCGCCACTACTATCAGATAATGATTATTATTATTTCGATTTCAAAATTGATTTTAGAACATATTTTTAAGGTTTCAAAAATCTAATTTCGTCGATTTCATATTAATTTTTCTAACTTGATTTATGTTTAAAGCATAGATCTATAACTATCTCGTCTTAATCTCTTTATTTTAGTTGGTGATTGGTACAAATCACTATCTGATACCGAAGGAGGTGGTGGTAGAGAAGGATTATTCGAAACTATATGGAAATATCGAATGTAACATCAAACAGAAAGTAATTTAGGTTCCTCAATTCTAACTTTATTTCCTCGGGTATTATTTGAAGCTCAACGAGTATTGATGATGATGTGGTGGTGGCGATGGCGGAGGAGTTATGTATTTCGATCTATTTTCTTTTTTTGTTTTCATATTTGGGGTTTTTGATTACTTTGAAAAGATTTATGGTATGTGTTGTTCAAACAACTTGTCTTTCTGGCGAGTTGATTATTTTTTCTGTAGGTCTAAGAAGGTTGCAAAAGGAGATTTGGATGCTGTAATGACCCGACCCTCCACCGACATTGTCTCCACTTAACCACTGTGGTTATCCGGCAGTGTGGGGTTTTTAACGGGCACCGTTGCGGTTATCCAGCAGCTTCCCAGGAGGTCACCCATCCCTGGATTACTCCCGTCCGAACACGCTTAACTGCAAAGCTTTTTGCCAACTTTGGAGCCAACTGTGCTGAAAAGGCCTCGGTGTTATAAAAGGACAAACCACTACCTACATTCCATACGACGAACCCTACCTGTCGAATCGGGGTATTACATATGCTGCTGAGGCTGTTGTTACAAGGTAAGTTCCAAAATTGTTGGGAACTCTTGTAACACAAGGTTATTATGGTTTTATACTAAGATTGATATATATATACATGTATATAATGGATATAAAAACCATTATGGCGACATCTAGATTTTGGTTCTAATTTGAGTTGTTAACACCAAATTGTGATGTCAACTTCGGTTGTTGACTTCATAATCTGATCCTAACTTATTTCTGAATAAGTTTGGTATCAACTTGGGTTGTTGACACCAAATATGATGTCAACTTCCGTTGTTGACACTGAAATTTGGTGTCAACTTCGGTTGTTGACATCATAATATGTCACTAACTTATTTCTGAATTTTTAAATTTGTATGAAATTGGGTGGTGGTGGCTGATAGACATATTTTTGTGTCAAATTACACTCTATTATCTATTTTAATAGTATTCGTTTTTGTACTTATTATGTCTTTTTATGTCTTTGTAGGTATTTTCGAGAAATAAATATTTGTGGAAAATTCGGCTTAAAAAGTTGTTAAAGGCACACATCAAAAGTGATTAAGGCACCCACAATTTGGATTGGGAGTACCCCCTTTAATTTCAAATATTCGAAAATGGCGGGAAACTTTTTTTTCACGTGAGAAGCTTCAGTGATGATTCTGAACCGAAGATTAAGGGATTTAAAACGTGATATTTCTATCCCAAATTGTTTAAACACTCAATGGATAACACAGTACGTCAATTATGAGTGATTCACACGAAGAAAAATTGAATTTGGCCGGAAAAATGGAGTCCGGGTGAGTTTCGGTTAAACAAGCAATTTGAGATTGATTTGGATAAGTTTTAGGAGTTTTAATCGATCTAGAATACTCTCTAGGGTTTACTAACCCTATATATAGCAAATAGAATCGAAGAAAATCTCACACAGAGCAGCCAAAGATCACCGAAAAAAAACAAGAAAAAAAAAACAAGTTTCTGCTGCTGCTGCGAAGAGGAAGAACACGAAGAACATAAAGCTCCAGTAAACTGTCGCTGATAGTGTCGCTGGAACAGTCATCTATTAAGCTGCTGAACAGTCATTTCTTTGCTGCGTTAAAAGTCCGATCTTTATTCTTGTTCCTCCTGTAACACTACGAACCATTCATTGTAACGCTTATAAGCGTATCCAGACTTCTGTGTTACTTCTTTTTAACCATTGTAAGCAATTTTTGAGCAATGAAACTATATTTTTGAGCAATGAAAGTCATCCAATAATTTTGGTAACTTTTATTTTAATTATATTTATTCTACAATTCTTTTATTATTAATTGCTTGAATTAAAATGGAAAAAATTGGTTTCTCTTAAATAGTTGTGTTCTCTTTTGATGAGTCATGCTTGGTTAACTGCTTTTGATGTCTGATGCTTAGGATTTACAATTATTCTTTCAAAAACCTATCTTTGGATATTTAGATTAAATTGAAAATAAGAATTGTTAGATGTTATCACTGAAGTATCGGTGAACGGTGGAATCTTAAGCCCTAGTTTCTTTCATCTATTTTAAAATTAAATCTGTTTAATCTTATTTATTTTTAGCTATTAAAATTTAGGTCTAGAAATCAACCTTCACAAGTCCGAGAATCGAATCCTTTTTACCACTATATTAAAACCACATAAATTTTTGACGCCGTTGCCGGGGATTAGTTTTTTAAGTTTAGAGTTTTAGATTTATTTTTAGGTTTTTATTTTTATTTTTATTTTTATTTTACTTTGTTCTATTTTACGTTTCTTTGAGTATTTCTCTTTTTACTACAGGTTTTGGATTTGGATTCAAAAGAAATGAAATAGAGCCAAAGACTTTGGTGATTAAAGACTTGGAGTTAAAGTTAAAGCTTAACGAACGGAAAAGAAGACAAAGAATTTTATTTTTAATTATATTTTTTATATAGATTTTATTTGGTTAGAAAATTATATTAGGATTTTTTGTTATTTCTGTAATTTTTCTTTTATTTTTTGACACTTTTTGGACTTTATTTTGGACTTTGAAAATTTTATTATTTTTAAACCCTACGGAAGAGTAATTTAAATATAAACTGCTACAGGGAAGGACGACAATTACGATATTGTCTCGGCCCCTCGGGTTCGTACACTGACACAGGAGTTGGTGGCACCAGTCGACTGCAACCGATTCATCCCCCGTCTGCTACGGGAGGTAAGACTCGATCAACCCACGAATCCCCTGCAAGTGGGTTTACTGTATTCCTTCGTATGCATATATGTTGAGGAACTGAAAACGGATTTAATTTTCTAGTAAAGGGCAAGAACTGTCCATACAAGATAAGGACTCGGATTTCATCACTGTTTCCTTCTTGCCCGCTTTAGGAACACGTTACCAAACGCGAACCTAAAACCTTAAAATTTTGACTAAAAAGAGACCGATAGGGTAACGAGCTTATAAGAAACTCGTTCAAAAGGACTATATTGGTTACCTTGTTAGCCGAACTTGAAGTTCAAGAAAATTATTTTAAGTTGATTAGAGACGCCTTGTAACCCAGGCAAAAGTGCCAAATAGATAGGGTTATCAAAGATCCTTAGAGCTTATCCTGTTTCTCTTCGACTTAATCTAATTCGGATCGCTCTAAGAGGTTTACTAAAACTGTAACTAGTTGCCTTTCGAAGGAATAAAAGTTGTTCTAGAAACAATCTAAGTGGAGTCATCATGCTTTTTGTTTGCTAGACTCAAATAGGTTTGATTTGCTTGAGTCGGCCTTGTTTGTGTATTTTAGAACCTCTTCATGTTATGATTTATTTTCTTAGATTTTTTGTAAATTCATTAGGAAGTTTTTGTTAGAAAATGTCGAACTTGTATTATGAGGACCAATACAATGAATATCTGAATGAATTTCAAAATCGACATTATCCGTACTATCAACATGGTGTGGATAGTAATCGGGACTACCACCAACCTTTTGGAGGTTATTGCCCATACCAAGGTGATCCTAATTACTATTCATACATACACCCGTCTTATGAACATGAAAATGAGTAAAATTTGAGTTCTTTGTCTTGGAGGGATACCCTAAAGAAGATGCAACCTAGTAGTCCTTATAATGAACTTATTATGCCTCTAGAAGAATCCCTTAAGCAGATAGCTGAGAATACAAGGCAGATGAGATAGGATAGAAATAGTTTCAGTATGAATGAAATTTTTGCAAAGAATAATATTGCTCAAAATAATCTTAATTCCAATATAGTGCTACCCTTGATAGTTATTCACCTAGTCAAGAGGACGAGGGTAGAATTGGTAACACTACTTATTTAGACGAGGTTAAAACATCTTCATATTATTATGATGATGAGGATAGTGTTGATAAAGAACTTGAAATATACAGGCAGAGTGATCAAGAAATTGTCACTCCAATTTTGTTTCATGATGATATTGTTATTTCTGGTTCAAATCTAAATAATTTTAATGATTATTCACTTATTCAAAAGGAAGAGGATTTGACTAGAGATACCACTGTTTTAGACGATATAGAATTTTCTTGTTTAGAAGCCGATAATGGTTTAGAGGAATGAGTTTATCCTGAGACTAGTGATTTAAAGTCTAACGATTCGAAGACAATAGTCTCTGACGAAGATGATAGACTCGTAGAGATTTTAAATATGAGTGAGGATGCACCACCAGATTATAACCTAGAAGAAGCAATTGACTATTTTCGGGAATCTGACGATCTAGAAATTAGGGAAATTGTGACTAGTCTATCTAAAGACACTGAAAACTCCAAGTTTGGGGGTGACTATCATTCTCCCTGTGTTTTACCTTTAACTCTTAGAAAGGTCCCTAACTTGGGACTTGATATATGCACCTCTACCATTTGACAAGATCATCTTCAAACTATATTCCCTGAGCCTGTTGATGTTCAGAAAGAAGTTAAGTTATTAGATACACATCCTCTGGTCGATGTGGTTTATCTAGGAAATAATACCAAGATTGACTTTGTTTTTCCACCAAAATATTTTCTTCCATATGTGGGAACGTCAGGACTTCAAATGTGTCAGTTATTAAGTTTTGAGACTAAGCCTAATTACTTTAGGGAATTAGAATTGACACATTTGTTTAAGAATGACCACCTTCATAGTAGTCAATTGTGTGAGTCAAATGAGTCAAATCTGATTGACTTTGAGGATCCACAATTATTCAGGTTATTATTATGTGCTTCTAAGTTCTTAGTTGAGTTTTTCCAGACTTTACAACCTGATCCTGTTGATCCTGCCTATGAGGAAATCCAACCCATGAAAATATTTTATCTATACCCTTTTATAGATCCTGAACCTAAACCACAGCTAGAATTAGTTGTCTTAAACAGAAAACTAGATAAGGGTGTGCTCCGTTTGTTCATTTTCTTGGCATGTTGCAGTTTTCTCTTATTTGTGATAGCACTATTTGATTCAGATGACCCACAGTTGTTCAGACTATTGCTATATGATTTCATGAGGTGACTAATTCTTTCTTAGTCTGGCTGAAGACTTTAAACTTAGCACTTCTTGGGAGGTAACCCATGCTAATGCGACACAGTAATATCTTTCCTTAACTCCTTTTCCTGAAGTGGTAACAGTTTCTCCTTGTTCATATTTTTAATCATTCATCTTTAGAAACATTGAGGACACTGTTTGATTTAAGTTTGGGGGTAAGGGAGAAACTTTTTAGTTAAATAATAAAGCTCTAGAATTTAAAAGCTTGTGAACACTTCAGGGTGACACTAACCATTCTAGGTAGATGGAAACTGAGATTTTTTTCTATAGGAATTGGTGCGCCCAGCTAAATGGTATATTCATAAAGGATAGAGTTCAGGTGTTATAAATAAAATGATAGTTGTCACCATATCTCGGAGTCTATCTCAACCATATCACCTTCTGTTTTTATTTTTGCAATTTTTATGTTTCTCTAAGTGATTTGGTGGGGCCTAGTATCGAATTGTTATCGCCGCCAGGATGAAATAGGGTGTTGAAATCAAACCCCATTTTTAATTCTTATTGTAAAAAAAAAACAAAAAAAACAAACGAGTATTGACACTTTAATAGCAATATGTGTTTGTTTTCACTGTCTCCGTCGCCTAAAAAAGCGTGGAACGCAGGATCCATGGGAACCATCATGTAAGATGCTGATAAGGACCATGCTCTTGGATTCAATTTGATCCAATCATGTTGTCAGTACATTTATAATTATTTTATTTTAAATAAATCGATCACTGGGACCCTTGTATATACCAGTTGAATCGATATTAGTATTACGATTAAGACCATGTATCTCAATTCATTAGGTTTCATCCTGGCACTGACCTTCAAACAGATATGGGAAACACCATTCATCTTAGTCAACACGTGCAACCTTCATATTTTTCATGTCCATCTTCTAATATTTTCATGTGATTGAACTATGATAGATTCTGAGTGTTGTGGTTGAACGATTATCTGAGTAGAGCTATGTTGTCTTATATATGAATTTTAGTATGCTTGAGTAAACACTCGTGTACAACAATTGGACTCATATAGGGTAACGATTCCCATAGTCGAAGAATTGAGTAAGCCAACTAAATAGCTTATTTAGTGTCTATCGTCAATCGTTCACGAGTAGCTAAAATCTGGAGTAAAGGTTTTTTGGGTATACCTCTTGTAAACCCTCACGAGACAAAACTCGTCCATTAGGGCCACCTAGGGGTTTAACGGCTTATTACATATGCTAAATGTAGTCGTGATTCCTGCGAAAGTGAGTTAGGATTTTGTTTTACTAGATTTGCTCGAGGACTATCAAATAGTAAGTTTGGGGGTATTTGATAGACACATTTTTGTGTCTAAATTACACTCGATTATCTATTTTGATAGTGTTCGTTTTTGTACTTATTATGTCTTTTTATGTCTTTGTAGGTATTTTTGAGAAATAAATATTTGTGGAAAATTTGGCTCAAAAAGTTGTTAAAGGCACCCATTAAAAGTGATTAAGGCACCCACAATTTGGATTGGGAGCACCCCCTTTAATTTCAAATATTCGAAAATGGCGGGAAACTCTTTCTTCACGTGAGAAGCTTCAGTGATGATTCTGAACCGAAGATTAAGGGATTTAAAACGTGATATTTCTATCCCAAATTGTTTAAACACTCAATGGATAACACAGCACGTCAAGTATGAGTGATTCACGCGAAGAAAATTTGAATTTGGCCGGAAAAATGGAGTCCGGGTGAGTTTCGGTTAAACAAGCAATTTGAGATTGATTTGGATAAGTTTTAGGAGTTTTAATCGATCTAGAATACTCTCTAGGGTTTACTAACCCTATATATAGCAAATAGAATCTAAGAAAATCTCACACAGAGCAGCCATAGATCACCGAAAAAAAACAGGAAAAAAAAACCAAGTTTCTGTTGCTGCTGCGAAGAGGAAGAACACGAAGAACATAAAGCTCCAGTAAACTGTCGCTGATAGTGTCGCTGGAACAGTCGTCTTTTAAGCTGATGAAGCAGTCTTTTCCTTAATGTGTTAAAATTCTGATCTTTATTCCTGTTCCCTTTTCTTCCTCCTGTAACACTTCGAACCATTCATTGTAACGCTTATAAGCGTATCCAGACTTCTGTGTTACTTCTTTTTAACCATTGTAAGCAGTTTTTGAGCAATGAAACTATATTTTGAGTGTGTTTCCATTACAATGAGCTAATCACCATCATTGGGTGACGGAGGAAGCCATTCATCCAATAATTATGGTAACTTTTATTTTAATTATATTTATTCTACAATTCTTTTATTATTAATTGCTTGAATTAAAATGGAAAAAATTGGTTTCTCTAAAATAGTTGTGTTCTCTTTTGATGAGTCATCCTTGGTTAACTGCTTTTGATGTCTCATGCTTAGGGTTTACAATTATTCTTTCAAAAACCTATCTTTGGCATATTTAGATTAAATTGAAAATAAGAATTGTTAGATGTTATCACTGAAGTATTGGTGAACGGTGGAATCTTAAGCCCTAGTTTTCTTTCATCTATTTTAAAATTAAATCTGTTGAATCTTATTTATTTTTAGCTATTAAAATTTAGGTCTAGAAATCAACCTTCACAAGTCCGAGAATCGAATCCTTTTTACCACTATATTAAAATCACATAAGTGGCGGCGATGGAGTTTGAGGTGGATGTGGTGGGCTGGTGGTGGCGGTGGAATTGTAGGCAATGGTGGACTGGTGGTGGGATGGTGGTGGTGTAATGTTGGTGGTGGTTGTGGAGTTGTGGTGGTGGTGTCGTGCAGGTGATGGTGGAACGGTGATTGTGGAGTGGTGGAGAAAGAAAATTATTTTTCTTTAAAATGAAAAAAAATGTCATGTATGATATATTAGAAAAAAAGTTATACAAATAGATATTAAGATAATCTATCTTTAAGGGATAAGGTTTCTAAAAGGTGAAGGGTATATTTATAATGTGATAAGGGTATTTGTGAAGATATCAAAATCTAGGGATATTTAATTGATATACCCTTTTATAAAAGGGTCGTAAATTTAGTATATAATTAGGGTCTGGGTCATAGAACATGCAATTGGTGCAATAGGATCGTAGAATGACTTGGACTTCTTAAAATTTTAATAAAATACCCTTATAAAATAGTAGAATAACATTATACCCTTACCAGTTAAGAACTTAACTGTGTTTAACTAATCAGTCCAAACTTTATTTGACCCTATTTTTTGGTTACTTTATTTAAACACAATTGATCTTCTTAAATACAATCTCGTGTTTTTTTTTCTTCTATTTTTATGATGCTCTGATAGTTTAAAATTTGAATCACTATTAATTTCGATTTATAAAAATCCAACCCATAAACAAAAAGAGTTTTCCATGATCAAAAGTCTAGAATCTGCTATTGATAAAACGACCTCCAAAATATAGCAAGAACACCACCATCATTCTCGCCGCAACTGCCACCATCTACATCTCAAATGGGATCCATTCCTCTTTCTTAAATCTCAAAGCCTAGTTTACCAAATTACATCAAAAACTTAACTTCATACTACTAAATCAAAACCTGGTTTTCCAAATCAGATAAAACCCTTACTTTAAGCTTTTCTTGCTATTTTTATCCACATATTTGGTACTCAATGAACTAATCATGGGATATATCAGTATCAATTATTCAATTAAGTTTTATAAATATACTGCTCCTAAATTAAATTAGATTGTTCAAATAAAAATAAAACTATACATAAAGATCCCCAAAGTTAATAAAAATTGATTTTTATTTTGTGGATTAGATTTGGGGATATTTGATGTGGGTTTTGGAAGAAAATAAATAAAAAATTAGATATTCTTGTAACCATGTTCGTATATAAAAATGATTATTACAGGATGGAAAAGAGTACCTTCTATAAGAGAAAGACGTTGGGTATGTATGATAATGTTGGAAGAATGAAGTTGTAAGTTGTAAGATAAAAAATTGTTAAACTTTAGGGTTTATAATAAATTTTAGATGTGATTTTTATGGTCGTTAGATTGATGTTAAAGAGTCACGTGAGACTCACAAATTCATGTGCCCAAACGGAGTTACTCCTCTTAAACAGTCGTAGTATTTCACTAAAGCCAAAAGTCGATTAACCGATTTTTAACGGTCTTCCATTAGTATACGATCCTAATGCATCAACTGCATGTTCTACGATCCAGACGCTAATTTAATACTAAACTTACGACACAAAGTATCTTTTCATCTTATAATGCACAAGTGCGGTATTGTTCACAACCATAAGTAGGCCATTTCTAAACATTTTAAATTTATAATGGGGCACATGGGTGCTACAATTACAACCCAAGAAACCTATTGTTGGAGCTGCATTAAAGAAATTTTGAGGGCCGACAAGGTGGTAAAATAGGGTTATCATGCAGTAATCTCAATAACTCCTTATCCTATTATTTTTGATAATAGCTAAACTGCCCTTTATTTATTTGTGTTAATGAGCTTAATTAACTAAAATAATTAAGTACTAGTGGTTAATTTAGATTAATGAATTGATTTATAGTTAGTGTTTGAAAATCAAAACTAAAAATTTTAGTTTTTATTTTTGAGTGAGAAGAAGAAAAAGAAGTAGGAAATTTTTATTTTGGTTTGCTCAACCAAAATGCGTAATTCTAACAAGAGTTATGAGGTAGGTGAATCCTTATCTTCCAAATTAGATAAGATATTCGTATTCCTAAATAATGATCTCACTATGACTGATTTTTTAGATAATCAAGAATTTTTAACTCAACTTAAACTCAACTTTCTTATGAACCTTATTATGATTTTGAAGGACCAAGCCAAGAATATGAAGAAACAAATGCTCAAAGTAGTCAGATATACATTTAACTTAACTCCAATTACATTTTTGTTGCTTCTAATTGCTTAAAGTATGTAAACTTTTTTTTTTGCAATTTGAAGTTCCCCAATTTCCAGCCGTAAGCCGTTAATTGCGAGATCCAAGGAGCACGACTGAAGCTGAACTTCTCGAAGGGTTGATTCAGTCTGAACTACATTTCATTCTGAAATCTGATATTATGCTAGTATTTGTAGCGGCTTAATACAGTGTGGTGTCATACTGGACGAGGTCGCGGGGTTTTACGGCTAGATTGCAGGCTTCCTCATTAACGAAATTTTAGTGTTTTGTGTTGTTTCTTTTCCGCATTATATGTATATATATTTATTTTTTAATCTGTATAATTAAAATATCACAAGTAATGCGTTAATCATCCTAGATAGTTTCTAGCTTGATTATAAAGATCTTACGAGACTTGTTCTTGTTGAATTTGTATCTTGAAATATAGAGTACAAAACTTGTTCTTATTGGATTTCAGATATTGTACAGTTCGGGTACATACTAGGTTGACCTTGATTTATAATCAGGAACTACGATCTTATTATTAAAGATTTATACGCATTGATTATATAAGGATTTATCCATATAGATTCACGAATGAAAAAGTTGATGATATACAAGATATCTTTTTTTTTCGGTTAAATCTTCTAAAAATAAATTCTACAATATAAAATATATAAACTTCCGGTCTCTAATCCGAAAGATACGTTACTTTTAAATTTTGGTTCATCGTTAAATATAAGAGCATAAATAGAAAACACCCATTGTTAGGAGGGGAAGGAGTATTGTTATGTTACATTATGGGCTTTGTGCTATACATTTTTTGTGGGCTCGATTTCTTCAGGCCCATCGATGGGGCATCACAGCCGCCTGTATGAAAACATGACATTGGCATCCACAACAGCCGTCACACTTGGGGAATCATACATCATGAAATCATGAATCATGATCCTCAATCTTGACCTGAATTCACTTTAGTTCGGCATACAGTATCTAATCCTTATCACAAGCATGCACCCATAAGGTCGTTTCCTTTAGTAACCTCTACTTTTCAATGACTCTTTCCCAAGTCGGTTAGCAGATATTCTAGAAAATAATGAAATTAAATGAAAATTATAGTGGAAGAACCAAAATCAAAATACTTTTGAATATAAATATCTCAAGTCAAATTACAAATCCTCATCGCACTCAATTCATATATCTATATATAGTAAAGAAACTTGAGAGCACATATATATACGCATTAGAAGAAGATTTCTAAGATTTTGTTTCCATCGTTACAAACCCATGGGGAAAAAATGTTCATTTCCCATTTTCTTCACCATTTTTACATCTTGCATTTTCAATGTCTGTCTTTCTGGTGAGATTCATCTTCTTCGGCCGAAACACGGCTCGGGGGTTCGTATGCATGGGATTTCCTGCGATAGTTGGCGTCTTGGCGTAGAAACTAATAATATTCGATATTGGAAAACAATTCCAGTTGAATGTGAGAAATATGTTGGTCATTATATGCTGGGTCATTTATATAGGAAAGACTCGAATATTGTTGTTTATGAAGCTATCGAATATGCTCAAAGTATTGACTTAAGGGAATCAGATGGAAAAGATATATGGGTTTTTGATGTCGATGAGACTTCTTTATCTAATCTTCCTTATTTTGCTAAACATGGATTTGGGTAAGTTCGTTACTTTATCTTACTGAATATTCTTACTTCTGCTCAATATTAGTCATGCAGTGCTCAAAAAATCCTACCTCCGTCTAAAAAAACAAAATACTTTCATTTTTTTCATATTTTCCTAAAAAAAGTAAAGATAGATCAAATTTAAAATAAAATGGAATGAAGGTATCATTTTTCTTAGAACGAAAGGTAATAAGTGCACCGTGGATACCAAGTATGATAGGAAACATCCACTAGTTTGCTGGCGGCTGGCGGCAACATGGAATGTTTTCGGGGGTTGTTCTATTTAAAAGTAACTCTCCTAGTTAGACGTATTTAGCTTGATAGATTATTCGTTCCAAAATAATCACAGTGATCGTGTAAGATTGTGCAGCTGGGCTGTACTAAAAAGGGCCTACACCCTGTTTTAAAATTAATTTTTCTTTTTCACTGAAACTTAGAAGAAGAAAATGAGGAATTGAGTTAATAAAATCATTCACCTAATCAAGGCCAAAATGAGTATGAAAAATATGTTCTTTTTACCATATTATTTTATCTATTTTTTAATTAATAAAAAATTTAGCGTTGATAAATTTTAGACTCAGATCAATGGTATTATCACCAATAATTATATCACTTAAGTGACACCGGCCTTTTTACAACATTATTAATAAATATCAATGTACAAGTGGTGTGTGGATTCTTCAAGTTGGGTCCTTCATAGTATATTCAATGTTAGTGTAGGATCGTAGGTTGTGTAAAATGGAACGTTGACAAGGATGTTTAGCAAAGAGCTTACATAACAATTAAGATGCGAAACAGTTTCGAACTACTGAGTCATGTGAAAATGGCACAAAAGTGTAATCCATTAGATTTTGCCGAAAGCAATTGAAAAAGGGTCATCATTTTTAACTAATGATGATGATGGAATATATTTACTTTCTTTCAGGGCTGAAATATTTAATCCAGCTCAATTCTATGAATGGGTGGATAGTGCAAAAGGGCCTGCATTGCCGGCAACTCTAATGCTGTACAGGAAAGTGATCTCTCTAGGTTTCAAAGTGGTATTCCTAACAGGACGTACAGAAGCTCATAGAAAGGGTACTGAAACTAATCTTAAGTGGGCTGGTTACCCCACTTGGGAAAGACTCATTTTGCGGTATGTTTCTTCTATATTCATATTTCGTCATCTCTTTTTGCTCAGATGAGGTGAGTTTGAGAAGAATAGTGTTAATTATCCAAATTGTTTCATGTTTTTTCAACTTGCAGAGGCGTGTCGGATTCGAAATTAACAGCGATTGCTTACAAATCAAATGAGAGGAAAAAGCTTGAAGAAAAGTATGGGTACAGAATTCATGGGAACATTGGGGATGAATGGAGTGATATCATTGGGACCAATATTGGCAATAGAAGCTTCAAATTGCCTGACCCTATGTACTATGTTGGTTAGACTAAAAACATGATGATTTTTGTGTCATTGTTGTTTAATTTGTACTAGTGTTTCGAATAAGAACCAAATAAGGCTTATAACACTAGGTAATGATTCATTTTTTCGTGGGACTGCAAAGCTTTTACTTTGTCTAGTTCAATTCTCTTTTTCTTGTTATAACACTAGGCTTTCAAAGTGTTATAATTTCATCAAAAGTTCCAACTCTCTTTGTCTACAACCTATTTGAGACGATTTTACTGGTTTCTGCTGGACTTTGAATTCTAGATCTCCTTGCTTGAATAATTAGCACTCTATGTGTTCATAAGAGTCGATGTTCCTATAGTATGGTGGTAAAGTCACTGGATCAGAACAGAGCCAGTTTAAAACTGTACACCCAGACCAGCTGGGCCCCAAGCCCAATTGTTATTATTTTTCATCTTTTTCTATCATAAAATGGATTGCTAAGCTCATTTTGTACCCCTATTCAACTTGCCAAGAATTTTATACCCCCTTCCTCCAAAACCCAACGCTCATGTGACCATCTAAGTGAACATATCCTTTATGAAATGGACTTCTTATGATCATCTAAGTAATATGCGTTGGTGATTGATGCGTTTAAGCGTAGATCTCTCGAAAATTAACCATAAGTCTATGATTTTGATAATAAAAAAACTAAGTTTAGTGACGAGTCAGGAATTTTAATTGGGTAAGACATATTAGTATAATTAGACAAACAAAATTTAGTCATATAATGATTATTAAAAAAATTAAAGTTTACTAACGCTTATATTTATTACACAATATTTAGTAGCGATTATAATTGTTATAGTCATTTGTATCAGATCAGTATGACAAAGCAGTTCAATAACATTTACATTCTTCACAATTTAACTACTAATAAAATTTTGGTAGATCCGGGATCCACCTACCTCACATGTACCTCTGTTATTAAGTTAAATGACAAATTTTATATATGGTGCGAATTTTGAGTGACGAAAGATGTTTTATGTTGCATGGCAGTTCATAAATTTTATGGATTGGTAAAAACTCAGCGACACGAAACAGATTCGGTAGATATAATGAAGCATTTTTGCCAATTATAATATCATTATGATTTAAATTTTAGATATAAACTAAAATTAGTAGGGTGGAAATATATTATCTGTCGATTGTAAATAATCATTTAATAGATAGGTTCATGTTCGATTGCATCTTAAAAATAAACTAAAAAAATAAGTTTAGTAAATTAAATCAATAAGTATTTAGTGATTTATCTGCCGATTGTGGATGTTGTTTTTCGTGAATGAGGAACACGAATCAGAATCATCGGATACGATGTAGAACATATACTAATTCTGGTATGAATATAATTTTATAGATTTTTATAAACCCAAATCGGCATATGAAAAACATTTTATATGCCGATTGTATCCTAAAAGACATCCAGAAAAATGAGAATTTATTTTAATAAGAATCGGTAGATATGATTGTCAACATCCACCGATTCTGGCAACAATCGGCCATCGTGCAAGTTCCGTATCGGCCGATTGTTCTTGAACCCTATTTTTTTTTTTAAATTCAAAAATAATTCAGTTTGGTTTTTTCTTTTTCATTTCTTTATATATTTTGAATAGAAGAAAAAAGAAACTTAAAAATAAAATTAATTAGAAAATAAAATTAAAAAAAAGGATTTAAGAAAATAAAATTAATAAATAATAAAATTAAAACTAAGTTTTGGTATTAGAGATGAACTATTAATTGGGGGATACCAAGTAAAACAAAATAGGGTCATATTGAAGTATTTTCAAAAACCCCTTATTCATGATATTTTCATTACCCCTAATTTACCCTTACTTAATTAGTTGCTAATTAGTTGTTAGTTATCTTAATAAAACTTAAGATTATTGTTATAGTTAGTGTGTTATGTTATTATAGAGAAATATGTAGAAGAGGAGGAGAAGAAGAAGAGGTTTTTAAATTTTTTTTGAGATTTGGGAAGAGTTAGTAGGAATGAGTTAATCTAATCAGGAATTTGATGTTGGGGAACCTTCATCTCAACTAGGAGGAGGGGTTTACGTTGCATTTAGTAACGACTCTCAATTACAAGATTTTATAGATAATCAAAATTTTATCTATGAGAAACCCCTAATCAAGAAAATTATGAGCATGAAGGTTCAAGTGAAGAATCAACCTATGGAAATGAAGAATGTGAATATTCAAATACTCCAAACACTCGGGTATAGGTCCAAATTAGTTAGAAATTGATTTTTATGTTTGAATCGCCATGGATGTGTAGTGGAAAAGCTCGTTGTCGGTATGGTATCCAAACATTTCTGGTTGGATATTCTGTCGGTATATGAATACTTTGTACAATACCGACTGACTTAGAAAACATATAAGAGTTTTTGGGGAAGACAAGAATGCCAGTCAGTGCTGTCAATTAGATCTTAGTATGCCGACTGAGATCAATATTATGCCTAAAAATGGTTATTCTTGGATTCACAGTCGGCATAATAAGATCAAAAAATATCTATGTCGACTAGCATTAAAAAATGGCCAGTATTTTTCTAACCTTAGTCGGCAATGAAGAGTCTATGTCTACAATTCTAACTAGGACCTTTTAAAAATATAAGCCATTTGAATAGTAACCAGTCGACATTGTTGTTTAGTTATCGAGCACGGCGACTGAGTTGAAAAATAGTGAAACAACTTTCATTGTGAGTCGGCATTGAATGTAACTTTTTTTTACAATATCGAATGAGTCCTTAGATATATATTTTTAGTTAAACTGTTCAATGTTGGCATTGATTTAAGCTATCGATCATGCCGACTGTGACTCCTCTTTACTTTATCTCTACTAATTTCTTGTTTATTGTGGTTAGATCGTCCTTGGCGCTGATGCGGATACTAAACCTTTGCGAGAGTTGGCTCCAGATACTTCTGAGTACTATGCGAATGGTTTAGTAAGTTACAAAATGATTTCGAAAGTATGTATCGTCATTTGTTACTAGACATATAACTTGTTATGTTTATTTTTAATGTACGAATTTACAAGTAAAGATGATGCAATCAAGTGGGCTATAGATATGGCTCTCAAGAATAAGTGTGTTATAGTCAGAAATAATCAAGGAAAATTAACTAGGTTTGAGATGGATTGTGAGAGAGGTGGGGAGTACACTAGCCACAAGAAAAAGGGATATGTGTATCCAAAGAAGACTACAAGAGTATACAAGATTATAACTAGAAAGGATGGATGCCCTTTTAAGCTTGTGTTTAATTTTAAAGGAAATGCATGGAAGAGTAAAGTGATGTGCGGTAGATATAACCATCCGGATCCAAAGACCTTTGTAGGTGAAAAACACATTTTTGTGTCAAAATTGTGCTCAATTCTCTATTTTGTTAATGCTTGATTTTATACTATTTACGAGTATTTATGTCTTTGTAGGTATTTTGAGAAATAAATATTTGTGGAAAAATCGGCTCAAAAAGTTGTTAAAGGCACCCAGGAAAATTATTAAAGGCACCCAGCAAAAGTGATAAAGGCACCCACCAGTTAGGATTTATTCAATAGGTTTGATTTGGTTGAGTCGGCCTTGTTTGTGTATGTTTAAAACCCCTTCCTGTTAGGATTTATTTTCTTAGATTTTTTATAAACTTATTAGGAAATTTTTGTTAGAAAATGTCGAACTGGTATTATGATAACCAATACAATGAATATCCAACTGAGTTTCAAAACGAGCATTACCCTTACTATGAACATAGTGTGGATAGTACTTGGGACCACTACCAACCTTCTGAAGGTTATGTTTCATACCATGGAGGCCCCAATTACTATTCGTACGCGCACCAATCATATGAACGGGAAAACGAGCAAAATTCGAGTTCTTTGAAGGATGCCCTCGAGAAGTTGCAAGCTAGTACTATGAAGCGAATGAGATATACTATTCCTTATAGTGATCCAAATACATCTCTTGAAGAATTACCCCTAATGATATATGAGAAGTATTATAAACGCAGACGCTTAGTTTGGAACAAAGATTGAGAGTTCTGGAATGTCAGAGGTTATTTGATGATGATGATCAGTCTTGTAGTGACTCTCTGTTCCATACAGAATATATAGATGACCCTGTGGATGATTGTGTATATGGTTTTCCTTCCATAGATGAATCTATCCCACAAGATCATTCACCCGACTTAGAGGTTGTTTCTCGACCCCTAGACTTCCAAAAGTTACCTAATTCAGGGTTAGAACTGTGTGCTTCTCAAGTTTTGTTGGATCATTTTGCATCCAAATACCCAGAGGACTTTCCTGTTCCTGACATTTTGGAGGAACGAGTTTTTCCTGAGACTAGTGATTTAGAGTCTAACGATTCGAAGACAATAGTCTCTGACAAAGATGATAGACTCATAGAGAATTTTAATATGATAGAGGACGATTTGATCCAGGTTGATAGAATAGTTTCCCTAGTGGATTTTTTTGTCCTAGACACCCAACCTTTTCAGGTCCCAGAGGCTCAAATTCCAGTGACCTTAGGTCGTCCCTTTTCAGTTACATATAATGTCGTCATCAATTATGGAAATGGAATAAATAATTTCTCTTTTGGTAACATGACTATTGAACTGAATCTATTTAGTATGAGTAGACAACCTTCTTGTGAGATCTATGATTTAGAAGAAGTAAACATAACTAGTACTTCAGTTCAGAAATCTTTACCAAACACTTTGCTAGAAGATCCATTAGAAAAATGCCTAGCCCACTTTAGATTTGATGTTGATGATGATAGTGTGATTAATGAGGTGAATGCTTTGTTAGATTATGCACCTTTGATGGACACTTATAATATATGGAAAACTGATTATGAACTTCTACCAATTTATAAGTCCACCTTATTTCCTTTTATAGAGGAAGCTGAGTGTAGTTCTGACCTTAAGGACTCTAGAATCCAACCAATAGTTTCTAGTCCATCTGAGATTAATGTCCACTCTAAGTTTTGGGGTACCTATGATTCTTGTGATTGCCAAGTATCTCTTCTTAAAGTCCCTAACTTGGGACTTGACATATGCACCTCTACCATATTAAAAGATCATCTTCAAACTAGATTCCTTGAGCCTGTTGATGTCCAGAAAGAAGCTCAGTTGTTGGAAACCCATCTTATGGTCGATTTGGTTTACCTAGGCGATAATACCAAGATTGACTTTGTTTTCCCACCAAAATATTTTCTTCCATATGTGGGAACATATGAATTTCAAATGTGTCAGTTATTAAGTTTTGAGACTAAGCCTAATTACTTTAGGGAATTAGAACCAGCACATTTGTTTAAGAATGACCACCTTCATAGTAGTCAATTGTGTGAGTCAACTCTGATTGACTTTGAGGATCCACAATTATTCAGGTTATTATTATGTGCTTCTAAGTTCTTAGTTGAGTTATTCCAGACTTTAAAACCTGATCATGTTGATCCTACCTACGAGGAAATCCAACCCATGAAATTATTTTATCTAGACCCTTTTTATAGAGCCTGAACCTGAACCATAACTAGAAGTAGTTGTCTTAAACAGAAAATAGATAAGGGTATACTCCGTTTATTCATTTTCTTGGCCTGTTGTAGTTTCCTCTTATTTGTGATAACACTATTTGATTCAGATAACCCACAGTTGTTCCGACTATTACTATATGATTTTATGAGGTGACTAATTCTTTCTTAGTCTGGCTGAAGAATTTAAACTTAGCACTTCTTGCGAGGTAACCCATGCTCATGCAATACGGTAATATCTTTCCTTAACTCATTTCCTTCGATTGGTAACAGTTTCTCCTTGTTCATATTTTTAATCATTCATGTTTAGAACATTGAGGACAATGTCAGATTTAAGTTTGTGGGTAAGGGAGAAACTTTTAATGAAATATGAAACTCCAAAGTCTAGAAACTTGTGAGCAATTCAGGATGACACTAACCATTCTAGGTAGATGGAAACTGAGATCTTTTTCTATACGAATTGGTGTGCCCAGCTAAATGGTCTATTCATAAAAGAACAGAGTTCAGGTGTTATAAATAACATGATAGTTGTCACCATATCTCGGAGTCTATCTCAACCATATCACCTTCTGTTTTTATTTTTTCAGTTTTTGTGTTTCTCTAAGTGATGTGGTGGGGCACCATTATTGAATTGTTATCACCGCCAGGATGAAATAGATAGTTTGAGATCAAGCCGCATTTTTATTAAAAAAAAATGAAAAAAAACAAACAAAAAAAATCGAGTATTGACACTTTGATAGCAATATGTGTATGTTCTCTCTGTCTTCGTCGCCTAGGCAAGCGTGGAACGTAGGATCCATGGGAACTATCATGTATGATGCTGATAAGGACCATGCGCTTGGATTCAATTTGATCCAATCATGTTTTCAGTACATTTATAATTGTTTTATTTTCAATAAATCGATCGTTGGGACCCTTGTATATACCAGTTGAATCGATATTAGTATTACGATTAATACCGTATATCTCAATCCATTAGGATTCATCCTGGCACTAACCTTCAGACAGATATGGGAAACACCGTTCACCTTAGTCAACACGCGCAAACTTCATATTGCCCACATCCATCTTCTAAATCTTTCCATGTGATTGAACTTTGATAGATTCTGAGTATTGTGGTTGAACGACTATCTGAGTAGACCTTTGTTTTCTTATATATGAATTTTAGTATGCTTGAGTAAAAACTCATGTACAACAGTTGGACTCATATAGGGTAATGATTCCCAGAGATGAAGATTTTAGTATGCCAACTAAATAACTTGTTTAGTGTTTATCCTCAATCGTTTGCGAGTAGTTAAAACTGGGAGTAAAGGTTTTGTAGGTATACCTATTGTAAACCCTCACGAGATAAAACTCGTCCACTAGGGACACCTAGGGGTTTAACGGCTTATTACATATGCTAAATGTAGTCGCGATTCCTACGAAAGTGAGTTAGGATTTTATTTTCTAGATTAGATTTGCTCGAGGACTAGCAAATAGTAACTTTGGGGGTATTTGATAGACACATTTTTGTTTCTAAATTGTGCTCAATTCTCTATTTTGTTAATGCTTGATTTTATACTATATATGGGTATTTATGTCTTTGTAGGTATTTTTGAGAAATAAATATTTGTGGAAAAATCGGCTCAAAAAGTTGTTAAAGTCACCTAGGAAAATTACTAAAGGCACCCAACAAAAGTGATAAAGGAACCCACCAGTTAGATCGGGGCACCCTTCTTTAAATTCAAATTCACAAAAATAGTGGGAAACTTGTTTTACGTGAAGAAAGTTTGTTGTGTAGTTTTGAACTGAGATTTATGGGATAAAAATGTGTTCTTTGTATCTCAAAATCATTAAACACTCAAAAGATAGGATCAACACACGTCAAGTGAGTGATTTATGCCGGAAAATATGGCTGGAAAATTCAAAGTATGGCCGGAAAAGGAGTTACTCTTGGATTCGGATTATCAATGAGTTGGAGTTTGATTTGGACTCTTCTTTGAGTCCTAATCGGTTAAGAAAGGTTCCTAGGGTTTACTAACCCTATATAAAGCAAAGACTATCGAAGAAAAATCAAGCCAGAGCCAACGAAAAAATTCCAGGAAAAAAAGCTTGCTGCTGGTGGGAAGAACAGGAAGAACAAAAGAGTCCAGAGAACTATCATTTTTTCTGTTGCATATTCTTTCAAACTTATGTATGTGACAGAGTCCGTTCTTCTCTGTTCTGTCTTATTTTCTCTTCATCCACACACTCTGTAACGCTTATAAGCGTATCAAATCGGCTGTGTTACTTTTATTTCATCATTATAAACACTTTTTGAGCTATGAACTATTATTTTGAGAGTGTTTCCAACATGATGAGCTAATCATCATCACTGGGGCGACGGATGAAGCTATTTTTCCAATAATAAATTGATAATTCTTATTTTATTTATCTTTTTTCAATTCTTTTATTATTATTTGCTTTGAATTAAAATTGGAAAAAATGATTTTTATCAATTAGTTGTGTTTTCTTTTGATGAGTCATGCTGGGCTTAGAGCTTTTGATGTCTCATGCTTTCGATTTGCAACTATTATTTTGAAAACCTAACTTTGACAATATTTTGAATAAACTATACGAGTTGCAAGATTTTTATCACTTGAAAAATTGGCTAATGGTGGAATCCTTAGTCTCAGTCCTTCCCATAATTTTAAATCAATTTTACTTTAATCTGTTTTATTTTTAGATATTAAAAATGAGGTTTAAAAATCGAATCTTTACAAGTATGAGTATCGAACCTTTTACTACTATTTAAAAACTACATCAGTAGGCCGCTCTGTAATTGCAAAGTTGAAATCCGATCAATTCAATGAAGTAGAGAAATTGACTAAAACACGCACCACACCTAGTCAAATCCTCAGTGGTATAAAGGCGAAGGATTCAACCAACGTGTCTTCTTTAAGTACCATTTATAGTGCTAAAGCAACTACAAGAAGGCAGCAATGGAAAGGAAGGTCGGTTATGCAAGAATTTCTAAATTTATCCACCGATCACAACACACACATAAGGAGAAAATTGGGCCAGATAACAAAGTCCTTCAAATATTTATTGCACATCCGCTGATGGCACAATTGGATCAATCATTCCTCCCGGTTCTTATGATGGACTGCACCTACAAGACAAATAAATATCATATGTTGTTGTTCAACATCGTGGGTCATACATCGAATAAGGTAATATTAACATTGGCTTGGTGTTTTATGAGAGACGGGCAAGATCATAGCTATATCTGGGCCTTAGAACAATTGAAGTTATTCTTCCATGGCAATGATCTTTCAAGGGTTATAATAACTGATAATGAACAAGCATAATGATCGCGATTTCAGAAGTTTTTCCGGATGTAAAAAATTTTCTTTGTACATTCAATATATATAACAATGTGAAAAATAATTATCATGCGGTTATTGAACCACCAAAGAAGAATATTAAGAATACCAAGGAAGAAGAAAATAAGGAAGAAGTTCGATTAAGCCAACTAGTACCCGAGGAACAAGAGAAAGATAGAAAGAGAACTAAAGAGATGGTGGACAAAGAACACAAAGAAAACCATCTCAAATAATTGGGTTTTCTAGGAAAGTTGGATGCCTTAATTTGGTCCATGACCGGGGTTAGATATGAAAAGAATTTGAATGCATTTATTGCTCATTGGGGGGAAAAGTTCCCAAGCGTGGTAAAATATTGTAGAACCCAATGATTTGATTCTTACAAAGAGAATTTGTACGGGCATGGACCAACCCATATAGACACTATGACAATGAAGCCACTAGTATTGCAAAGTCCGCTTACGGCCGATTATAGGAACTCTTAGATTCAAATCAAGGAAATGTTGTTACCGTGACTGAGGAAATGGAACAATATTTCAAGAATGGTATTGATAGAATTAAGAAAGCATTTGAAAAAATCTCAATGGAGAGAATGACAACACATTTTAAGGATGAAAATTTGCCCCAGGGAACAGAGTGCAATGTGTCACATTGGGCAATATCGTATATGATGAGAGAATTAAATTGGGAGAGAGATTATGGCCAACCGTATGATGTGTATGTTTGTTCTACGGTGTCGTCTATGGGTCTTCCACGTCGTCGTATGCTTGTGAAGTATAATGATGTGATACATATTGAGGCTATTGATCCGTTTTGGCGACGAATTTCTTTCACCCCTCCTCCTACATAAGATGCCGGAGAAATTTTTTGGTATACTAAGGAAGGCCGAGAATTCTTCAATACTTACACGAGGGAAACTCGTCTCAAAGACAAATTTTGTTGAGCCAAATGAGGCGATTGAGTCACCCATACACAGTAGAAATGGAGGAACCAATTAAAGGAAAGCCTATTGGACGACCAACGACCAAATTTACTAGGAAAAAAAAGAGGAAAATTTTGAAGCAAGCAACTCAACGTGAGGATAGTATGAAAAGAGATCCATGTGTTTTTTAGATATCCGAAGCGAGGTATGATGAAGAACAGGCCCCTCCAAAAAGAGGAAGGCCGAAGAAGGA
>JAJJMC010014768.1:1496625-1515781 GCA_023531435.1 Papaver californicum | reverse complement strand
TTTTTTTTTCATAACTCAATTGATTCTCTCCAATGTATCTTTATTCAGTTGTACCGACCAAAGACTATGGGGTTCTGTTTCTGGTGACAGTATGCTATTGGAGATGGTCCCATTTAAAAGAAACAAATTTTTTGAGTATAATTTAGCTTTCCATCCGGATGTTCCTGGTATAAAAAACTATTTTGGTGAATATTTTTTTTGAAATATTAAATATACTATATGGAAAAAAAATCATGATAATTAACTATATTTGTGTTTTTTAGGACGATCCAAAAAAATTTTGGGACGACTAATTTAGTCTCATCCAATAAAAATGATTATGAGATATCTTAAAAATAGAAAATATTTATACTATCCTTTACCTTTATACTAAATTTAAACCTATATTCTTTACTTTCATAATCGTTTTGAATACTCCTCTTCTCCTTCTCTATATCTACCGATTAATTATTTTTTTCATCGTTTTCATTTTGATTGAAATCAAACATCATCGACCAAACAAACTTTAGGATTAATTGTTTGAACTTAAAACAAAAATCCATTAACCTTAAAGTTGAAAGTTAGAACATCAAAACAAATTCGAGTTAAACAAACGGAACTGAAAAATCATAGTAGTTGCGTCCAAACTTAGATTTTATTGCTTGAAATCTAAAAATTGATCGAAATTTTTTCTAGGATTTACAGTTGCATAAACATAATCGGTAGTTAAAATTGATCATTATCTACCGTTTATTTTTGTGTCGACAAATTCAATTTTTTTGTACTAAAAATTAAGCATAATCGGTAGATAACATGAACCCGTGTCTACCGATTGTGAAAGCATAAAAATTCGACATTTGGTAAGTTTTACAAAAAATGTAGTTTGGGGCAATTTTCACAATCAGTAGATAATGAACATCACGAAACTGACGATTGCAGTAGAGAAATTCAAAATTTTATTAATTTTGCTAAATTTTAATTTGGGGCTACTATCACAAACGATAGATATGAAAATCACGAAACAACCGATTGTGAAAGTAGAGATGTTCGAAGTTTTATTAGTTTTTAAATATTATATTTGGGGCAACTATCACAATCGGTAGATAACGAACATCAGGAACAACTGATTGTGAAAGTAAAGCAATTCGAAGTTTTATTAGTTTTGAAAAAAATTAAACTTGGGGCAACTATCACAATCTGTAGAAAACGAACATCAGAAAACTACCGATTGTGAAAGTAGAGAAATTTGAAATTTTACTAGTTTTGAAAAAAAATTGGGGCAACTATCACAATCGGTAGATAATGAACATCACGAAACTACCGATGATGAAAGTAAAGAAATTCGAAGTTTTATTAGTTTTGAAAAAATTAAATTTGGGGCAACTATCATAATCGATAGATAATGAACATCACGAAACTACCGATTGCGCTTCTATTTTGGAACAAAAGAGTATAATCGATAGATTACGTACTATTATCTACCAATTCTGAGACGTTAATCGCGCTAAATGCATTCAATCGTCATCTCTAATCGTTATTGAACCTTCAACATGATATTCTTAATGATGTTTTCCACTTTCTTCTTCATACTCATCCATTTTTGTTATTGGTATTAGGTAAACCTAGTTTTCCCAAACTTCTTCTTCTTCTTCTCTAACACACTCGCTATTTCTTTTTAAAACTATAACTCAAATGATTTTTTTTTAACACTAACATAATCAAAATTAAGTAACTAATTAAGCAAGGGTAGATTAGCTATTATGAAAATATATGGATAAAGAGTGTATTATATTACTTGGTAGTAACCCTATTTTGTTTTATTAATCGCCCCAAATTATTTTTGGACCCACTAAAAAATGCTAGGTTAATTATGTACTTATGTTATTATTAGGTTGAACACTTTGGAAATTGAGTTTGAGGATTGGTATAAAATTAAACATCCCTATTGGATCCAAATGTCTAGATCATAGATGTGTACATGAGTATAACTTTTTCTTTTTCTTTTAGGAAAAAAGGCAAAGCCTAAAATATTAATTAAAAGTCGATTTGAAATCAAAATCATTGTAAAGGTTACAAATATCAAATTACAATCAACAAAGTTGTAAAATCTTCACTAGTTCTTGACTATCGTTCTTACCAATCCAAACATTACAATCAAATCAGATTCCCAAAGAACTCATCCACATTAGGAGGCCAAAAGTGTTTTGATCTGTAGAACATATGGTACAAATTATACATCCTTTTGAAATCTTCCATATTTTTTGTTTTATAACAGTCAAGCCATAAATTTTAAAAAGTCGATCAGGTATTTATGTCTCCCCTAAAGTACATAACAAGCATTTTTTTTTTGAAGCATATAATAGGAATTGTAAGGTCATTGCTAATATCCTTTGAGGTTAAACAAATTTCAAAAAATGAGAAGTAAAATGTACTCCCTTGTTATTTAGTAGAGCTAGATCTTCAAGCTTTGAATCTTTGTTAGAGAAAACTTATGCTAGACTGAAAGGTTGGAAATACAAATTACTCTCACAAATTGGGAGAACTATTTTGATAACTTATGTTATATCTTCATACCCCTCAATCCAAATGAGTTGTCTTAGATTCCCTGTTAAAACCTTACGAAAAATAAATAGGCTACAAAGAGAATCTTAGTGGGATGAAACCAATTCTAAAAAACAAAAGTTGGAAGTTAATCTGTCTGCCTAAACCTTAAGGTGTTTTGGATATTGTAAACCCAATAATTTTCAACTTTTATGCTAACTAAATTTTTGGAGAGTGATTCCTAATCCTTCTTCCATATGGGTTTAGGTATTGAAATTTAAATACTTTTCTAATTCCGATCCCCTTATTAGTTCCACTATGCTGACATAGCACGGGTATGAACTAGTATTAGGAAAAGTATGGAAATCCTTAAGCGTAAACACATATGGGTTTGTGCCCAAATTCTAGGCTTGATATTTGGGATGAAAAGTGGATTCCTGGAATTGAATTTCCTATTCATCCTTTGGTTATATAAGAACAAACTCTAACAAAAATTCCTCAGGTAATCAATAAAAACATCTCTCATGAGATGGGTAGTAAAAATATTTCTTTTCCAACTCCTAATGTTGATTTTGATGAGCTAAAATGGTTGCACACAAAAAATGCATTATGTAAAGTTTGTAAATAAGGTGTTGACTTCATATGTTGGGGTTCCAATCCGATTTGGAGAAAGATATGGAGTTTGAAATGTCAGCATAAATCCAGTTGTTTGTATGGAAACTTTATTCAAATGATGTCACTTACCAGTAAATTAGATAAGATGACACCTAAAGCTTATCGCTTTTGTTGTCTATGCAATGCTGAGAAGACCCTTTACATTTATTTATTTTAATTTTCGATTTTCCTTTACAGTTTAGTTTCATCTGGGTATGAACAAAATGTTGGTTTGCATGAATAACATATTCACTGTCGATAATTAGGTTGTTAATGTTATAACTGTGGTTTGGTATATTGGGAAACACAGTTTCAATGTCATTTTTAATAATAAAAAGGCCTGATCGATTGAAACTCATTAAAGATATATAATTTCATTTATCTTATTATTGTTTGAGCAGAGAAAGAAATTCCCAATGATCTGTGAACAATAACTTCCCTGATCTTGTGAGTATGCTGAGAAGTAATATGAAAATAGTTTTAACTGATGCTTCTTTTGACTAATTTTCGGATTGGCAGCCGTTATGTTTAATGAAAATGGGGATAGTGCCTAGGAAAAAACTTCTGGACTGACTATTGTACCTGAGAAAGCAGAAGGTTTGGCACTTTCAGAAGCTATATATATTATATATATGACATTAAAGCTAAAGGAAAGTTCTAACATATTAACTATTGTCAGCTAATGTATATAATGTATATAACTGTGGTTTGGTGTAACCCAGTTAAATGCTTTAGGATTTGTGAATTATGTTTACAAATTGAGTTAATGTATATCAACATACTTATTAGTAAGCATTCACTAAATCAGCATATATGTTTATCTCTTGTGATCATATATTATCAACCATCGTAGGATAGCAGTACGTTTTTATATCCCCCAATTTTCACCAAGTAGATTAGGTTCTCTACTGAATTCTTTTTGTTTGAGGCTACCAAGAATACGTTATCAAGGTATCATCCAATGGAGTGCTTTAGGTTTTATAAATTACCTTGATGCTAGTTAACAATTTGAGTAAAAAATTGAGTAAATGCTTTAGGGTTACTCAATTTTTTAGGTTGATCCTTCAATCCATTTTGTTTGCCTGCATAACATCCAACTGATGTGGCATAGATTAATTTTCTTTTGGAATAGTTAAACGGGTTCCACTAAGACTTAGTAATTTTATCAATAGGCTTTAATGGGATGGAAACCAATCGGTTTACATTGTTATAGGGTGCAGGTTGAATGCTAGTTCAAAAGGAACGATCGTAGGACATACCTTTTTATTGGACTGTGTGGTCGGCAAAAGTATTTGGCATACAACAGGTTTCGAATGTGTTACAAACATCACTGGATAATTAATTTGTTGGTGTGGGTTTGATTTATTGGAAAAAAGGAGTATATGGGGTTGACCTGCTAGTGTATAAAGGGAAATCACATGGAAGGGAGAGAATACTAGAAACAACAGTCCAATTGTGCACATATTTTAACCGTGAGCGTGTACGCGCGCGCTGGCTCGATTTGATTTTTTTTTATTTAATTTTAGCAGTTATTCAACGAGAGAAATTCTTAACAAACGTGGTGATGAAAGTGAAAATGTCAAACTAACATTCT
The DNA here is from genome assembly GCA_023531435.1 of Papaver californicum. Classification (NCBI taxonomy): domain Eukaryota; kingdom Viridiplantae; phylum Streptophyta; class Magnoliopsida; order Ranunculales; family Papaveraceae; genus Papaver; species Papaver californicum. The sequence continues at coordinate 1,511,013 of JAJJMC010014768.1, read as the reverse complement.
TTAGAGAAGTGTGCACAAAAATAGATGGAAGGAAGGTTGACATTTTTACATGTAAATAACTTACTAATCATGTTTCATGCGTCAAAGAAATACTAGTTAAATTTCAACAAAATTTATTATTACCCTTGATAAGTATTTTTATATAGGAAATAAAATTATTGGTTTATTTACTCAATTTGTTGTTAGTGAGATAGGATCAACCTACATTGAATTGGAAGGTTGGAATTTTTACATGTAAATAACATGTTAGTTAAGTTTCACGCATCAAAAAAATACTAGTATAGTTTCATAAAACATACTAGTATCTTATGAATACTTTGTTGTGACCCACACTGCGTTCTAATTGAGTAAGTATATTCTTGGTGGTTCAGACAGATAAAACTTATTAGAAAACCTATTCTATTTGGTAACAAAATAAGTTTCGAGGATATGAAAAAGTATTGGTATCCTACGATTGTTGACAATGTGAAATTAACAAGAGACAAACAAATATGTTGATTTATTGAATGTTTAATAACACTCAATGATTCTTTGATCATATTTCTATCATCATCCCGAATGACGAATAAAAAAAAAAGAATCTCTATTCACTCCATTCAACTTCTTTCCTAGAAAATTGCTTGAAACCTAATTAATTTTTTTTTTGCTTTGCTTATAACCTGAAATCCCCTGCATAAGTAATAAATCATGAAGTACTAATGGATTCTGTTAAGTGAGTGTTTATAAAAATAACACTAGTTAACCGACTGAGCCTATGAGTTTAGGAAAACCAAAAAATAACCTTTGAAAAATATTACAGTAAAAGATTTAATTAGGATAAACCACTAAATTTTATTACTAATTAATATAAATGTAGCCAACTGATTGAACAAATGTATAAAATTTGTTGGTTGTCGTAAATATCTAACCATCAAATGGTTGGATAGCTATATCGTATATAAACTTTAGTGGGTATGTAGTATTATACGTTGCATATTTTCTCATTGACATGTTGAACTAACATGTGTCACATGATAGTGCTAATGCCTACTTAAAAGGACTATATATGCCTCAATTATATCTATTGTTAATAGAAGAAATAAATAAGAACTTCTGTTATTCTCTTCGTATCTCACTTGAGTTTTAAAAATAAATAATTATTATGTTTCAAAATATACCTTATATGCGACACAAAGTTTAAATTTTAATTTAATAACTCGATAATAAGTTAAAATGTTATCAGTATGAATTGCTTAACGACGATAGGTATAGGGATGATGATATATAAAAGGATAATTTTTTTCAACTCTTCCATATTTAATTTAATTATTTTTAAGTAATTTTATGTATATAATTTTTGTTGTGTCTAACTTAGTTTTTATTTGATTAGGACTTGTTAAAGGTGAAGTTAGACGATTGCCGTATATTGTATATGTTAAAGTCGGCATAAATTGTTATTGTGGTCTACGAATGATATCCAAATAGATACGTATTAAAATAATCCATACTTGTGATTATTCAATTTCCGAATTTAGCCAAATATTTGAGTTTTTGTTACGTTCACTAATTTTCTCATTAGCCAAATAATTGAAGGTTTTTCCGCATCTTTTTTGGATGGTGTAGAAAATAAAATTTCCTTCGTTGTTTCGCTACGGATTTTGTGGTTTATAGTTTTGATTGAATTTAAAGAAGATAAATGCGTCATGTAAAATGCTACGGAGAGCAATAAGGGAAGATCAAGTTTTTTGACGTTCTTATGTGCTACCGCGAGCTTTGCAGTAGGCATAATATGCGTCTCTTATATGCATAGGCAAGCTTTGGGGAGCTAGTGCGTGAAATCACACTTTGTATATATTACGACACCAATGACAAGAGATTCTTAATTTAATTGTGCCTCGTATATATACAGCGTCAAGCAATAATGAGAGTTGCATTTCTATAAAAGATATTAAGAGTTAATATCTAGTCTTCTCGTCGCTAAAACTATTACCTCGGTGAATTAAATTTGTGTTAGTGCCTAGGCAAAAAAGTTTATTTTTGACAAATCAATAGATACAGCAAATGAGGAAATGCAAAATGTGGTAGGCAGAGTTTTTCAGGTTTACGGACCTGATAAGCACTGTAGCACTTGAAGTGGAAAAAATACGAGACAATAGTCTAATTATTTTTTGAATAACCATCTTTGAGCCTGATAAAGCTCTGTTATCGTTGTGACATAAAAGACATGATATACGCACCTGAAGTGTCGTTCATAATTTTTAATCTCTATCGGTCGTCTTGCGAGGACTAGGACTGATATGAAGATAGTGTCTATGTTCACAAAATTTATTTTACAGTTTACTGTTGTGTTTTACATGGTATTGTAAATTCTTAAAATTATTCCAGCTGGACAGTAAACAGGAGAGGAAACCTGTTCAGTTTTTTCTCCTGGGTCACGTGTTATCCTGTCAGTACCCAGTTACTACCTTGATAGGTAGAGTAATGTAAAATTGAAAGTTCTGTTGACGGGCATTCCCGTCTAAGGATCAGGAGGAGAATCGTCAACGATATTGGTTAACTCCAATTGTGTCCCATCTAAATTATCGCACCAATAAATGCCTAAGGTGTTGGAGATTACTTTGTTGATTGATCCAACAAGAGTACGCTAGTTAGATTCGGCATAAATAAGGTCCTTGCAAGCATGCCATGGAATCGCATCGATTGTTTCATCTGAAAAACATGCTTTCAGGCATAGACGAAAACCTCATATACAAGGTATGCTAATCTAATCGCATAACGTCCATATTGTCTTTTAGTTATGAGTTAATATCTCCTGACGAGGATCATATCCATAAGATTTGCGTTATGAGGGAGAATATCTGCATATTGAAATTTGGTATCAATGATTAGAATATCCTCGTACTCTAGAGAATGATGTAGGATCGTTATTAACTGATTGCGAACTAATGGTCGATAATATTCAGAGTTGATATAAAATCAGTGTAGATAAAACCACCCTTTCCTTTCAAAGGAATTATCGACAAAGTTTAGATGATTGGAAAATATGTACCTCGACTCATATTGAGTTGTTTTCTCACTTGTGTACCCTTTTAGGACATTAGTCCTAGCATCAAATATAAATTTGATGCTTATCAGAAAGCGTGATGAAAAAATTAAAGTTACTTGTTATACAATGACACCCCTTGACAATGAGTTTCCACAGAAATTTAATCAGGTTTCGTCTTGTAGTCTTAAATGACCTGACCGATCTCCTAGGTGGTAACTATGTATCTATACTCGTATAGATTTTGTATGAAACTCTTGTTTGTCTACTATTGATGTTGTATCATTTTGGTAATTCCCTAGGCATTGGTGGTGAGTGTTGTATTGTTCTTGTGCATTCATTGAATGGTTTATTTAATTCATTCATAAAGCATTTAAACTTATTACTCATAAAACCATTGTCATGTTTATGTTTATAAACATACTGATTTATATACAAGTGCTACAACAACATGATTTTCAAATTTGGCGAGAGAGTCTTCCCACCATTAGGGGGAGGAATGGCTATCCTGGTTTCACTACACCAAATCTGGACATTAGCAACACACCACATTGTTGCTGAACGGGATTGCAACGCTAATCTTCTGTTGCAAAACACCCTGTTGCAGGTTTTAGCAGCGAATGTATCTCAATGTCGAATCTCGGTCAGCAATGGCAGCTGCCGTTGCTAAATTTTTTCTTCACAACATCCTCATGTCATTGCTAAATTTTTTGTTGTGTTGCTAATTTCACAAAATATCCCTGCCCCGAACTGGATGTCATTGCTAATTTAAAGTGAATGATCACAAAATCTGTAACAAAGAAATTATATACCTAATTACAGCTCTAATTGAGTGCAAGTATCCAGCTGAGAGTGGCTTTGCCGATATAAGCTGTTAAGAAAACCCGTAAAAACTGAAATCAGACTCAAAAAGATATTTAAAACATCCAAGAAGCGTGCAGTTGTTACCTGCATTGATATTGGCATATTGTAGAACTTTAAATACTCATCTACGATTGGTAATGGAACAAACTGAAATCTCTAAATAGCTCAATGACATATACAAGAAATAGTTGTTACCTGCATGGTTTAGTATGATTCTAGAGTTGTTCATACCTTAAAGGAGCATCTTTGAAGGATGGAGACTCAAATCTCACTCATCCGATAAAGTTGAAGCTTGTTCTTCGGTGCAATTTTCCTTGGAAAGCTTCAAGCAAGGATGAAGAATCATATAATATGACAAAATATTGATACAAAAACTGTAAGGGTACCAGCAGTAATAAGATTACCTGAATCCATAATCATCTTTTGTTGTTCATAGACATGTACTGAAACTGGCAATTACACAAATATGAAAGAATTAGAAACCCACACAAGTTTTCCGGGTTCAGATTTGTGTATTACGCTGTTTAGGCTATGTATTTTTGGGTCAAACTGTTGAAATCCCCATCGTTGCTAAAGGGATGTCTTTACAAAAATAAGTCATTGAAACATATATACATGACAGAACCAACATACTTTTGGAAATAGTTAGGTGACATGGTATGTGTGTGAGTGTGTTCCCGTGTGATGTTTCGTGTAAGGATAAGTGTACATATGAGAGACAAACATGTATACAACTCCAATACTTGTTGTTAAAGACTGAATCTTCTGACCCTGCAACAAGTAGGGAACCAAATCTAAGTGATAGAAGAATGAGACCACATGACCTGGAATAATATTTGTGAGCAAGTAGCTGCCTGCTCCACTTGTGAATGTTGAAGATACAAGTAGCTGCCTACTCCATTTATTAAAAGAAAGGTTGTTTGATATGATATGTTAATGAAGGAGGTCAATTTAAGAAGAGCAGAAGAAGACTAACTTTGTCCACCAGTACTTTCTTCACCCATTGAGACAGTGGACATACCTGAAAACATCAATTGCTTAAGAGTCGAGAAAATCTATCACATGTTCCAAGATAAAGCTTACAATTTACGAGCATGGCAGAGCACAAAGTGATCATGAACACTGTCTATAAAAATGAAAGCTATGCTTACTTCTGTACAAGAGAATATGTATCTTCTGCAGTTGTAATTGATAAAATGAAAGAAACATACTATATAAGGATATACGGGAGTTTTTAGGATTTATTTAGAACTCTAACAGTGCACACAGATTTTAGAGATCCACCTCACAACATAAAACGCAAACGAGCAACAGAATGAAACATCTACGCATTTGTTTCTAAACACCACCAACTGGTTTAAAGTAAACGTATTGATATTGAGAAAATAAGAACATGTACTGCTTCAGGATGAGTATGCGAACCAAGGGAAGGCATACAACACTACTAAAAAAGACAACTAATGAAAGCACAAACTGTAAGGAGATGTAACAAAAAAATTATCTTACCAACTTATGTATCTGACAATCATGATCAAACACCTGCATCAAAAAATGCATATATGTCAGACACCATCACAGTGATCAATTGACATACATTGAAATAAAGTAATAATCACTATCCTTTACCAACCCATCTACAGTTCGAAGCTCAACCTACAGATACCCCCGGCAACAACACTTCCACATCAGAAAGAAAAATCCACCCAATATGGGGGGAATTCCTTAATGCCCCCACATTGCTAATACTCATTTCAATATGCCTTCACTTTTATTAATAATGCCAATATGCTCCCACTTTGACCAAAAAACTTTGATAATACCATAAATATCCTTATAGTTTAAATTTCAAAATGTCCCCACTTTAACTATGGTTTACTAGAAAAAATTTGAACCATAGATTTGGATTTATACATGGTTAAAACAGATTCAAGGGTAGTATGCTGATGGTTAGGGCTTAGAATGAACCAATTAAACACGGCAGAGAACAAGATAGAAGATGACTGGGTGTTTTTGTAACCACGACTTGGCATTAAGTGGGAGTCAACTGTATAACACAGTTTATAATTATTTAGAGGTAAAATTATCTTTTAAAATAATTGGTAGAATTTGTCTTCTAAACCGGTCATGGACATTTCCTACCACCAAAAAGTTTCAACTTTTAAATACAAAAAACACTTGATTAAGGAAATCTTTGTTGGCATCTTTTGCCGTTTCACCAACGGTGACCGGACTATGAACAACGACCCAGACGGCCTTTCAGTTATACTACACTAAGTTAGAAAATTTATAGTACACTCAGTATGTTGTTTCCGATACTGGATGGCTACCCATTACTTCGATAAAGAGAAAACATGGATTGGTGCTCAATTAGAAAATTTTGAAGAGAAGAGTATTTGGATAGGCTACACATATTCTCTATACTGGACTATTACCACTCTAACAACTGTTGGCTATGGAGATTTGCATGCCGAGAACACTAGAGAGAAGATTTTCAACATCTTTTTCATGTTTTTTAACAATTGTCTCACTGCTTATATCATTGGTAATATGACCAATCTCATTGTGCATAGTGCCTATCGAACTTTTGCTATGGTAAGGCCTAAACTTTTTCCTTTCCGTTCTTCGTTCCATCTAGTTCAACATGTTTCTATGACTGTTAGGTAATATTGGGTTGAATGCATAGTCCATATATAAGAATCACAAAGTTCTTAACAATCTGTCTAAAAGGTCTAACTTACACTAAGTTTTTGTTCAGTTGAAATGTTATTTTCTATTTATCTGTGTTAACTTGAGAAACGGCATTGCAGAGAGATGCATAGATTGTTAAAAAGCATGCCGAGAACAGTCATAAAAACATGTTAGACCTTTCAAATTTTTTCTAATAAACCATAGTTAAAGTGGGGGCATTTTGAAATTTAAACTATAAGGATATTTATGGTATTATCAAAGTTTTTTGGTCAAAGTGGGGGCATATTGACATTATTAATAAAAGTGGGGGCATATTGAAATGAGTATTAGCAATGTGGGGCATTAAGGAATTCCCCCATCAGAATTTGGTAAAAACACATTAAAATCATTAGAAATCATAAACCCAATCTAAACTTTACTTACCCATAAACCCTATAAACTAGTGAAACAATTTTATTTTGTTTTTTTTAATATATCAAAACCCTAGATCCGTAGTCATAAATAAACTTAAAATTATGAATCAAACCAAACAACCTTACATGAACCATAAAAAAATGAGTTTCACCCATCAATGACAAAAACAACACACAAATCAGATAAATTTGGAGAAAAAAATCAAAAAAAAAATTTGATTATTACCTCCTCTGTTGGAAGATTCTGAGTCTTCGATAGAGAGAGAAATAAATCGTGAGAGTTGAGTAGTGAATCTCTGAAAAGAAGATGATAGTAGTAGTGATTCTCCAAAGAGAAGTTGATGATGCTCCAGAGAGAAGCAGAAGAAAGTGAGAAGGGAACGAGAAGGGGAAGGTGTTATACTTTTATGTCGGTTGGATTCTATCTAGGGTTTTAAGTAACCATAAGGTGACACACGGGACTCGCACATGTGGGAGTCACGGGGTGGAATAATCTTTCAGTTTCAAAACGATTATAATTGACTTGGCGGAAAGATACCATAAAGTGTTGCCAGCTGCACATGTGACTCGCACATGTAAACTTTTCATCGTTGCTAATATCAACAGGTAAAAGCGGTTGCGATTTTAGCAACAAATTACTGCAGTTGCTAAAGTTTAACAACAACAGTTTTGTGTTGCTAATTAGCAACGACACTTGTTCTATTGCTAATCTGGGTTACTAAAATATGAATTTGGTGTAGTGTTTGCACAAAGATAAACCCGGATGTATCTCATCTTGATGTTTTCAGTAATGAAAAACATGCAAAAGATTTGATATTTTCAGAAATTGCAAATTAAGTTGTTTCTTGAGAAGCCATGTGTTTATGGTAGCTAGTGTGTCATTTAAAACACACCACAACGTGGATGACCAGTTGATTCAAAATATTCTTGTTTTCCTAAAAGGAAAGAACCAATCACAATCATTGAAAGATAGAACTCTTAAAGAGACTATCAAAGGTAAATCTGATTTCTCTGAGTATAGTTCCTGTAATAAGAGAACGTGTCTACAAAGGATGTGGAACTTCAAAATTACAAATTTGTGATCATAATACAATGATTATTGGTGACATAGCCAAAGTATCCACTGATACTGTCATAGATGACGCTGGTGCTAAACCACTTTGTATAAGGAAATGTCATCAAATGAATGATTGGTTAAATTGGAAAGGAGTGATCCAAGCAAAATAATAGGTTTCTCACTTAATTTTGGAACTACAGTTCGAACACTCGATAATGTATGTTATACCTAGCCCAAGTAGGTATTATAGTCCCAGTGTCTGATCATGATAATGTAATCCATATAGGCTACAAGTGGATGTTTTGCGCATAGTGAGAAAATTGAACTCAACTTGCGATACAAAGTCTTTCACAGAAACAAGAGATGGATTACGCAAAAGCATATTACATGTATTAGATGTATATATCTTTTTGGTATTTGATTAAGTATGGTAGTCCTTGAAGGACTCGACTTGTATCTAAAGGACGTGGATACCACGCATCTGTATAAAAGATAAGATACATATAATTGCATGCAAATTCCTGAATATTTTAGTTATTAGCAAAAACACCATGTTATGTGTATTCACTAAAACTTAATCAAACCTTATGCGGTTTAAAATAGTTTGGACGAACATGGTCAATCATCTAAGTGGATACTTATTAAACCAGGGAAATATGAATTATCTTATATACCCATGAACTCTGTATTTGCTAGATTTGATGAATAAAATATCAATTTGATTGGAACTCATGAAAATCTTTAAAGCACAAAAAAGGAGTTCGAAATATAAAATCTTGGTAAAACAGGGCCTCAATCTGTCGGTTGAGTATTGTAGCTGGGATTACATCATTTCTCCAACCTTAAAGGTTTAGACATGTTTAAATAACGAACTAGCACATTGCAGTTGTGCGATCTCTTACTTCTAAGATTGATCGGTTTACATCTCAGCAAATGAGATGTCACTTCGTGGTATGTGTTACACTAAAGATGTGTAAATGATACAATAGATGAATTATTCTATGCGTACCTGATGTTTGGTTTGTCGTAAACATGTAAGCCTGCTTCTACCCAGCACCAATATCGAGACATCGGTCCGAAGAAAAGTTTTTCATCTTCGTGGTACTGTTAAGCTTGATCTTTTACATAAAAGATCATATAATATCTGCCACAGAGCAAAACCAATCAGACTGTTTAAGTTTTGAATTTTAGCAGGTTTGTTAAAGCAGCTAAATATCTTCTTAATTAGTAGTTCGGTGGTAGAGGATACCCTGTTATTCCTCTGATCGGTTTTCTAACAAAGATGGTTGAGAATAAAAATCTGGTACAATCATAAGATCAATAGGAAATTGCACAGAGGAAAATCGGACCGAGTTTTGCAACTAAAGGAAGCCGCTGAAGATATTAAAGGATGGTTTGTGAACTCTTTGCAGTATTATCGGGCACGGTGATCAACTGAGAAGGCTACTCATCAGGGGGAACAAATCAGTAGAAGACTATGAATATTGGGCATATTGGAAATTTACATAATGTACTCTTTTTCCTTATTCAAGGTATTTTTTCCACTGGGTTTTCCTTATCAAGGTTTTAATGAGGCATGAGAGTCCACTTCCATCCGCAGTTCGAAATGTTGTACTCTTTTTCCTTCGTGCTGGTTTTTGTCCCATTGGGTTTTTATGGGTAAGGTTTTAACGAGGCAACATATGCGGGTCCATTCTAGTAGAACTTCATGATAAGCAGTAAGTTTCTGATGATCAACATCATAATAAGCTTCTAACGTTCAGATTTTTCCAAGTGGTTTTTTCCTATCATGGTTTTAACGGGGCAGCGATTTCATGGGTACTAATATCATAAGAAGCTTTGCCAAAGTTTCCGTAAGAGTCAACTAGTAGAACTTCAACGAAGAAAAATGAGCAGCATCGTCAATATCGTTATGAAACTTTCACGTTTGATAGTTTCCATAGTGGTTTTCTTGAAACAATTTTTAATAGGGGAGAAAATTTATAGCAACCAGCATTCTTCTCGAAAAAATATTTGTGAATGGTAATCATCTAAGGAGGAGTGTTGTAAATATCTAACCATTAAATAGATGATCAACATTGGATAGGTATATTGTATATAGATTTTAGTGGGTACGTGGTATTTGCATTGCACATTTTCTCATTGACATGTTGCACTAACATGTGTCACATGGTAGTGATAATGCCTCCTTAAAAGGACTATGTATATAGTTAATAAAGAGATGAATAACAACTTATGTTATTCTCCCCGTATCTCACTCGAGTTTTAAGCATAAATAATTATCACCTACTTCAAAATGTATTTTGAGATGCTCTTAGATTGTGTTAATCCAAATTATGAATAAGATTATGCCTTTGTCTTATTACACCCATATGGTGAGTCAGCCAAATTTCTAGAAGGCGCACGAGATATAACATTTCCCCTTGGATGACTCACTGTTCAAAACGTTGCCTCGTTAAAACCTTGACAAGAAAAACTCAGTGAGAAAAAACTTTGTTGAAGGAAAAAGAATATAGCGCGTTAAATTCCAAAATCAAAATTCCCTCTGAAGAAAGTCTCTGTTAATTTGTCTGTTTGTACATGTGGCGCATTCTGATTTCATAAACCAACTTTCGGAAGACCTTTGTTGGAAATAACTTGGTGAATAAATCAACCTAATTCTCACAGGATTGTATCTTCTGGATATCAATCATGTTCGTATTTTGGAGGTTGTGAGAATATAATAAGTTCGTCGAAATATGTTTCGTTTTATCACCTTTGATGTAGCATTCTTTAATTTGTGGTATGCATGCCGAATTTTCTTCACAAATTATTGTTGGTGAACTGGTAATGAAAGTTAGACTGCAAGAACTTCTGATATACTCGATTAATGACCGTATCCACACACATTATCTACTTTCTTCGTGAGGAGCAATTATTTCGGAGTGATTTGGGGATGTAGCTTGCATGCTCTGCTTACAAGAACGCCATGAAATCGTAGTTCCACCGCTGGTAAAAACGTAACCTGTCTGAGAGATTCCTTTGTGCGGGATGATAGGTATCCAACATCATATGTCCCTTTATCTGCGAACAAGATAAAGAATCTTTCGATTAGAACAAACCCATGTTAGTAGTACCACGAAGGTAACAAAAATTTGTTTCACCCCTGTTCAATGCGTTTCATTAGCGCAGAACTATACCTGGCTAGCAAGTTTACTGCAAAAGAAATGTCAGGCCTAGTACAGTAAGCTAAATATAACAAGGCTTCAATTGCACTCAAGTATGGTACTTCTGGACCAAGGAGTGTTTCACCCTCCTCTTTAGGGCGAAATGGATCTCTTTTAGGGTCAAGAGATCTAACAACCATTGGCTATATTCAAAATTTTCTTTGTATAAGTGGATTGATGGACAAAAATTTCACGCTCATAATGCTCAAGTTGTAGGCCAAGACAAAACTTTGTTTTATTGAGATATTTCATCTCGAACTCCTTCTTTAAACATTCAATTTCTTTATAGAGTTCATCAGGAGTTCCAATCAAGTTGATGTCATCTACATACACAACTATTATCGCAATTCCAGATTCTGTCTTTTTAATAAACATACAAGGGGAAATAGGATTGTTCATATATCCCTATTTTATTAAGTATTCACTAAGGAGATTATACCAGATTCTCCCGGATTGTTTTAATATGTATAGAGTTCTATTTAGTTAAAGTGAATACATATGACGTGGTTTCCCTTTGGGTAATCTGAATCCTTCCGGAAGTTTCATGTAAATGTCTGTATCTAGCTTGCCATATAGATACGCAATGACTACGTCCATTAGATGCATGTAAAACTTTTCAGAGACTACCAGACTTATCAAATATCGAAAGGTAATTGTATCCATAACTGGGAGTATGTCTCTTCATATTCAATCCCAGGTTTATTTAGGAAACCTTTTGCCATTAGTCGCGCTTTGTAGCGAATGACTTCGTTTCTCTTGTTACGCTTTCTCACAAACACCCATATGTAATCTACATGATTCACATTTTTTGGTGTTTGGATTACGGGCCCAAAAACATTGTGTTTAGCGAGATAATCAAATTTTGTTAGGATTGGAACTTTCAATTTCGACTGATCGTCTCTTTTTCAACATTCTTATATAGAGTGTGGTTCAATGTCATTGTTATCTGTGGCAATTTCAGTAGCAACTGAGAATGAAAATATACGGTCGATAATTACTGTATTACGATCCCATTCTTCTCTATCGCATGTGTAATATATGGAAATTTTCTCATTTACAGGTACCTGGGTCTCAGCCGAGACTTTATCCTCTTCAGGAGGTTCATTAGAAAAAATGGATCGTTCTTTGATAGTCTCTTCAGGAGCACTATCTGTAACTTCTTCAGGGGCGTTATCTTTAATCGAGATAGATTGGATCTTCCTCTTTCAAGGGAAAGAATCCTTTGAACCAATTGGTCATCACACTTCAAGCGTGTCTTTGATGACTTGTTTTTCGCTGAGCTCCCAAATTGTCCTGTCGGTATATCAATCCGAGTTGGAGCATTTCTAACAGGAACATACGATTTTGTAATTCGACCAGTTCAGGCATTTGATTTGCAATATTTTGCAGATGTATAATCTTTTACACTTCAACTTCAGACTGATAGAGCAAGGATCAAGATGAGATAAACTTGGTGTATACCAAGATATTTCACGCCGTACTTCTGACGGCTTACCTTCTCCCCTAACGACGGAAAAACTATCTCATCAAAATGACAATCTGTAAATCTAGTTGTAAAGACATCATCCGTTAAAGATTTTAAATACCTTATAATATATTGGTCACTGGAATCTCGGTTTTGGGATCCAAAGGAACCCCATAGGGCCCCAATGCAGTTTTGGATTGTGAGGTGCTTAACCAGATTGCTATGGCCAGAGGAAAATATGATGCTTAGGTTGGTCGAATTCTCCGCATAGTATTTGCGTCATCAAATGTATTCTTGATTATACATACAGAATTTAACTTACATTTGTATTACTATTTATAGGTTAGTATGAAATGGGTTTACGGGCAAGGTGTGAGTCTTGTGGTAAAAAGTTTTAGTGAAGAGAGGATGAGGGAAAACTTGAACATATTCGACTGGAAAAGATCGGTGAGGTTCCACAGTGCAGAGTATTAACTGCTGATTTTTGTGTTAGATTTTTTCCCATATAGGCTAAAATAAAGGGAAAAAGAATATGTGATCCATTTGCTGGGAAGTTACAACTGATCAAGGTAACCCCACTATTCTCTCCCACCTTTAGAAAAACTACCCACTATATCTATCAGGTAACTACTCTATGATGGCTAGAGTTAGTATACAACAAGATAGAAAAGAAATTAGAATAAAGGTCACCAAATTCACTCTCATAAGTAAATACACCATCTAATAGTGAGAAGGAGGGTTTGGAACCAAAGTTCATATCAACCAAGAAATTAGGGCAAACTCAATTAAACACCAATGGCTGGAGGTATTTATAATCGATCTCTTTTATTGCTTCCGCTTTAATTACTGTATATTCATTTTGTGACTAGAATATACATATAGGTTTTACATTTTGGTATCAGAGCCTGTAATTACCTCTGCCTTGATTGTAGTAATTTAGGTTCTTTAAGTCTAGGTAGATTGGTTCATGAATTTGTGGTTTCTACTGATTTTGAGAAGGATATCTTTGTTGGTAGTTGTTTGATTAAATTGTATGCTGAGAATGACGCGATATACGATGCACATAAGTTATTTGAGAAAATGCCTAATTATGTAACATTTGCTTGTGTTCTGTCTATTTATGTTTCTGAAATGATTCTTAAAAATTGCGGCATTCCCCTGTACCCATTGACTCTCTCCTGTTTACATTGAAAACCTGGTCGTTTGATGGGGATTGTCTCCTGAATCAAAAGTCGGTCTGATGGATTATATATGTTTTACAGTGTAGTTTTTATCTAGGCAAATGATTTCAAAAGTCTCTCGGCTATAGGGAACATGATATCAAGGCTCACAGAATTCCACTAGTTTAGTGTACAACAGTGTTTTATCAACTTTATTAACTCGGTTAATTAATAAATGATGGATCTATGCAGTAGCCGTAGGACCCAAACAAGCCGATTGCAGTAATTAATCCAATTTTTGCATCGGTGTTACTTGATGTACTAAGGGAAATGTGTTTGTTTCCTTGTAATTTGATGAACTTTAATGGACATAGGACTTTCTAACAATTGCTATAGGTTGATGTTTTGAAAAGTTCTAATATCTTTATAAGGAAGATAATATTTTACTGATTACTAAATGTTAATGCTCCATTAATGCTATTGTTAACTGATTGGAATACTGATTTTAATGAA
>JAJJMC010014768.1:1422221-1461625 GCA_023531435.1 Papaver californicum | reverse complement strand
TTTTTTTTTTGTTGTTGTTTATCTTTGCCACTTAGACGCCACGTAAGATCATATATAGACATCACATGGTCAAACTGGTACTGGTAGCTCAGACCCTTCGTTCAGTAAATTCATATAAAATGGGTGCAACACTCCAATATACTAGTCACTCATTAGAGGTTGATATAGATCCATTAGAGAGAAAGAAAGACACACGGATTTCATATTCTTAATTTCTGATAAGAAAGAGATTCATTTAACTTAGAGAATTCATGGAGACACCAGCACTTATGAAGCTAGGTAATGGTGTGTCAGTACCAATTGTTCAGGAATTGGCTAAGCTGACACTTGCAGAACTTCCATCTCGATACATACGCACCGGCGAAAATCTGGTGACTATGGGTGCATTTGTAACTGATCATGAAACAGTTCCTGTCATCGATTTGCAAAATTTACAATCTCCAGAACACGTAATTGGAAAGCTAGAATTGGATAGGCTTCATTCTGCATGCAAAGAATGGGGTTTCTTTCAGGTGCGTCAATTCTGATCATTGTAGGTATATATATGTAGTATTTAGTGTTTTAGTAGTTGGTGCTAATCTTGCTTTATGTTTCAGTTGGTAAACCATGGAGTGGACGCTTTATTGATGGATAATGTAAAATCAGAAATTCAAGGTTTCTTTAACCTTCCTATGAGTGATAAAATGAGATATGGACAGAAAGATGGAGATGAGGAAGGATTTGGACAACACTTTATTGTATCAGAGGACCAAAAACTTGATTGGGTAGACGCGTTTACCATGTTCACTCTTCCGCTCCATTTAAGGAAACCTCGTCTAATTCCAGAATTCCCTCTGCCTCTCAGGTTAATTATATGTCTTGCTAATTCAAACATCATGCATTACCTATAATAGTCCCTCCGTCCCAAGAAAAATGATACTTTCACTTTTTCAATATAACACATTTAAAGTTGCATATGATCCACATATTTACACACTCCTTTATGCAGGGAGACAATGGAATCCTACTCATTAGAGATGAAAAAACTATCCAGGTTACTCTTTGAGATGATGGAAAAAGCTCTTCAGATTAAGGGTATAACAGAGTTGTTTGAAGATGGGTTGCAATCAATGAGGATGAACTATTATCCTCCTTGTCCTCGACCGGAGCTTGCGATTGGTCTTACGTCACTCTCGGATTTTGACGGTTTGACAATCCTCTTTCAACTTAATGAAGTTGAAGGATTACAAATAAAAAAAGAAGAGGGATGGATTTCAATCAAACCTCTACCTGATGCGTTCATAGTGAATGTTGGAGACGTTTTGGAGGTATTTAGGCCTGGGCATACTGTCCGACAAAATGACTGGTGGAAATTGATCTCAGTACCTTTGAGTTACTAGTTCATTTTCACTATTTATAAATAAAAACTAACTTTTAGTCCACACACCGAAAACAAAGATATACTATCTCCATTTTAACAAAAGTGATAGTAATATTTTTGCTGAAACGGAAGGAGTATCATTTTCATATTATTAGGATTTTTAAAAATTAAAAACATGACCTTTTAGTCAATCCACCTTTGTGTGAGCAGAGAACTTATGATGTGTTTCGTACGGAGGGAGTTGAGGGTGGAGTTCAGTCAACATAAAAAGTCAAGGTAGAATTCAAATCCTAGGACTTTTAACACGGAAGGAATTAAAATTCTAGGGAGTTATAATTTCATCCTTCATAAAAAATGAAATAACACCTACCCGTATGGAAGTTAAAACTCTATCCTTTTAACTCTATCCATTACCATGTTGACATTTCAACTTTATTTATTTTATTTTTCTTAAAAAATAATTAATTTTGGAAACTTTACTTTAGTAATTGAGATATAATTATACTAATATTTTTAGTATATTTTTAATTGTTTTTATTTTTAATATTACTTTAATAATATTATTTTTAAACTATTTTTTATTTTTAATATTAATTTAATAATTTTATTTTTAAGATTATTTTAAGTAAATTTTTATCCTTTAGTATCACCTAAATAATATTATTTTAAACAAAACTTAACTTTTAATATTACTTTAATAATATTATTTTAAATAAATTATTTATTACTAATTATTTGTATTTAAGTATAAATATATTTGTAAGATAAATATATAACTATTTTTTCTCGTATTTAAAAATAATAAAAAGTATTTTCTTATTATTTAAATATATTAGTATTAATGATAAATTATTAATTTTTAATTAAAAATAATAGCTTAATTTAAAGTACCAAAATATTTATTTATTAAAATTGTTTATGTAAATAATAATTCAATTAATTTTGTTGAAGCATCAATTAGTTTTTTAGTTACAATCAAAATGGTTTTCCATTAAAATTATATATTTACAGAATTAATTACTAATATAATATTTATTAGTTTACCATTCTTTTATATATATATATATTTTTTATTCAATATATATTATATTATAATAATTAAATTATTATTTTTTAAAAAGAAATAAAATGGTTTTTATTATGGAAAATAAAATTAAGAATTAATTAAAATAAATTTTTTTTAAAGAAATTCAATGATTTTTGAAATAAGTCACTGGCAAATGATATATTAATAAAAAATTTAAAGAATAAAAGATATTTTAAAATTTTAAATAATATTATTATCAAGTTCATTTATAATCTTGTTAAACACATAAATTTGGAAGGATGAAATTCATTTTTTAGGTAGTTCGAATTCTAAGTAGTTGGAACTCCCTAGAAATCAAACTCCATCCATGCCAAACGCAGTCTTAGGCAATAGGCTAGTTAGTGCAACCACATAGTTCACCTATGTTGCACGGACACGGGACACAGTTACGTCACGACAGGGTTATGGGGACACGTCAAATCTTAAAAGAACGAGTTACTGGGATACGTTATATATGTATCATACACACCATCAAATTAAGATTTTACAACACTCTACTCAACAAAGTGATTCTTCTTATTTCTAAATACTTAACTACTAATTAAATAAAATTACTAACATGAACTATTGATGAATTCTTTAAAGAATAATGCTTGGATTTGGCTAAAAGGGGAATAAATTAGTATCATATTTAGTTTATTTTGATTCTTCTACTCAATATTAATTATTTATGAAGTGTCCGGTAGTGTCAAATCAGTGTCCACAAAATATCCAATGTCGTATTTTACAGGACATATTATAAGGTGTGTCCATTGCGTGTCGGGAAGTGTCAGGGCATGTCGTGTCCCATCGTGTGTACGACACGATTACAATATTTTTTAGACGTGTCCGTGCAACCTTGTACTGTACACATGCCGCTGATTGGCCTTGGGTGTTGGTTGGGTCCACTAAGATTTCTTTTGAAAGAAAAATAAAACAAGATTTAATTTCCTCAGTAGTTTTTCTTATTTGGAGGCATCTGACCTGACAGAGAATATTTTCCTTAACAATTATTTTTCTTGTTTTCAGCATTCAATCCGCACATAATATTTGGGTTAATTGTATAATTGATTTTCCTTAATTGTTGTACTGATTTCACTCTCTATTTTTTGCCTATAAATGAACTTGAGTTCTCTATTTGAAAACACACCAGAAGCGGCTATTATCGTTTCTTATTTTCACCTCTTCTCGTTTTGATTTGTGCTATTGTGTTTATATAGTTTTTCTTAATCTTTGTTGTTGAGTTCGTATGAGTGGGAAAGTATTATAGTGTTATACAGTATATACATCATACAGTTTTATCCTGGAAGCAACTTCACTGTAGGGTATTAGCATCGCTTATTATTGAGGTGTACATATCGGTGAATAATTGTGTTAAGGACAACTTGATGATCAAATGATTGATATTTAGTTCTTTTAAAAAAAATTTCAATAATTTTATTCTTTAATTTTTCAGTAGTTAGTTGTTGCAGTTCCAACACATACATGGCCTGCTGGTCCTTAGTTGTGATTAGTACTGGTTTTGACATACCCAAACAATCGGTTAACTGCTTAATGCATGTTTCCCTTATACAGGTAATAACTAATGGAATTTACCGTAGCGTCGATCATCGAGCAGTAGTAAACTCGACGAAGGAGAGGCTTTCAATCGCAACATTTCATGACCCTGAACTAGAGTCAGAAATATGCCCAATAGCAAGTTTAATCACAGCAGAGACACCTGCTTTGTTCAAAAGAGGTGTGTTTAAGGATCTTTTGAAGGAAAATATGTCAACAAAGCTCGATGGAAAATCATTTCTTGACTGCATGAGGATGTGAGAACTGACGAACACGATAATACTACTTGATTATAGCCACAAACGTATGATGAAATAAGTTGTTTTTGCAGAATCCATAATGTGCCTAATTTTTATGGAATAATGTATTAGATTCGTGAAGAGTCTGTTTATATTTTCCTTTAGCAAAAATGTTTGGTATCACCTGTTTTCCTCCCCCAATTTATTCATGTTGCGTGGCGCTGAGGTGACATGATAAATATAAAAAAAGGGTTTTGATATACGCGATTTAATTAAGTGGGATAAACTAGAAAAAAATAATCCATCTAGTATTTTATTAAAGAAAATGTATTAAATTTATAGAATTATGTATTAGATTCGTGAAGAACCTCTTTTCATTTTCTTTTAGTGAAAATGTTTGGTATCACCTAATTTCCTCTCCTAATTTATCCCTGCTATATGGCGCTGAGGTGATGTGATAAACATAAAAAAGGAGTTTCGATATACACGATTAAATCGAGCAGGATAGACTAGGAAAAAAGAATCAAGCTAGCATTTTCTTTTAGCGAAAATATATTAGATTTATCGAATAATGTATTAGATCCGTGAAGAGTCTCTTTTCATTTTCTTTTAGCGAACATGCTTGGTATCACCTAATTTCCTCTCCCAATCTATCCCTGCTACATGGCGTTGAGGTGACATGATGAACGTAAAAAAGAAGTTTCGATATACGCAATTAAAAATCGAGCGGGATAAACTAGGAAAAAAATCCATCTAGCATTTTCTTTTAACGATAATGTATTAGATTTATCGAATAATGTATTAGATTCGTGAAGAGTCTTTTTTCATTTTCTTTTAGCATCACTTGTTTTCTTCTCTCAATTTATCCCTACTACGTGGTGCTAAGGTGACATGATGAACATAAAAAAGAAGTTTTGATACAGGCGATTAAATCGAACGGGATAAACTAGGAAAAAAGAATCCATCTAGCATCCACTGAGTAAATGAACCACCAGTAAGCCTGCCATCCAACCTTTATTTTTATATATATCTCCTAACAAATGAAATTAAAATATCAAACTGGTGACGATATGAACCATTATGTGGTGTGTGTATATAGTGAACAGTTAAATGATATTTGCTTAGGTACATTGTTTACTCAATATAATGCCAATAAACCGTATACATTTAGTGAGCTAGGCTAATTGGGACCAATCTACTCCCTCATTATAATGATCTTCAAAGGTTATTTCCTGGTTCATCCAAACACATAGGTTCAATTTGCTTATTAGTGTGATCTCCTGGGACCAATTTACAATCATTCAGTCTATTTTCACGAGGTACTACTTGTGCGGGGGATTTCCGAATATGAGCAAAGCAAGTAGCAAAGGAAAAAAATAAATAGGTTTTAAGCAATAAGGAGAAATATGATCAAAGAATCTTTTATCTTTACTAAACATTCAGTAAGCCAGCATACATGTTCATCTCTTGTTAATCATATATTGTCAACAACGGTAAGATATCAATACTTTTTGATATCCTAAAAATTCTTTTTATCTCCAAGTAAAAATAGAATCTCCACTGAACTATATCCATCTAAATATCAAAAATATGTTATTTAGGTGTAACCCAGTTTGTTGTCTCGAAATTACCAGTTTTAAGATTAAAAAAAAATGGGTCCGGTATAATGTTTTGAGGGGAGCAGAAACAACAATTCCCATAAGACACCAATATGATATCAATGTGAGATCGGTACTCCTTTTAAACTCTGCTAGGTTTTATCAAAAATATAAAATACAACGTAGTTATAAAGAGTAATCGAGATTTTATTTGGGGATAGATAAAAAACGGTTGTGATGTGTTTCGAAAAAGGCTAAAGGATGACCAGGATCTGCCCTGGGATATATAAAGAGTGGTCAGGATTTATTTCTATAAGGAAATATATAAAGAGTGGTCAGAATTAAAAGAATTTAAGGGTTATGATTTGTCCTGGAAAGAGTGATCCGGAATCTCTATTTAATTTCGGAATCAACGGCTGTGGCTCCGGCCACAGTGAGGGTAAATAGTGTTCCACTCCTAGGATTCCATTGTGATTATGCGTGGCGATTAATGTTCTCAACTCAACTTCAGTTGATTGCAAATGGAATCATTTGTTGAGAAAGAGTTCATGGGAAGATGAGGAGAGAATTACAGTTCTTCTCTGTAACTAGGTTTGAATATCTCTATAAATTTGTGCCAGGGAGAAGAAGGTAAACCCGAAAACAGATAAATTTTTTAGTTTTCTAATATTAATTGATTAATTTTGAAATAATTCGTTAAATCAGTGATGGAGGCCATATTCGCGTCAGTTTATCGCATGTCCAATATAACACGAGGTTTGTTTCCTTGATTTACTCAGCATAAAGAGTTTAATGTCTTGCTGTTGATTGTTGTTTCAGTTCTTCGTATAAGTAGTACTTATACAAACAGTGAACAGTGGTATTAGTTTTTTGTGTTTTCTGAGAGAAAGAGACTGGGAAGAAGAAGAAGAAGTTAGAAATGAAGAGTTTAGGTGAACAATTAGAGGGACATTTAAACAGAGTATAAGAACTATATATGGAGAATAAAAAGGATAATCGAGGAGGAGGATTAGGATTAGGAGGAGGACAAAGAAGAAATAGCAGTTCTTATGAAAGGGTGACTGGTAAAGAAGAATGGGAAATTGATCCATCAAAACTACTTATTAAAACTGTTAGTGCTAGAGGTACTTTTGGTACTGTTCATAGAGGTGTTTATGACGGCCAAGATGTTGCAGGTAACACTAAGAAACTCCATTAACTACATCCCTACAAAAAAAACAACAATATGTTCTCTTGATATATATATATATATGTTTTCATGCTTTGCATCATGTTTTTTGTGTTGGGGGGGTTTCTTTGGATTATGGGGTTATGAAGTTGTATGATACCCTTGCTTTCTTTTGGATGCAGCACAAGTGCAACATCGTTGCAACATGTGATCGAGATTTGAACTGAAGAATTCCCTAGGTATACAAACACATTTTGATTTGCCTGGAAATTTTGCTTCTTTATTTGTTTCTTCTTTTTTATTTGAGAATTGGGAACTTATAAGATTTTATTTCGCAGCCTAACTGTTTGTGGAATGCCAAGCAGAAAAGAATCGTTCTTACTAACATGGTTTCCCTGTAATTCTTCTTAGTTTCCCTGCAATTCTTCTTTCTTCCGTATTGATGCTTACTTTACAAATCCATTCACATTGTTTTTGAAAAATTGTCTCAACATGTTTCTAAGACTACTACAGGCAAAAGATTGTAACAGTAACATTTATGGTGCGTGTACAAATTTTTACATTCATGTTCATTAAATTTTCATGAATTTATCATCTTTCAGTTGTGTATTCTTCCCACTTCCTAATTAAATTTGTGATTTTGGTTATAGATCTTGAACCAGGACAATCCAGCAACAAAGATAAGTTACAATTTCAGCTTCGCGCTCGAAAACGAAGAAGAATGAAACTGATCGCATACGGCACAGACAAATTCAAAGTGCCGGTTTTGTTGTTGATCCGGTAGGTCAGATTGCCCAGATTTCCTTCATTTCATTAATTTGTTTTGGACGTGTAAGCTTACCACCCTGTTACCATTTGCAATTCTGATTTTTGAATTACGTTTTTGTATAATTGTTCCAGGTTGGTTTATCTGAGCAAAACAAAGTTAAATCTATGTAGTGGAAAGATATTTATTATCTACCTCGATGCAGTGGTTTGGTCATGAATGTTTGTTAACTGATATGCTTCAATTATGAATCAAAATAAAGTGAATCACCGTAGTTCGCAAACAGATTGATGTGCTTAGTTCAAAAGAATACGTATGGAAACATTATTTCACCAAGCCTGAGTTCACTACCAACAACAACTCCTTCCATCACCTGCAGCTCCTATTCGCAACACCATCAGCAACACACAAGTATCTGCATACAACCACCAGGTCCTAACAGCAGCGAGCTTGAGGAGTTGTGCACCGTCATACTGCCTCCAGCCACAATTGGGTTTTATTTTCGAATTTTCTAGCGCTCTTAATATCTATAATTCTTTGAATTGATTGTCGAGAACACAAACTCTATGTGTAGCTAAATATTTGTTTGGTTAGATGGAAATCTGTAGTGTTGTTATTCTTCAATAATGTAAACAAACCCTGAATTTAGTTTTTTGAGAGATTATGCGATATTCAGCAAGATGTCCTTCATCACAGTTAAAAGTCGTCTGAAATTGAATATTGTAGTTTTTTGATTTATTCTTAACTGATGATGTTACAGGTATTCAAGGTAAGATGATGGATTACCAACTTGCTGGATTGAATTGGATGATACGGCTGTACGAAAATGGAATAAATGGGATTTTTGCGGATGAGATGGTAAAAAGTGTTACATATTTATCCTTTATTTTCGCGCCCACTTTCGATGTGTCTTTGCTACTAGATCTTGCGTGCATCATAGGGTACAAGGTCCCACCAGTTTGTACTGATGAAGAGTTGGTCTTTTGATCTTCTCCAGGGTCTTGGAAAGACATTGCAAACCATCTCACTGATGGGTTACCTGCATTAGTTGTTAGAAAGATCTTTAGTTGTATTTACTGTCATCTTTTTGACTTTTTTCCATCTTTTTTTTTGGAAGCATTTTTGCGTCTCATCTGTGTTGTATATCCATGTAATAATAATTGATAGAATACGTAGAAAAAACGTTGATACCAGTACTTGGAAATTTATACATCTAATGGTTTTCATTGGGCAGAATTATAGTTTGTTTACTTTATTGATGTTATTAGTTGAGGTATTAATGGTTTGCTTACAGGACTGAGGATCATATCTGATTTACATCAATACATGTCCAAAGGAAGTAGGTCTATTAGTAAACAGTACACATGCTATCTTTTCTGTAGGATGTAAGTTTTATATCATTTGTACTATAAGTTGATTTCTACTATTGGTGACCATCATGCAATCTTTTTAGAATACAAATTCACTGTGTTATCTTTTTGTATTTCGCAGAACTAAAAAATAGTGTGATTTAAGATTTTCGTATATCCAGGAAAAGATGGTGCAGGCTACTAGGGATGTTGCGAATACAGTAAGTAACATTAATTTAAATAGAAAAATTCCTTTTAATGCGTCGAATTTAATTGTTAACTGTGACACAAAATATTAGAGAGCAATATTTAATTATACTATATTTGGAATCTCATGAGAATATCAGACTCACACATAACCGCGAGTGAGCAATTATAGATCTTCACAACCATGGCGGCATTTTGTCATAGAAAAGCTTTGTTTGTATATCATTGGGAATTATTTTATCAATGTTAGATGTTAGTGGTAAGGAATGTGTGAAAAGGAAGTTGATGATGAACTTTATGTGACTGATCAAGCTTTGGTGTGATGAAAGATGTTAGTGGTAGTTCATATTTTCAATTTTGAAATGAAACTTCATAGTCACTTTAAACGTTAACCCTCAAATCACCATCACAGAAGAAACCTACATTAGCATAACCAACTTAGTATACTAATAAACATCATTTGAACTTGATGCGCCACCTTATCTTTACCAGCATTCCTCATCAGTTCAATTACCACTTAAGACACACCACTATTGCAACCTGTTGCGACTAATCTCACAAATTTTGTGAATGGAATTCTAATTCTACTTGATTACTCTATTGGTTGTTACTCGAGTATTTCCCATTTCTTACCGTTCACGGTTCATAGCTTTTTCAATATTATAAATTCCTTCATTAGAAAGAATGAAATTGAGATGGCATTAATGTACAGACTCACATGACTAAGCTAGCTTTTATTTGCAGGTCAAAACAAACTGGTAAGATAAAGTGAAGTTGCCATGTGCAATACCGAGATGTGCAAATATGGAGGACCTGATATCTAAACTTTACCCGGTAATTAAGGAGTATAGCATGCCAGCAACTCGCTATTTTACGGAGAGAAATATTTTGTCGAGAACAGCGGGAGATCATGCTGGAAGGTTGATGTGTATTCAATTAGGGGATCTAAAGAAGAAGTTAAGATCTGTAAAAAATGGACTTCAGAGGAATAAATTGAATCAGTTTCATAATCAACTTGATGCAGCTGCAAAAGGTGTATATACATTGAATATGGATGTCTTTAGCATTGTGGGAGGGGCCTTTAATAGGATTTTTGATGCTTATATCGATGTTTTCCTTCAATCAGAACCAGAACTCTTGCCGTTTGATTTTTTGCAAAGGGAGAACATTGAAACTGGGAAGTAGATAGGCCTAATAGGAGTCTAGAAACCTGATTGGGAAACACAAATGCTGAGAGATGATATAGCAGTTCTTATTATATGCAAAGCTGGTATGTTGTAGTAGAAAACCAAATCGGAAAGTCATTCGGTTCAGTGACACTCTAAATTTTCAACAATGGTTATTGAGGTCAGTAATCTTCTTAACCTATGTATACTCATAACTTTTAATTAGATTTTCATCCTTTTGTGTGTTCTTTTTACAATTAGGGTTTGATTTGATCATTTTCTTTAGTGGTTAAATAATCAGGCGACATATCAGACAATTCTGAATGGACAAGAAACAGTGGTTACTCACCGATTAGATTTAAAGCTCAAACTGATGCTGTGAATCTCATCTGCGTGCTAAAACACAGGTCATCTTGAAAAAAAACCTTTTTTGGAATTTGGCTAAATTTTAGGGTTTGATTCAAGTTGGTAAGCTTAGGAAGTTAAAATATAGGGTATTATAACTTTATGATCTGAAGTTGGCAAATGTATGTTTATTGTGCAGTCTAATCCTGAGGATACAGTTGGAATTCTAACAATGGCCGGTAAAGGTGTTCTTGTTTTGGTTAATCCTACCAGTGATCCTGGAAAGATATTGGCTTGCGTTCACGGTAATTTCTCTATCGTTTACTGAGTTGGATATCTGATTTCATGTTTTTCCAAATATTCCTGTTAGTGTTTGTAATATTCGAGTTACTTGTGTGTATCCTTACTGATTGCAATCTCACAAACTTTCCGACTTATATTTACAATGTTCATTTTTTTATGTTCTCCAGTCCAGTGAAATTTGATGTTGGAAACAATTGGATAGAACTGAAATGAATAGTGTTGCCCTTGACATTGTTGATTTTGGTGAAGAAGGTGATGAGAAGCCAGAAAATATTGAGGCTCTCATTCCTTCTTTAAAAAATAGCGGTTCATGTTTCCTGCTGGTCCTGATGCTCTCTCTGATGTCCTCATCAGGTAACTCTCATAATTTCTTTTGCAGAGTTTGCTTCTTTGCTTCGTTTGACATTTAGTTTTTGGGTTGCAGCACACCCATATTCACTGGAGATGGGAAAGGAGGTGGGAAGGGTTTTGCAGCAGCGGCATCTGGTGGTGGTGGTTATGATTTTGGTATGGATCAAAACTTGGATCCTGAGATTGCTCTTGCTCTTAGAGTTTCCATGGAAGAAGAGAGAGCAAGACAAGAAGCTGCTGCTAAGAAAGGAGCAGATGAAGCTGCTGAACAAGGAGGGGAATAGTCAAATTCACAAGATGCAACAATGACTGAAAATGTCAGATCCACGGCTGCTGGTGACGTTGAAGGAAATGATCAAATGGTTAGTCTTCTGTTTTAACATCAAGATCTATCATTCTTTTTCACAACCTGTATTCTGCTGTATTTTTGTGTAGGCAGTAAATGCCTTTGTATACATTACATTAGATTTTATATAGCACATAACAAAGATTAAATGACCATATTGGCTTAAAACATGTGAACTGAATGTGTGTTTTGCTCTCTTAATGTTTGCATGGTGTGGATATGTGCAGTTTATGTGTTTACCAAGTAAATAGTTTGCTTAGAAATGGTTCTCTCCAAATACTTTCATGTTAGTCAAGGAGATGGTACTTAGGAGGTGTGGATATTTGCAGGTAGACAATACTTGAACTTCTTGGTTCCGCAGCGCGATGGTGAACTTCGTCTCTGGGATCTCAACACTTACTACAAGAAGATTTTTTTGCCATACCAAAGATGTATTATCTTATGCTCTGTTTGATAACCGTCAGATTGTTCTGCTTGGTGAGATATGTAGGATTAGGCTTTGGAATACTTTGGGGTGAATGTAAGTATACGATTCAAGATGGTGATTCACATACTAACTGCACGAGTCGTGTTAGCTTTAGTCCTATTACTTCTGAACCAACTTCTGCATCTTAGGATAAGACCGTCTAAGTATGAAATTTGAGTAACTATAAGTTGAGGAGTACTTTATATGGACATGGTGGGTATGTCAGTACTGTTGTCGGATTTAGCCGAGGGTAAGAAGTTGTATTCTCTTGATGCTAGGGGTTTTATTCATGCATAATGTTTTAGCGCCTTTGTGCTGTTACCGAGTAAGGTGTTCAGATTTGGGATCTTGGGAAGAAAAAAATGTGTTGTTTGGGATTTGAAGCTCGAATCAGAGTAAATTTAATTAAGTGGATTAGATCAATTTAGCATGTATTTATAATACTTAGATACTACATTGAACACAAAAAGAAAAGAAAAATACTACACAGATAACAACAGACTACTCAAGTCTGCACATAGTTCATTGCAAATCCATTAGTAACCTGAGTGAGTGAGAATATTGGGTGTCACAACCAAAAGCATCATTTCAAAGAGATTGTTCCAGCTTACGAGAAAGGTTAAAGTGGTTTGATCTCTTCCTTTGATTCCTTGGGAGGCGAAGGGTTTACTGTAAGAGGGCGTTTGGTTCGGGAAATAGGAAGCCTATAAATTAAATTATGGGTAATCCAATTCCTAGAATTGAATTCTAATAAATGGATTCCTTAATCAAAAAAATAGTGTTCGCTTAGGGAAATTAAATTGCATGGTAATCCAAATATCTAATATCTCTTAAATACCCTTACTCTTTGAAATTCTATTACCTATACTAAATTGTTCAAAAATTTAAATTTTAAAATTTAAATTTTTGGTTGACATAATTCAATTACATGGTAATTGCGAAATCACTTTAATACCCTTCTTCCTCTTTGAGGAAATTATAATACATAAAAACATGCTAATTTTAAAATTTCAAATTTCAAATTTCTAAATCAAAATATTGTTTGTTATTGTACAAAATGCAAAATTAAAACTTTATGATGATAAAGGATTACTAACAGAAAATCCTACATCACTTTAAGAATCCTGTTCAAAATGCAAAATTAAAAATCTTATTCAAAGTTGCAAAATTCAAAATACATACAGCCATGAAAGCTTAATTAACTGCATCACTTAAAAATCCTGTTCTTCACATAGTTTGTTCGTTTTTCATAGTTTGTTCGTTTTTCTTCCCCCATGCCGAAGAAAACCTTTATTTTTGTAGATGATCGAGTAAAATAGATGCAGCATCCATCACGTCATCTTCAGTGAGGCCATCTATCTTTTTCAACTCCTCGAACAATTGTTTATTTACATCGGCTTCTTGAGTTAGTGATTCACGAACCATTTCAAATGTTAAAGTGTACCTGTCACAAATTTGTCGAAGGAAGAAGCCATCAAACTAAGGCCATTTGCATCCCCACTTGATTCACCGGATCCAGTGTAGTTTTATAAACTAAGCCGTAAAGAAAGCATCATACCAAAAATCGGCAGGAACGAATGACATAGACAACAAAATTAAACCCGTTTCAATGATATGTCTATGACGTCTTTCAACTAAACCATTTTGGGAGGAAGTGTGTGGACAAGATAATCTAATGAAGAGTGTCATTTTCATGAAGGATGGGTTTAACACGATTATACTCAGTTCTATTATCAGTTTGGAATCGTTTGAGATTCTCCACATGCTTTGAGAATGATAAGAAAATAGGGACAACATCTTTTTTGTCATGCATTGGATAAATCCAAGTAAAACGACTGGAAGCATTGACAAATATAACATAATAACGATAACTTTCATTGAATAAAGTAGGTGTAGGACCTCAAACATCCGGTATAATTAAATCCAATAGTTTGGTTTACACAGTAGTACTAAAATGAAAAGGGAGTTTATGAATCTTATTCTCTAAACAAGACTGACAAAAGGAAATTTTGAAATGAGAAACTGGTAGATGATGACGAGACACCACAGGCTTGATTGTTCGTAATATTGGATGACCTAAACGATTATGCCATGATTGTAATGAAAAAATTTCTCCATGAAAAAATTTCTCCAACAAAAGAGGAAATAGATGAAGGAATGTGACTCAATGTGTAAATACCATCCTTAAGCATGCTCCAACGAACCACCTTCCCCGTTTGTCGATCCTTCACAAGACAATAAGAGTCATTAAATTCAAAGATGACATTATTGTCACGACAAAACTGTGATACAGATAAAAGATTACGAGAAAGATGAGGAACATATAAGGTATTGGAAAGTAGAAATTTATGAGAGGGAGTGGGTAATAAGGTCGAACCTGTATGGGATATAGGTATATTGGAACCACTAGCCACCTTTACCTGATCCCTGTCGGTATATTCAGTAGGAGCATGGAGATTGGAAACATTATTTGGATAATTAGAAAAATGCCCTAAAAATACATGCCCCGTTGATAAAATAACCTGTAAAATTAAAATGATGGGAAAATGCCCCACCATCTATTTTTCCATCCATTTGGGGTTAAATCCCACACATGGATTTGGCACACGCGGGAAATTTTCCCACACTAACCTTTTTTAAAAGATGAGTTTTTGGTTTTATTTTATAATGAACAGAGATAAAGCTGAGTTTCAGATTGAGGCAGTGACAGAGAACATGTCACAGTTGAGATGGATAGGACAAAGACGAGAATTAGATGAAGAAATGGTGATCGATGCCTCGCTGGCAGTCTGTAGAAGAAAATACAGAGGAAGCTGGGTTCGAAACAATTGTTGTTTCTATTGTTGATTATGGCAATAAAAAGTTAGAAGAATCCAAAGGTAGGTTTAACTGCCACTGTTGAGAAAGAAGAGGTTCGAGGAGAATGAAGAATTCAAAGACTTTGAGTGGATCAAAATTTGAAGAAACATAAATGGAAGGTGGGTGTTGGGAAATAAAATAAGAGCGACACGTGTAAGACGATTAAGATAGAAACAATGAAATTCAAGAAGGATGAGAAGCACACAATCAAAGCCATATTAAAGTATCGAAATGGGACAGATGTGAAAGACTGAGCAAATCTCTGCATGATCGACACATAAGATCGGGAAAGTAACATCACACTGATCGAAACGGACAGCATTAAATGCATATGGAACGGGAAAGAAAGAATAATGATGAGCATGGAGCGGGAAAGTAAGACAATAATTACTTTTATGACACGTATGATCGGGACAAAGTTGATTCTCAAGGAACGACGAGCACGTGTAAACCATGCAAGGTAACGCACCAAAGAGAAAGCATGACCTGCCAATCTTATAAACATCCCGATCCTAATATAATAAGGAGAACGATAGAGGGTATCGGGACAAGAGGGGCCCACTACTAAATCTATAAATAGAAGAGAACATTCAACGAAGAAGGGGTCGGAAAATTGAGAAGAGAAAGAGAGGAAGGAAGATTAAGAAGAGCAAAAGGAAAAAGATTATTAGGTATGTACTGCGGATGATTAAATCCAAAAGATAGGACATTCATGATAAAATTTCTTGCTTTTAATAGAAGATGTATTTGGAATTGTAGTTTTGATCAGATTTATGATCTGTAAATGATTGGACTGTTAAAATGTTTATCAAATCATTATTCTTAAAGATGATTCTATGTATCAGCTCATTTATTAAAATCTTATGTTGATTATACAATCTTTAAATCATTGGTTGTTAATGTCAATGGGAAAATTGACATAAACAGTGGGTTTGAGCTTGATTTATACATGGGAGCTGGATTTGAAGTTAGACTCTTATCTATTCAGAGTGACTGCCTTTGAAGTTACACTCCTACGCATTCACATTGACTGCCAAACACTAGTGAAGATGCTGAGAGAAGAAAATGTCCCAGACAATCTTTCCAACCTACCATGGAGAGCTCAGAACAAAGTATATAGTTGTAAAAAAATGTTTAATGTTTCCAGTAATAATAGTTTTAAGTTTAAGAATAGGAACCTTTTTATTTTCATAGATAAAGTAGTGAAAGAAGCAAGAATTAAGAGGATTGTGTCCTTCTCGACTGAATATCTCTTGTCAGTTGACAAAACCTTCTTTTTTACTAAGATCAAAGGACGGAACCTTTCTTACCCGATGTGAATCTTATTTCTATTCAATAAAATCAGAGGCGATTTGATCACAATGTCAAGCCACAACAATAAATCATCATCTACTATGAATCTTCAAGATCTGCAAACTTATTTCACCGTGCATCACAAGAAAAAGAAGATAACGAAGTAGAAGAAGAAGATACCGAAGAAGAAGAAGATATCGAAGAAAAAGAAATACGAAGAAGCAGAAGAAGATACGGCTAGGGTTGGAGCGGGTGTATTTCTAAAATTCTGTAATTTTAAAAAAGGATAGTGTGGGAAAATTCCCCACGTGTGCCAAATCCATATGTGGGAATTAACCCCAAATGGATGGAAAAATGGATGGTGGGGCATTTTCCCATCATTTTAATTTTGCAGGTTATTTTACCTTTGGGGCATGCACTTTTGGGGCATTTTTCCAATTATCCTAATATTATTGGTCATATGATGAGAGACACCGCTGTCAGGAAGCCAATCATAGCTGTAAACTGAAGTAGGATTCGTAGCATAAGCCGTTGGAGCGGGTCCTTGTGAAGGGTTGGCTCCCAAGTTCCTAATAGGTGGTTGCTTGCGTGGAGGTTTAAAGTTACGATCAAACCGCTTAAAACAGTCTTCGGAAATATGGTAAGGTTTGTCACAAAGTTGACAAATTACAGAACTCGCACCAGTATTGGATGAGGATACCTTGCCACGGTGTGGAGCAGTCCTGACGTCATTTGCTGGAGGCTGCATAAAAGACTTATTCTGGTTGTCAATACGACGTTCATTAGAAAGAGGCGAGTCTCAAAGGTTTCAACAGTAAAACGATCCGTGGAGGTTTGAAGAGAAGCATAAATAGTTTCAAAAGATGAATCAAGTCCATCAAGTAAGATACGGCGAAGTTCCATATCAGATATAGACTGGCCAGCAGAGGCGAGAGAATCTGCAAGTTGATTAGCATGGGATAAATATTCTGTAATAGATCTGTTACCCTTTTGAATGTGCTGGAGGCAAGCAACCTATCAATCTTTTTCCATGTTGTAGCACAAAAGGTACAAACATGAACCTTGGCGAGAATAGATGCAAAAAGAGATGAAAATAACCACCCAAGGAGGATTTTGTCTTCATGAACCCAAGTGGTAAAGGCTGGATTTGGAAGATTATTAACAACAACAGGTGGAAAAGGCTTCGCGCCTGTAAAATAATGCTCGAGATCATATCCCTGGAGATAGGGTTCGAACTGTGTTTTCCAAAGCAAAAGATTCATGTTATCAAGTTTTATGGTGATTGCATTTTGAAGAACCGTCATGGCCGTTTTGAAATGAGAAATTGGAGATGAGGTAGTGGAAGAGGGTGACTCGGGAGTGGCCATAGGATCGATGTTAGGATGATACCAAATTGAAGTCTATGGGCCTAACTAACTTCGAAAAACCGGCTTGCAAGGTTAGGGTTGCCCAAGACATATAAACTGCAGGATCCTAAATAACTCATATAATGTGAGACTAATCTCAACACGCCCCCTCACGTGTAGTCTTGTTGGGTCTAACACTTGGACATTAAATCAGGTGACACGGAATAAAGGTGCGGTCAAACGACTCATCACAAATAACCTGCTCTGGTACTAAATTGTGACTTGAATATAATGTGGGTATCTCAATCGATAGGAAGAACCCTCAAGAACAATTGAATTTATAGATAATTAGTAGGGTTACTGGCTATAGTATAAGGTGAGTATAACATAAGTATAGAAACTTAATATACTGACAAAAGGAAACTCTAATGCTAGTTGTTTACAGACTGTATACAAAGGGATGTTTGACATGCTCTAACAATACCCCTAAATTATGAGAAGGGTATAACAGGGATTATATTTTCGAAGACAAACACCAAAACATTAGAAAGGAATATAACTAAGTAACAAAGAGAGGGTGCATGCTAAAGAGGGCTTGATGTAGCGACCGAAAGAGTGTTGAGGCAAGGGCTGATAGTGGTAGAGGCACTGAGGCAGGGGTTGACGTTGTGAGGGCGCTAAGGTAAGTGCGTGTGCGGCGACGTAGCTCGTGTGAGGTTGGTGCTCTTGATGAAAGAGTACCATTTAAAGAGTTGCCCCGTGTCTAAGGAATGTATGCCTTGAAAAGACAGACCTCATCAGCGACACACGTACGCAGCAGACGTACAGGCTTGAGAAAGGAGGCCAAAAAAAAAAAAAATCCAACTTGCTGATAAATTTCCTCTCTTCTGTGAGATTTTTTATCGCCTCTGTCATTCCGATAAACTATTGTTACTTCGTTAGTTCCTGTTGTGAGGGGAAAAATCCCAAACAACACGTGTTCAAATGTTAGGGGAAGAGTAACAGATTATGATGGAACAAGAAACACTTAAGTAAAACCCTTTGATACAGGCATCTGAAATTTTGATAAGTACTGAAACTGACAGCTTCGTTGCATGATCGACAAGTGAGCTGCGGGAAAGCATGGCACATTGCTCGAAACAGATAGCTTCGTTGAATGACTGACACACAAGCTGCGGAAAAGCTTAACACAGTAAAAGAAACTGACAAACATCGATGCATGAGAGACACGTCTCATCTATACGAGTTGCGGAACAAAAGAGATCAAATCATGACAAGTCACTTTCAATAGCCACATGTCAGACATGCCATAATTCTAATAAGACCGCAACGTTCATTCAAATCCATAAACAACAAATTGAGTACAAATCCGCAGAAGAAGTGCGGAACATCAAGCGAGAAAATAAGGAGAAGATGGAGTATGCAAATCAAGTCTTGCGGGAAATACAAATAAATCTTGCGGGATTGCATTTCGCTCCAAAGACTGGATAAGAACAAATAAGTGGAAAGTTAGATTGGAGGGACCCATAAAGTTGGCTATAAATACCCAACTCTCAAACAGGAATAAGGATTGGAAAAAACTGGGTTAGAATTGGACATAAGGCATAAAATCAGAGCAAAGAGTTTAGGTATGAGACTTGTGTAAATTTCATAGTTCAACTGTTCTTTGATTAATATGACTTTAATTATATAGCATAACTTCTTTCTGTAACATACAAGGATGAATAAAAAATGATACAAATCTTTACTACCCGTGGATGTAGACAATTTGATTGTCAAACCACGTTAAATACTTGTGTTGATTCATGTTACAATTTCTTGTTCTCATTGCTATCATGTTCTTAGTGTTGATATGTATTGATTTCATTATAAGATATTTGATTTCACTATGTTTCAAACTTTAATGGTTGTGATCCAAAGACCTAGGTTTTTGGTAATCACAATTTGGCGCTAGAAACAAGGATAGGTAAAAGAATTTATTCTACCTGTCCAAATCTTCATTTTTAAAACCCTGAATTTTTTTACCTTTAAAACCCCTTATTTTAAATGAGGGGTAAGTTTCTTCTTAAGTGATATTTCAAAATTATACATATAGTTATTCTTTTAAAATTCTCAACTAATGTTTATATGGAATTAACTGATATAATCATATACAATACTTCTTTGATTAATACCTACCCTCTATATTAATATTTTTTAATTACTTTATATGATCACTTAATCATGGGTTTGAAAATTTTGTTGATAAATTTCTATCAAAATATCATGTTTTATAATGATTTGTAAAAGAGTTTGTTTCGAAACCATGAAATTTATGTATCATTGGATCAATTGATTGCATAAATTAAAATTGTATTATGGCTACCAAGTTTTGATTCTTATCAAGACAGTAAAATAGGTTATGAATTGAATTTTTGAACTTGTTTCTGATATGATTGCTAAAAATGATTTTATGAACTAATAAAATCGGAGTTAAATTGGAAAGTTGACTAGCTTTTACGCGATATATTTAATTTTAACTAAATGATTCCTATCATTCAAATTGTTTTATATGCATATTACGGATGTTAAAAGTCCATAAAACACATATCTCATTATCTGATCTCTTGTTTAGAATATAGACAAAGAAACTTCTACGACAACACAAGGTTGAACAAAGAAGATATCATAATACGTCAAAAAACATTACAAAAATGGAAACAGTTGCAAATAAAACCATATAAGAACAGGATATTGACATATGAAACTTGGGAAACCAGACAATAGAGACTCTTCCAGAAAGAGAGGTAGGGGAAGAATCCTCAGGACCACAACTCTTGAATGATCAAGAAAACAATCCAGTTAATCATACAGCTAATCAATCACAGGAAGAAATATCTCAAAATAGGGTTGACCCCATTCATCAACTGATAGAATAAATGAATGAAATGCGCAAGGTGCAATATACTTGTGCAGAAAAAATTGCACTCTTGACCCAAGAGAACCAAATGCTCAAACAAAAGGCCCAACAGGATGTGGAAGCATCTATAACTAAAATACAGGGGCAAGAAGCGAGCTCATACAAATCCCCAAAAAGCAAAGCAAAGGTCAATAAAGATCAAAGGATGATGTTAGTGGAACCCGCACATGACACATATAATAATTCAAGAAAAAACAAAATAAATCAACGGTATGAGCTTGATGAACTAGACTTTGATGATTCGAAGCCACAAAACAACAAGTGGCAAAAATATTATGAAGATATGGAGCAAATGAGGGAAGAAATCAAAGCTTTGAAAAATAAACAGGAGGGTGGAAGACTTGAAGAAGTGCTTAAAGAGGCCAGCAAGACACCATTGGCTTCACACCTTGCACATGCGTCTATCCCGCATAAGTGCAATCTTCCCATCTTTGAATGTTATGATAGGACGAAGGATCCAGCGGCTCACCTAAAATACTACAATCGCAATATGAACCGTTGGGAACAGGAGGATACTATCATGTGCCGATATTTTCCTTCAAGCTTGAAAGGGTCAGCATTATCATGCTATCAAAATTTGTTGGAAGGGTCAATACATTTGTACGCACAATTGACCCGTAAGTTTTTGGAAACATACATGTACAATAAACCAACGGATGCTAGAATGGACAAGTTATTTTCACTTGCTTCTTGGGGAGAGGAATCAATCCGAGACTACAACGATCGACGGAAAGCGATCTATCAAGCAATAGGGAATGTAACTCCAGAAATTTCTATTAACTGCTACAAATGGGGAATAGCTAACCGTATGAGCCCATTTTTTGAAGATATTCATGGAAAAAATCCAAAAACATAAGGGGGTCTCAGGGAAATTATTGAAAAATACGCAAGGTAGCAGGAAATTCAAAAACAGCACACGATAACAATTTCCCAACATCAGAGGGTTGCCAACCGGGCAAATTTTGTAGAACCATCAACAAGTTTTGGAAAGAGGGTTGCGGGTAAAAATCCTAATATTGAATTCATACGAGGTAGGGTAGATGATGAAAAAAGGTTCAACCGCCAATTTGAGGATTTGGTTTTTACTAAACTCAACACCCCTTACTCGCAAATTCTAAATGCCATTAAGAACAGAAGAGATTTCGAATGGCCATGGACATAAGGAAAACAACCATTACACACACAAAATTCAAAGGATTATCGTGAATATCATTTCTATCAGGGCCATTCCACAAGCAGATGTAGGAATTTGAAGTTGCAAGTCCAAAAATTGATTGATAGGGGAGAGCTTAAAGAATTTCTTTATCTGCCTAATCCTCCGCCAAGGCTCAACATGGGAAAAACTGTAAATATCCCACAGAATAATCCAACCATTAATTTGATTTCCTATACTGAGTCAGGTCAATCATCTATGAGCGTAGCCATTGACAAGAAGATGCGTAAAAGGGTTTACAGTCATGAGATTTTCAAAGTTGCAGGAAGAGTCACAAAAACATGGGAACAATGGATGGCTTCCCGTTAACTTTTTCAGCAGAGGAGGTTGATCAGGAAATTGAAACACATAATGATCCGTTAGTGCTTACTCTACCAGTATATGGATGGAATGTCAAGAAGATTCTCATGGATGGTGGTAGTTCCCTTAATGTTTTATTTTACGACACCTTATAAAATTGGGATTAAAGGACGATCAGCTTACACCTTCTTGCTACACTATCTATGGGTTTAACGGGGTAGCATCAAACCAAAAGGAGAGATTCTACTCGATGTTATGGCAGGACCAATAGGCATTTTGAATAAATTCAGTATAGTAGAAGCACCGTCTCCATATAACGTAATTATTGGTAGACATTGGGTCCATCAATTGAAAGGAGTAACCTCAACATATGTTCAATACTTACGATTCCCAACACCGCAAGGGGAGATAGAAATAAAAGGAGATCCGAATGTTGCAAGATCTTGTATCCTTACAGAAACTCAGATGAATGAGGAACGAGTTCAACATCAACAAAATAAAAAGGAAGAGCGAAAAATAAAAGCCAAAGAAGAAGCAATAAGTCAATATTTGATTAAGACTGTGGAAAAGAATCTGAACTCAGACCTAATGCTTGAAAAGTTGGATGACTTAAAATAGAGATGAGAGGTTAAGCTTCAAAAAATGGAAAACCATCAAATAAGATTGGCAAGCGAATACAATAAAAAAAATGAAGTTGTAGAACTTTGTGGAAGGGCAATATGTTCTACGGAAAATCCCGGAAGTAAGAAAATTTTTACCTACATGGGGGGGGACCTTATATTATACAAGATATGACGGGACAAGGTTCATACTACTTGCGGAATATGGATGGAGAAATCTTACGGCATTTTTGGAACGCACAATATCTCAAACCATATTACCCCTAAACCATCAATGCAATCATACAATAATTTGGATTCATACTAGGTAAAGCAGAACAAATACAATCTCACTAGAAAGTCCATGTAAATGTCTATGAGTGTTTGACTATTGGATCTTTCGCCACAGGGATGCCTAACATAACATTAATTATTGTATCAGGTACTCTCCATTTCAGGAGGTGCCCTAGGGACCACATCCTAATTTCCTCCTGGCCAGAAAGAAGTTAGACATGCGCTACAACCCTTCAAATTAACTCAAGATACAAAATTGCCTTGCGGTTAATCAATTCACACTCATTCAATGCACTAACAATCAATATATATATATATATATATATATATATATATTCAAAAAAAATTTGTAGGGGCAAAAATATAAGGCAAAAATAAAAGTGCAAGTACAATTTAAAAGAAGAAAAAAAACTAAGCAACAAGAAAGCCAGGGAAAAAACTAAGGAGCAGGAAGATTTGTATTAAAAGAAGGATTATGAGGGACTTCTTTGCGGCTATAGACTTTGGAAAATCCATCGGCCTTCACACTGTCAAGATTGTTGTTAACCGTAGTTGCAATTTCAACTCGAGCTTCTACCCTCAACCAAGAAATGTAAGCTTTTGTTTCTTCAAGTTCCTTCTTGCACTTATCTGCCTTGGCGGTATATTTTTCGACACTTGTCTTCCAAAAGACTATTTTCCTTCTCTCCGAAGCCAAATCCAGAGCTAAGCTTTCAGTCTTCATAGTTTCCTGCTTCCTTTTGTCCTCCATTTCTTTGGCGTGAGAGGATAGAAGCTCCAGCTGACTTTGCGCTTCATTAGCCTTGACAGTAGCAAGCTCTAGCTTCCTTGTGAGTTCTTCCATCTTAGTATTTGCAGCACCAAGCTCTCCTTCAGCCTTAGCATCTCTTGTAGCCGCATCCTTGAACTTTTCTTCAAAATCTATGACACCAATAACAGGTTAGTCAATGCGGAAATGATATACAATTTCAAGTATGCAATAAAACAAGATACCTCTTGTGAAGGATTCAAACTCTGCTAATTCGAGAGCATTCCCCTGAAAGTTTATGATAATTGTCCCAAAGTTGTTGAAGCTCTTCACAACATCGATTTAACTCCGCTCTTTTTGACGAACCATCATCCGCAACTGATCTGATTCATGTGTACACCTTTCTACTTCTTTATATAAGCGGTAGATATCACTTTTACGCAGGAGAATAATGTCAGATATGATGCGAATTTTGATTTGAGCATCCGCAAGTGCTTTCCCTTTAGCATGAGCCTCCGAAGATGAGTCATCTCTTCCTTTAATGAGTTGCGCTATATACAAAGAAAACTGAGAGTTGTGATGTGACCCGGAATGAGAAAATACCGCAAGGATATTCTGACGTTCCACACAAAGTTTGTGATTCTCTTCTTCCAATCTCTCAGATCGTGCCCGTGTTTCAAGAACGCAATCCTTAGTCCACAGTAAAGTAGCATTAAATTCCTTTTTCTTGCGGATATACTCTCCATATAAAATTCGATGCTTCGATTCTGATTCATTGTACTTCAGTGTGGCCAGATTATTTCTATCAAAGAGGTTATTAAATCTTTCTTTGATCTCCATATTTTCATTATTGAATTTTACAATATGATCTGTCAAGCGCTTAAGTCTATGTTGCAGCCTAGTCACAAAGTATGAATCCCCCGCTGATCCCATAAAGTAATTCATAAAACAAGTAAATAAATTAAGAAAATTGACGAGATGAAAATAATTATACCTTGATTTTGAAGATCAAGCAACTGTTGACGATGTGCATCGTTTTCCCGCTTCAACCCCGCAGCTTCTTCTTCTACATACCTAAATTGGGTCTCCGTTTTCATGGATCGTGCCTTATAAATTTTATAAGTTATATGTGCAGCACTCTTACCCCGAGCAAGCTGCAATTTGCAGGATTAAAGTTATAAATAGATGAAAATAAAATAAAATCTAAGGTTATTAATACAAAAAAAATACCCGCAAGAGAGCTTGTTGCGGGAAAGAATACACTTCACCATCTGCAAGCGCAACTTCCTCCGCAAGAGAAGAAGGTTGATTTATGTAGAAGGAAGGGTCGACGGGTTGACCTTGGCCTTTTAGCCACGCATCTTTCATTGTATCATACGGTGCAGACCGCATGTACTCCCGTAAGTTAGCAACCGCAGGACTATCTGATTCCACCGGCAAAGAATCGCATGGAATAGATAGTAGCTCCTTTGATATAAACCAGCGGAAGGCTTCTTCCTCCTCGTTCATGAGATTTGAGTCTCATGCAATTCCTTTGCTTTTGTTCTTCCGCGGGATTTCTTCATTTGATTGCGCTGCATCAGTGACAACCACGCTTGCGAAATTAATTACGGTAGGAGCAGTCTCTACCATAGTGCTTGCTGGTTCATCTTCTACTGCTCTAGTGTTTGCCGACTCATCTTCCATTACATCCTTTATTTGCACACCCTCTTCTACTGAAGCATTTCCCGGATCACCTTGAATGGGGGGATCCTCTTTATCAGTTGAATTATCTTCACTTGTATGAGGTACAAGAAGATCATCTCCGAATAAGGGAGAAAGTTGAAAAAGAAATAAAGGTTCGGGATCAGCAGCTTGGTGCAAAAAATTGACCACGAGATCTGAATTTTCCACCGCAGCCCCAACTTGTTTCGCATACTCAAAATTTATCATTTGAAGTGGCATATTATGCACTTCTTCATGTCTTTACGGAACAGAGCTACCCTCAGCTCTTAAAATTGGTTAGTGAAAGAAAGAACTACGAATTTCTCCTTCCTCTATGTCAGTAGAGGCACGGGATGAACCCTTAGCTTTCTTCCGACCCTGTCAATATACCGCAAGAATTCATTAAATAAAATTCATAAGGATCATTAAAACTCATTTAGATAAATCAATACCTTTTCTGAAGGAGTTGCGGCTTTGCGCTTAACTCCCCGAGTCACCTTTTGTGCTCCATTCAGCTTGCGGCTATAAAAAGTGAAATTAATTAAACAATGTTAAAGGCATGAAATAAAAAGATAGAGAGAATTTTACGTACCACAGTGACAAGCGGAAATTTGAAACCATCAAAGCTCAATCGACAAGGGCAGTAAACATCAAAACGTGTTAGAAGGTTGTAAACCACGCTTTCTTAAATGAACCCAAAGACCCAGGGGCCTTCAATGATCAAAGGAGTGCGATACCACTTAAAATCATGATCATCGCGGATTTTTCCCTTTAAGGGATCCTGCGTCCCAGGGTTGAATTTCAGCTTGGAATTATCAATCTCCCATAGCAAACGGAACCCTTCACCACCTTTGCAGACCGGACCAACACTCCACTTCTTATAATTCTTCATTCCACTTCTTATAATTCTTCACAGATATGTTGTCTGCATATGTAGCATGGAAGTTATCGACCGTGTAATGTATATGTTCCACAGGGTTGGGAACGTAACAAGTAAACTTGGTTTTTACCTGGTTTCGCATGCTACATTCATCCAACACGCGCCACCAATTCCCGTTATATTGGGTAAAGGATCGGGCTAAACCGTGTTGGGATTTGTTACGGCTTACGAGAACTTCAAATTGGATCGAGTTCCCGCTCTGGTACAGAGGAAGCTCCAAGCCCGCATCCAATGCTCCGGCGGGTATTAACAGCCTGTTGTTGATGTACTTAAGCTCCTCCATCATCTCCAATGAAATTTCATCTCCTTCAGCATGATCGTAGAACTAAACTTTGAATTGCTGAAGATTGTGCTTCTTTTTAAATTCCGCAAGGTTCATTAACCTAAAACTCAAGTTTTCGTGTGACCGCTTATTCTTATGAGATGGTTTGATGGCCGCAACAAGTACATATGTGGAATTTTTTAAGTTGGAAGGTTGAACTCTTGAACTATCAGATTCATCAACCCCTTTCTTCTTCACACATGGTAGCGGGATGACTTCCTATTTAAAGGATGATCATCCTGATGAGAAGCATCACCAGCAGCTTTACTATCATTCTTTCTAGCCATGATAAATTTTTATCTATATAGGAAAATAAGAGAAGATAAGTACTATGATCAAAAGCAAGAACAAAACAGGAAAGTTACAAAGCAGAAGAACAACAAGATGCTCATTAAATCAAAATACAGATCCAGCAAACGATTTTCTGATCAAGGAAAAGAAAAGATCATGATAAGACAACCAGACATCAAAATAAAAGTATCATCATCATCATCATTATCACCATTCACTCCAACAAATAATAAACAGATAAATAAGAACACCATCATTATCATCATCATCATTGATTACTCTAAAAGATTCAGAAGTTGATAAATAAACAAATACATTAGGGAAAAAGTTAAGAGGATTACCTGTAAAAAATTAAAAGACAGAAGGAAGATTTGATGATTGAATGAAATGAAAACTTGATCCCGATGCAAAAATCCTTAATCGCAAAAGTTTAGGAGAATGAAAAGGAACAGAGGAATCTTTGAACAGTTCAGAAGAATCTAACACACAAAAACTTTAAGAAGAAGAAGAATAAGATGAGGGATGTGATTAACATTAAATAGGAGAAGACAGAAATTGACGAAACGTCAAAAACTGAAAGAGAGAGAAACTTTATCAGAGATTTGATTTCCTCGTAATCGCCAACTGACAGAAACATGGATAGAAAAGTTATTGCTAGCGTAAAAATCGGGAAAAAGTAAAGTTAAACGTGGGAAGAGAAGTTATTGCAAGCATGAAAGTCGAAAGGGTAATAACTATTTTTCCTTTTCCAAATTTTCATTGTATGTCAAAATTCAAAAGAAAAAAAGGGGCAAATTGTGATGGGAAAAATCCCAAACAACACGTGTTCAAATGCTATAGGTAGAGTAACAGATTATGATGGAACAAGAAACACTGAAGTAAAACCCTTTGATAAGTACTGAAACAGGCATCTGAAATTTCGATAAGTAATGAAACTGACAGCTTCGTTGCATGATCGATACATGAGTTATGGGAAAGCATGGCACACTGCTCGAAACAGATAGCTTCGTTGCATGACTGACACACAAGCTGCGGGAAAGCTTAACACAGTAAAAGAAACTGACAAACATCGATGCATGAGAGACACGTCTCATCTATACGAGTTGCGGAACAAAAGAGATCAAATCATGACAAGTCACTTTCAATAGCCACATGTCATTCAAATCCATAAAAAATAACTTGAGTACAAATCCGCAGAAGAAGTGCGGTACATCAAACGAGAAACTAAGGAGAAGATGAAGTACGCAAATCAAGTCTTGCGGGATTGCATTTCGGTCCAAAGACTGGATAAGAACAAATATGTGGAAAATTAGATTGGAGGGACCCATAAAGTTTGCTATAAATACCCAACTCTCAAACAAGAAATGAGGACTAGAAAAAACTGGGTTAGAATTTGACATAAGGCATAGAATCAGAGCAAAGAGTTTAAGTATGAGACTTGTGTAAATTTCATAGTTCAACTGTTCTTTGATTAACATGACTTTAATTATATAGCATAACTTCTTTCTGGAACATACAAGGATGAATAAACAATGATACAAATCTTTACTACCCGTGGATGTAGACAATTTGATTGTCGAATCACGTTAAATACTTGTGTTGATTCATGTTATAATTTCTTGCTCTCATTGCTATCATGTTCTTAGTGTTAATATGTATTGATTTTATTATAAGATATTTGATTTCACTATGTTTCACACTTTAATGGTTGTGATCCAAAGGCCTAGATTTTTGGTAATCACACCTGTGTATCCCATTCCTATCGCAGCTTTATCGTCTAAGAATAGGACGACAACTTGACAGCTTACACTTTTTGAGTCTACCAAAAGTTAAATATCAAACTTTTTACTTTTAATAAGATGTTCCAGATCTGTCAATGCGAGAACAATAATGGGCCTAGATCACTTATACCAACGAAGAATAAGAGATCTTTAATACACAACATTGTTGAAGCAAAGCCGCTTAAGATCTTAATAACCTAGCATTTTTTAGGGCGACCCAAAAGAATTTGGGACGACTAATAAAAAAACATAAGATCACTAAGAAGTAATATCAGCACACCCCTTATCCATATATTTTTTTAATGGCTAATCTGTTCTTGCTTAACTAGTGTTAATGTTGATTAATTAGTTTGTTAAATTAGGTTATAGTTAGTGTTAGAAAATTATTTGATTTATAGTTTTAGAATAGAAATAGAGAGTGTGTTTGAGATAAAGAAGAAGAAGAAGAAGTTTGGGAAACCTAGGCTTTACCTAAAATCAATAAGAAACATGGATGAGTATGAGGAAGAAGGTGAGACACATCATGAAGAACATAATA
This sequence comes from Papaver californicum, assembly GCA_023531435.1. Taxonomy (NCBI): domain Eukaryota; kingdom Viridiplantae; phylum Streptophyta; class Magnoliopsida; order Ranunculales; family Papaveraceae; genus Papaver; species Papaver californicum. Next base: position 1,432,151 of record JAJJMC010014768.1, on the reverse strand, counting down.
TTGAAGGTTCAAAGACGTTTAGAGATGACGATTTGGGATATTTGTTGGATGATCCAAATTTTGGTGTGGAAGAAAACCTAGTCGACGATTTAACAAGAAAAAACAATGAATCACATAAAAATGAAGATAATAATGCATCAAACAATCAGGTATTGTGTTAAGAACCTCAAAAACCCACTTTGTATGCGTTTGGATGTGATTGTTAACAAAAAAAATCATTTTTGCATGCGTTTAATACCATGGACGTCCAAAATCGGTAGATAATGGAGTACCATATCTACCGATTACACACTCATGTGCCAAAATAACGGTATAATAGGTAGTCTCGTGATTTTGATTACTACCGATTAAAAAAAATTCCCAAATTGATTTTTTCGGATTTGATTTCATAATTGGTAGTTTAATGGAGTACCATATCTACTGATTATAGTTGTCTCCCCAAAATGAATTTCTCAAAACTTACAATATTTCTAACTCTTCATCTTTCACAATCGGTAGTGGGTGAAAATTTATATCTACCGATTGTAGCCAGAATTGAATTAAACTTAAAATTTATGCACTTTGTAATCGGTAGTTTAAAGATCAAATTTATCCACCGATTCCTGTGCAATCGGTTGTTGTTTAACAAATTAAACCTCCGATTATACTTGTTTTTGTGTACAGAACTTATCTTGCCATAATCAGTAGTACGTGAACATAAATAACTACCGATTGTTGCTAATCGGTAGTATAGAAACATAGTTATCTACCGATCATTGTTGTCTAACTCACTGCTATTTTATGTAGATTGTTGAATGGGTTAATCATGTTTCATATGAGGGTCCTGATCCATACCTACACTATGCAAATGATTTGGTACGCTACCTACACACTCTTATCTTGTTCTAAGAATGAGCGTACTGAAGCTGAGTATCAAGATGTGACGGCTCTAACCGAAAATTCACTTAACATTTAACTTCATAATACTATTTCAACATACCATATTCATTACTTACTACATATTTTTCAGAGAACTTGTTCAAAATAACCTAAAACATCTGGAAAAAACGAAACAAAACACAGCATAGATATTCAAAGTGATCAATCTCATTGATCTCATTAAATTCTTCCACTCCTTGTTACTCGCTTATTCTTTTTCTCCTTCTTCTTCTCCTTCTTATTAGGCTCATCAACAACTTCATCTTTCTCAATTGGACCTATGTACTCACCAGCTTCGTTGTATTATGGGTTTACGCCTGAAAAGTCTTTTTCCCTGAAAAAGATTCGAGGATCAAAATCCGGATCAACCTCCATCATTCGAATCATTTTTCCCTTTGATCCTTCATCCGAAGATGGAACTTCAACGTTGTTGAGGGGATTGTCAGCATTGTTCCACTAAAAATCAGGATCCTTCATCATTCGTGAAAAATCCGGATCATCCAACATCATTTGATCTATTTGTACATCAGTAACTCCTTTTGGTAAATTGAAAAGAGGACGAGAAAGAATTTCAGCCTTTTCAGCCGGAGAAAAAACTTCATATTCATCCATTTCCATTTCCTTCACCTTTCCACTTCTTGATACTTTCCACATTACCCTTAATCAAAGAAATAATTCAGAGACAAGACCCTTAATCAAAATATTAATAGAAATACATTAATGAACATACCTAAACATGGATTACTAACTAACTACAAAGTAGATATTATAAAATAAACAAAAGCACATAATTGGTAGTTAAAATTATTCAATACCAACCGATTACACACAATCGGTAGTTAAAATTATACAATATCAAACAATTACAAACAATCGGTAGGTCGTGTTCTCATTATATGTCCGATTATATGCAATCGGTAGAATGTTAGACCTAAAACTGGTTTATCTAAAACACAATATATAATCGGTAACGAAGTCCATTTTATATCTACCGTTTATTCATGATGTTCTTCAGGAATGATGAACTCGAGGCATAATCGGTAGATAAAGTCTACCAGATTTCTACCGATTATGGGTCATCTCAGAAAATTATAAAAAAAATATCATGATTTCTTCAAAGTAATCACTAAAAACATAAAATTTCGATGTAACTTACTTTTTTTAGGGTTTTTGAAATTGATGGAGGGTCATATCGTCGGAATCAGATGACGAATCGAGTTGAATTATTTTGGACTCTTCGATCACCATCTTTCCTTTCCGTTCTTTGATTGTGTAGCAAGAGTTTTCGGAGCCATTTTTGATGGAGAATGAAAAGAAATGGAGGAGGAAAGGGAGTAGAAGAATCGGTAGAGGAGAAGAAATGGAAAAAGAAAGGGAATAGAAGAATAGAGAATAAGAAGAATAAAGAGGTAGAGAAGGAAATGAGAAGAAAAAGAGGCTAATTAGGTTTTGTGTTAATTTTAATATTCTGTCTTAGAGAATGTACTGTACTAATTTTTATTTTCATATTTTGTCATGGAGAATGCACTTCACCTTATCCATAATCGGTAGTCTAAGAAATTTTTTTAACTATCGATTATAGATGTTGCCCCAAATTCAAAATTGAAAGAATTTTCAAATTTCGAAAAATATTCATTATCCATAATCGGTATTCTAAGAATTTCTTTTAACTACCGATTATAAATGTTGCCCCAAATTCAAAATTGAAAGAATTTTCAAATTTCGGAAATATTCAAACTCCATAATCGGTAGTGTAAGAAATTTTTTAAACTACCGATTATAAATGTTGCCCCAAATTCAAAATTGGAATTTTTTTCCCAATTTTGAAAATATTCCTACTCCATAATCGGTAGTTTAAGAAAGTTTTTTAATTACAAATTATAATGTTGCCCCAAATTCAAAATTGAGCAAATTATCAAATTTCGAAAATATTCATATCCATCATTGGTAGTCTAAGAAATTTGTTTACTACCGATTATAATGTAAATTGTGTCCAGAAACCAAGCAGTTCCATCAGTAGGTGTAATCGGTAGATAATTATTTACCGATTATGGATCACCATGCTTAATCGGTAGTTGATGTAAACCAATTATCTACCGATTGTACTGTAAAAATTTCGACAAAGTTATTTATTAAAAATGAGTCTCTAGCAAATCAATCGATAATTCACAGAAAGAACATAAAATTCATTCATCATCAGTAAAGTAATCCATTCATAAAGTAAACATAATGTTAGAACATTAAACAAGTTTCTTGCAAATCAACCGAAAATGATGTTCTCTAACAAGACAACCACAATCTAATTTCTAGATTTCTTATTTTTAGTACATGACGACGAGCACCAGGGACATATGTTTTAGCATCAGGGATATTGGTTTCACCATCAGCGCTCGATGAACCACGAAATCTTTTACTGGGCTTTGCTGCTGGCCTTTTAGCCTTGTACGAAGTCTTCTCCCCAAACTTACTTGCATAAGCTTCATTATCAATGTTATCTATTAGGTCTTTATGCTTTTTCATCTTCTAAACTGATACAGGCACTCCCGCCTTTATACACCCAGCAATCTTCTTGGAGAAAAACACAAACCTTTTTTTTCTGTTTTTATGGAATAAAAATCAAATGATTATTATCTAAAATATTAAGCCGTAATATTAAAATCAAACGGAAAGAACAATACGTACCAGCCTCTCATAAACTGAAGGTTTTTCTTTGATGATACAAGTATAATCGGAAACCTTGATGGTCTTTCCTTTATTTTCACGGATCACATGAAGATGGGAATGCTCCCGGTACCATTACATATAGTATGGATATACTTCATAACCTCGGTTGACAGGTCTCCCCTTGTTGATCAAATATTGCATCATGTTATTCCAATCTTCAACGGATGGGTTACCATATTAAACTACTGTTATAGAGTCCTTACCACATACAGAATTCTCCACGTCCAATTTGAACTTGCCACGCATGTGACTCTAAGGTTCTTCTTGGACATAACCGAGTTGACGCATCACCCTAGAGGCATTGTACATAACATACATCTATATGTCACAAGGGTCCATAGTAAAAAGAAAACTCAGACCTTCCATCTATATGTCCACTGGCTCGGTCTTCCATGTATGGATCAAAGAATACATCTCTGGACGCCATCAAGTCTAATTTCCTCCTCAAAGAAATCAACTCCTGCTCCTTAGACCTTGAACGGTTGTTGTCAAAGATGTATTTTGTTCCCCAGGGTGTTCCTTTCTCCCATATCGGATTCTCTTTTGGCCAATTCGAGGGATGGGAAGTGGTCATAAATCCATGTCTATTGTACATATCAAACCAAGTATGAGAAAATTGATTCTTAAAAGAGAAAAAAATTAATAACAATCAAAGCATCAATAGAGTTACCAAAATACCTATAGTAGGCTCACATTCCCGGCAATTTGGCTAATTGATTCCCTCGATGCCTTTCTTAACTCTTCTATCAAGAACGCATGGCATGCGGTGCCCCATGAGAAATCACGAACTTTTTTGAAAGGATGCAATAGTTGTAGAAGGTTGGTGTCGACCCGGTTGCCACTACAATTGGGAAAAATGACACATCCCAAAACACATAAGAGATATGCAGTGGAAGCAACATTCACTTTGTCATCGCTAAACTATGGATTTATTTCTTCTTTATCCTTGGTGCCTTTGAACATATTCATCAAGTGGACCATGTTGAACTGTCTAGTTTTGTAACGAAAGCACCGGTTGAACTCAGTGTCGGATGTCGCTCGATCCCAACCAAGGAACTTCAGATTGTAAAAATAAAGTTGTTCCCAACTTAATTGCTTTATGTAATCAAACTTGACGGCGGTACCATGGTCAGCGAGACTAAGAATCTGCACCACCTCATCTGGGGTGATCGTCATCTCTCCAATCGACATGTGGAAGGTATCAGTCTCAGGATACATTCTCTCCAAGAAGGCTGATATCAACACTGGTTCATGCTCTAACATTGAATTCTCGGAAGCAAAGGATAACCCCGAGTGATAAATAATTTGCAGCTGTAGGTTTGAGTAGAAGAACTGATAGACATATTTTTATGTCTAAATTGTGCTCAATTCTCTATTTTGTTAATGCTTGATTTTATACTATTTACAAGTTTTATGTCTTTTGGTAATATGACTATTGAGCTGAATATTTTCAATATTAGTAACCAACCACTTGAACTAGATGACCCCTGCATTGAAGAGGTTAACATGATAGGTACGATAGTTCACGAGTCATTACCAAACACTTTGCTAGAAGATCCATTAGAGAAATGCCTAGCCCACTTTAGATTTGATGTTGACGATGATAGTGTGATTAATGAGGTGATTGCTTTGTTAGATTCTGCACCTTTGCTGGACACTTATATTATATGGAAAAATGAGTCTGAACTTCTACCAGTTTACAAGTCCACAATATTTCCTTCTATTGAGGAAGTTGAGTGTAGTTCTGACCTTACGGATTCTACAATCCAACCAATAGTTTTTAGTCCATCTGAGAGTAATGTCCACCCTAAGTTTGGGGGCACCGATGATTCTTGTGATTGTCCAGTATCCCTTCTTAAATTCCCTAACTTGGGATTGACATATGCACCTCTACCATTTTACAAGATCATCTTCAAATTATATTTCCTGAGCCTGGCGATGTCCAGAAAGAAGTTCAGTTGTTAGAAACTCACCCTATGGTCAATGTGGTTTACCTAGGCGATAATACCAAGATTATTTTCTTCCATATGTGGGAACGTATGAATTTCAAATGTATCATTTATTAAGTTTTGAGACTAAGCCTAATTACTTTAGGGAATTAGAATCGACACATTTGTTTAAGAATGACCACCTTCATAGTAGTCAATTGTGTGTCAAATCTGATTGACTTTGAGGATCCACAATTATTCAGGTTATTATTATGTGCTTCTAAGTTCTTAGTTGAATTATTCCAGACTCTACAACATGATCTTGTTGATCTTGCCTACGAGGAAATCAATCCCACGAAAATATTTTATCTAGACCTTTTTATAGAGCCTGAACCTGAACCACAGCTAGAAGTAGTTGTCTTAAACAAAAAACTAGATAAGGGTGTGCACGGTTTGCTCATTTTCTTATCATGTTCTTCTATTTTGGATACACTCTTTGATTCAGATAACCCACAGTTGTTCCGATTATTGTTATATGATTTTATGAGGTGACTAATTCTTTCTTAGTCTGGTTGAAGACTTTAAACTTAGCACTTCTTGGGAGGTAACCCATGCTCATGCGACAGAGTAATATCTTTCCTTAACTCTTTTCCTTCGGTTGGTAACATTTTCTCCTTGTTCATGCTTTTAATCATTCATCTTTAGAAACACTGAGGACACTGTTTGATTTAAGTTTGGGGGTAAGGGAGAAACTTTTAATGAAATATGAAACTCCAAAGTCTAGAAACTTGTGAACAATTCAGGATGAGACTAACCATTCTAGGTAGATGGAAACTTAGCTCTTTTTCTATAGGAATTGGTGTGCCCTGTTAAATGGTATATTCATAAAAGGACAGAGTTCAGGTGTTAGAAATAACATTATAGTTGTCACCATATCTTGGAGTCTATCTCAACCATATCACCTTCTATTTTTATTTTTGCAATTTTTGTGTTTCTCTAAGTGATTTGGTGGGGCACCAGCATCGAATTGTTATCACTGTCAGGATGGAGTAGAGTGTTATGAGATTATTTAGACTATATCAAAAAAAAATCGAGTATTGACACTTTAATAGCAATATGTGTGTGTTCTCCATGTCGTCGCCTAAACAAGCGTGGAACGCAGGATCCATGAGAACTATCATGTAAGATGCTGATAAGGACCATGCACTTGGATTCAATTTGATCCAATCATGTTGTCAATATATTTATAATTTTTTATTTTCAATAAATCGATCGTTGAGACCCTTGTATATACCAGTTGAATCGATATTAGTATTACGATTAAGACCATGTATCTCAATTCATTAGGATTCATCCTCGTACTGACCTTCAGAAAGATATGGGAAACACCGTTCACCTTAGTCAACATGCACAAACTTCATCATGTCCATATTCATCTTCTAAATCCTTCCATGTGATTAAACTTTGATAGATTCTGAGTATTGTGGTTGAACGACTATCTGAGTAGAGCTTTGTTTTCTTATATATGAATTTTAGTATGCTTGAGTAAAAACTCGTGTACATCAATTGGACTTATATAGCTTAATGATTCTCAGAGCCGGAGAATTTAGTATGCCAACTAAATATCTTGTTTAGTGTTTATCCTCAATCGTTCACGAGTAATTAAAATTTGGAGTAAAGGTTTTGTGGGTATACCTCTTGTAAACCCTCACGAGATAAAACTCGTCCACTAGGGACACCTAGGGGTTTAAAGGCTTATTACATATGCTAAATGTAGTCACGATTCCTGCAAAAGTGAGTTAGGATTTTATTTTATAGATTAGATTTGCTCGAGGACTAGCAAATAATAAGTTTGGGGGTATTTGATAGAAACATTTTTGTGTCTAAATTGTGCTCAATTCTCTATTTTGTTAATGCTTGATTTTATACTATTTACGAGTTTTTATGTCTTTGTAGGTATTTTTGAGAAATAAATATTTGTGAAAAAATCAGCTCAAAAAGTTGTTAAAGGAACCCAGCAAAAGTGTTAAAGGCACCCACCAGTTGGATTGGGAGCACCCTCATTTCAAATTAAAAAACCGGAAATTGGTGGGAAGAAAATGCTTCACGTGAAGAAAGTTTCTGAATTAGTGTAAACCGAGTTTTAAAGAGTTTGGGTAATTCTGAGTTACCCTAGTGAAGCAACAACAAATATAAGATTAAACACGTCTGCACAGAGTGTTTCACGCCTGAAATTTTACTGCAAAATTCAAGTCACATCCGGAAAAGAAGTTTGTCTCTGTTTAGGATTGTCACGTAATTAGAGTTGGATTTGGATGGTTCTTTGCATCCTAATCGGTTAAGGATGATGTATTAGGGTTATCTAAGCCTATAAATAGCAAGAAGATCGAAGAAAAATCACAGCAGAGCAGCCAGGAAAAAAATAGGAGAAAAATTAATTTTCTGTTGGTGGAAGAACACGAAGAACATAAGGCTGGAGAAAACTGTCGCTGACGTAGTCACTGGAGCAGTCTTATTTCTGAAGCGTTTGGAGTCCGTCATTTTCTTCTGTTTTCTTTTCTTTCTTCTGTAACGCATAGAACACCTCTCTGTAACGCTTATAAGCGTTTCTGTTCTTCTGTGTTACCATGGTTTCTTCTTTGTAAACACTTTTTGAGCCATGAAATATTATTTTGAGAGTGTTTCCAACATGAGGAGCTAATCACCATTACTAGGGCGATAGAGGAAGCTATTTTTCCAATAATAAAGTGGTAATTCTTATTTTATTTTATTTTTTACAATTCTTTTATAATTATTTGCTTTGAATTAAAATTGGAAAAAATGGTTTTTATCAATTAGTTGTGTTTTCTTTTGATGAGTCATGCTGGGTTTAGAGCTTTTGATGTCTCATGCTTACGATTTACAACTATTATTTTGAAAACCTAACTTTGACAATGTTTTGATTAAACTGAATACATGAGTTGCAAGATTTTTATCACTTGAAAAATTGGCGAATGGTGGAATCCTTAGTCCTAGTTCTTCCCATCAATTTTATATCAACATTATTTTAATTTTCTTTATTTTTAGTTATTAAAAATTAGGTCTGAAATCGAATCTTTTCAATTCTGAGTATCGAATCTTTTTACCGCTATTTAAAAATTACATCACGAACCGCATGAGAATGGTCCTAATATACACGACGAATTATCAAATAATTAGAATAGCGGTTAATACTTCTACGAATAAAAAGACAAAATCTTAAGTATGGTGTTCTATAATTATTACCTTAGTTGAATAAATTTTTTTGGCCCAAGAGTCTTTGTATCCAAATAACATATCTCGTCCATCTCTTGGTAACCCAGGGATTTGGCCTGCTTCAATACCCTTCATCTTCAAAGAGGCGGGGACTTGGTGTTATCATTTCTTCTTAATTACCTTCTTTGTACCTTGTCCTTCTCCTTGTGTAGCACTTGGTTCTCCTTCTTCTTGGTTTCTAACTCTTGGAAAACTTGGTTGAGTTCCTTCAGTGATAGAGTTCCGAGAGCACTCTTTTCTCTTCTTGCATTAGCTGTTAATTTCTTACCCCCTTCAAGACGAGGCCCCAAAACAATTGTATCTTGGTCTTGCTTAGCTCGCCTTTCCCTAAAAACACAAAATAAAGAATAATTATTTCCAAAAAGACATCATTTAATCACTACATAATCGGTAGAAAAAGTACATAAAAATCAACTGATTGTTCATAATCGGTAGTCAAATAAACAAACTAACAACCGATTGTTCATAATCGGTAGGTCGAGACCTAGATTATCTACCGATTATGCATAAAAATTAGAACAGAAAACTCTAAGCTATGGACACACATAATCGGTAGTCAAATAAACAAACTAACAACCGATTGTTCATAATCGGTAGGTCGGGACCTAGATTATCTACCGATTATGCATAAAAATTGGAACAGAAAACTCTAAGCTATGGACACACATAATCGGTAGTTAAATAAACAAACTAATAACCGATTGTTCATAATCGGTTGATCGGGATCTAGCTTATCTACCGATTGAAACCATGTAATATAATCTTTAGTTCAGTAGAAAATTAACAACCGATTAAGCCTAAATTTGAGTACAAACAGACAATCGGTAGATAATGACAAATTCTAACTACCGATTATATTGATGTGCTTGAGGAATTCCGAACTTTCATAATCAAGAGTGTAAACCTATACGAAACTACCGATTGATTCAAAACTATAATCCTCTACATGAAACCATCTAACATAATCGGTAGTTAAATAAAAAATTTAACTACCGATTAAGCCTAAATTTTGGTTCAGGAACACAATCGGTAGTTAAAGACTAAATCTAACTACCGATTATGGTCG
>JAJJMC010014768.1:1325170-1416941 GCA_023531435.1 Papaver californicum | reverse complement strand
AACCACAAAAAAGAAGAAAGCACCTGCAACTGCTAGAAAGATCTACAAGAGTGGTTTCAAGGGGATTTTCTCATTTGTTAAAGAAATCAGGGATGAAAAGCTTGAGTTGAATGAAATTCAATTGAGGATCATTGGTGAGCAATCATATGAAACCTTCTTTTTTTATGTTCTGGTACACAAATCTTGGTGAAGATCACTGGATAAAAAATGAAACTGCAGTGACTAATTTAACAGAATATTATAAGAGAAACAAAGTTGCGAATAAGCTCAAATTTGAGTTCAAAAGGCATGGAGATTCACATGTTCTGACATCCACTCCTGAAGAAATGGGTGTTATCTTTGGAATGCCAAGAACAGGAAAAAGACAACACGGAGATATGATTCTCACATCAAGGGGGGATATCACAATAATGCTTTCTTCCAAAGGTTCTTTGGTGATGTAAAAAGAAGTAAAAAGGTAAATAAAGTGATGATACAAGAAGAAATCTTGAAACTTCTAAGGAAAAAAACCAGGAACTGAGAAGAAAACCAATGAAAAGAAAAGTGACGAAGAAGCCGAAGAAAGTGAGAGTGATCAAGAAAATACATACAATGAAGAAAATGAAATAGAAGAAATTGAAGAAGAGAGTGAGGAAAAAAAAGTGAAGAAGTGAGAGATGCTGAAGACCTTGTAAGGATTATATTCCTTTCATGTGTATCACTTTGTTTTTGACAATAAAAGATGTACATGCCTTGACTGAAAAGTACATTGGTCTTGTGGAGGATCTTGAGGCTGCAAAGAATGTGTCATGGCCAGATTTGATACATTCTTTCTTAGAAAAGTCACTCAATTGCAATGTAAATGCAGTCCAGAATACTATCGGATTTCTGAACAATTTATTGTTAAGAACACGTACTAAAAATCTATTTAGTAGTTTACTCAATGAAAATCATAATTTACTTCTAACTTTGTTTTGGTGAAATTTTTTTCCAAAACAGATTTTGTATGCAGAGCATACCTATTTGCTGGAACCAGAGGAAATAAAGACGAAACCAAAAAAAATAAGTTTGTTCCAAGAGCTGTCAAATGGAATCTGATAAACTTATGTGTTGCACTCCAAAAAAACATTGATACAACTGAATCTAAGGTAAGAAAATATGTGTTTTAATTAACACAATATGTACTGCATGTATGATGTATGTTATCCTACAGTAAATATCAATATGTACTGCATGTATGATGTGCATGATTCTACAGTATTTATTGATATGTACTTCCTGAAAACCCTATTATATGATTTATATGTACTGTATATATCAATATGTATTGCATGTATGATATGTTTGATCCCACAGTATATATTGATATGTACTTCCTGAAAACCCTATTATATGGTTTATATGTACTGTAGATATGTACTGCTTGAATACATATCAAAATAAGAGTATATGTCAATATGTACTTGTTTAATAACAATAGTAGAATATTTATAGGAAAGTCAATAGAAAATTATTCAAAAACCTAGTTTTTATAGTACATATTTGTTGTTTTAGTACAGTTTCATGAAAATTCAAGGTTCCGTACACGAATCAAGAAAAGAAAATTCTGAATAGAATCAAAAGAATACTTGCAGAAGAAGAGAGTGAAGCTGAAAAGGTAGAAAAATGTAATGAAACTACAATGGGAAAATATAAATAAAAAACTGCAAGGAAGTGGAGGAAAATGATTTGATATCAAAATATGAAGATTTGACGAAGAAAATCTTTGAGAAATAGGGAACACCATACAACATGAAGATGGACCATTTGATGCATCAAAGCTTCTGCAAATATTGAATGAAATACACATGAAACTTTCTCCCTTGCAGCCTGAAAATGAAGAAGAGTTTCGAGACTCAATTGATGGAGTCACATTCATTTGGGTACTGATTCAACAAAAGAAGTGGCATCTCCTACTACTCCAACAGATCATATAACTACTTTGGGTGATCCTCCATTGCAAAACATCACAAAAAATAAAGTAGATTTGGGAGATCCATTTTTTTAAAGTCCAACTCCTTTGGGTGATAATCAAACAACAGAAGTGCCATCTCCGACTACTCCAACAGATGAACAAAATGTTTTGAGTGACACCACCATCAAAAAGGTTCCATTTAATGTTGCATTGTCAATACCACCTTCGGTGTACAAATTTTATGGTGTTGATGTTTCTATTATTAAAACATGGGCTAAATCTGACTTGGAGAAAAAGGTCAAAGAGATACAAGAGAAAAGTAACACACAGGTAAGTAATGTTGGCTAGTTTCACTTTATTACAATGTATTTATTATTTTCATATAACTGTACATATAAATATGTATTTAATTACAATGTGTTTTATTATTGTCATATAATTGTACATATCAATATGTACTTGATTATAAATGTGTTTTATTATTGTCATATAACTATACATATCAATATGTACTTAACTAGCATGAAAAAAACTCTATGGTTGCCCGATGATTTACCTTGAGTTCAACAAGAAGCAGTGAAAAGGCTGATTGAAGCTATAGACCAGAGTATTAAAATTGTTAAAGGGATATCGCAGAACCCTAATGAACAAGATGTTGAAACCTTGGTCGAGAGTTTCGGGGCATGGATATACCTTTGTTTACAAAGATGGAGCATTTGGAAGACATTGAAAAGTTCACATTTGAAGAATTTTTGGACTTGGCCATTCCAGTAAGGGAGTTTATGCTGAAGAATATGCATATCTCAGCCAATATAATGGTAGTGTTTCAATCCCTACTCTGTTTGGGATTGACATTTATAAGCATATTGATAATTTATTTGGAAATGATTTGCGATGTATAGAAGTTCGACAAGTTACAGCTGAGCACCATGAACCGAACCAACTTACACCTGAGAAGAATACAAATCAAGTCACACCTGAGAAGGAAAATGATCCAAAGGTATATCTTCTACTTGTGGTAATTTACCTTTCTTGTCTTCGTTTGAAAAAATATGATTCAAATATAGTACTAAAAACCTGGATTCAAAAATTGCAGGAACTGTAGTCAACTGTGTTCATATGAAAGATAATGTTGAGAAGGATGTTCCATTGAGCCAGCCAGTGAGTATAAAAAACATAGTGCATATCTATATGTATGTTAAAACCTCAGTATATATCGATATGTACTATTTAAACCAAGCACATGTTGAACTATATTTAGTTGTACTGGTTATTTCATGTTGAAAATTTAATTTCAATTATATAATGTAAACTACATATTTTGTTATACTGACCAAAAGAAATGCAGGAAGATGGAGTTACAACCACCCAATCGTCAAGCGACGTGCCACTAGCAACCAAACTTGCCGACATGACTGCTGCCAAAGCGAAAGTAAAACCAAAGGTTGTTGTAAAGAAGTCAGTACCAACTGGAGAACAAGTTAGCAGGCGAGTAACTCGTCTGAATCCAGCAAAAAAGACAGATCCATTATTTGATAGTGGAAGTAAGTTTTCTGAAAAGAAAAAGTCGAAAACTGACAAACGAACAAAGACAATAAAGACGGAAAAGAATAATAAAGCTCAGAAACCTCGTATGAAGTTCATGAATCTTGAGAACTCACCACTCTATGAGCAGATGACAGATGAACAAATAGGGATTCTACGTCCATACTTTGAGAAAGGAAAGAAAATGTAACTACTTTCTACCTTTCACTTTACTTTTAAATGAAGTAAGTTTTGCATTACATATAAAAAAATCTTAGTTCAATATGTGTTTTTGTTATAAATGTGCAGCTTGGTTGCTTGGAGAATAGAAGATGGAGGTGGTGTCTGCGTCAGCGGGGCTACAATGGAAGATTTGATCTTCAACAGAGCATTAAAGCAAGATCTTTTCAACTACGCTCAGTATAAGCTTCAAGTGGCGTCTCTAGAGGACCAAGCAAAACCTAAGGAAGAAAGAAAATAGTTAAAGGTGTTGCACCTGGATCAAGCTGCTTGGGTATGTGTTGTTTTCTTCATTTATACTTTTGAACATTGGATATGAAAAAATAGTACACATTGACATATACTCGTGAAAAAGAAACACAAGATTAGATGTTTTAGTGAAACATAACTCTATTACCCACACACAAAAAAATCAAATATGTACTTTATGAAATAACCTATTAAATGTTTCTATTTTTTCAGCGTCATGTCGATAAACCAGAGAGTTTCGAGGGAGCACAAGTGACTGGTATTATTATGTACATCTTGAAAATGAGCATTGACACTGAGAAGATCTTTGTACCCATGTGCCATGGAAACCATCATTGGACACTGCTCGAGTATGAGTTTGAAACCCAGAAATTCATCCATTATAACTCGTTTGTGGCGTTCAGGGATCATTGTTATGAGAATGCCAAAAAAAATGGTTGATTTCTTCTTCAACCCAATCAATCAGTTCTTGATTGAAAACCAGAAAGAGACAGCGAAGAATTCAAGGGTGACTGACTATGGGTGTCCGCAACAAGGAATATGGCCAGACTTCTTTTTATATATAATGCATTTTATTAAGAAGAGATCGAAGATTGATCTTGATGGAAAAAGTTTGGGAGATGACGAACAATTGATGGTGAAGATGCAGAAAAAAAAAATCAAGTTAGAATGCAGGTTGTTGACAGTCATTGCGCCTGAAATCAGTTGAGACCCCTCCAATGAAAATGAATGTTTACCTGCATAGTAGATATGGATATATACTGCAATAACTTTCTTTTTATTTATTGAACTTGGTTTTTGTTATTGAATTGATAAGGATTTATTTACTTGTATCAGGATCTTATTATGTTTTATATATGTATATATATTGTGATGATCTTTATTAGCATTATTAGGTTTTTAATTATTTTTTCTAATTATATAGAAAAGCAGAACATATATATGTGCTAGGAAGTACATATTGATATATGTTATTCTGAAAGTAGATATTGCTACCTAAGAATTATGTTTGTGTTCATTTTTTTGAATTTGTTTTATTTTCATTCATATCAACATGTTCAATGTAGTACAAATTCATACCACTAACCCGGGAATAGGGTCCAGGGTTCAGGGTTTACCCCTAAAGCCTGAAACACTGAACCCTTAACAACGAAACCCTGAAATCATAAAACAATGAACCCTGAACCCCTGAAAACCTGAAACTCTGAACCAACAGATTCATATTCTAAAAAGTATATATTGACATGTACTATAAAGTATCAATGAAAATAACTTACTTTGTTTATGTGCGTATTTTTTGTTTTTTTATAACAACCACAGATTAGTAAATAAAAGATAAATATATTGACAACCATATGTTCATACATCTTTATAGATGGAGCAAAATATAAGATTTATATCATCAAATTCTCGTTCTGTCATTAGAACATTATTCAGTTGGCACACAAACAAGTTCTGAAAAAAAAAACCTTAAAAATGTACAACAAGTATCTTCTAAGAGAAACTAAATCCTAAATGTACTAAAAAAAACTGTAATGAAATTAATTTTCATCCATATATTGGTAGTGTCGGATAACATTGCATGTAGCCTTGTTGTAATGATCTTTCAATTTGAACATGTAACAGGATTTTTGCTTCTTTCCCATGCACTTTTGATGCGATTTTTCTTTCTTCTTCCTGGAGGAGCTCTAACTACAATTGGTGGTAGAATAATATCTTCTGCATTATATGCATCAGGCCTGTGGTATATTGAAAAATATAAATAAAGAAAAATATACTATACTTGTGCAGTTTTTGTTGATGTATGTTACACTAAATATCAATATGTACTATGCTAGTTCTAGTTTACGGTTGATATATACTGCTTAAAACCATTGTCATGTCTGACACACTATAAAAATATCAATATGTACTCCTTAAAAAACCCTACTTTATGCTTGATATGTACTGCTTAAACACTTACCTGTCGTGATTAGGAACAATTCTAATAGCAATTGAATATAGCTGCGATAACAGCTAACTTTCAAGTATTTGTCGATATAATCAAGAAACTTTTCCCAGATGCAGCAATAACCGAAGTAACATGCGAGCATGGGAAACCATATACGCGCCATTCTTTGGCAAGTACAACTCTTTTGTTGTAGATATACCATATGAGACCTGCACTCAAAACAAAAAAAACATATAATCTACAGAGTACATATTGATATGTTTCCTGCAGTACCCCTAAGAAACTAGTTTAGCGGATATCACGCATCAAAAGAGCATGTTATCTAAACACAAAAACAAAAATAATTCAGATGATGGAGATTATGGGTCAATGCTAACCTTGGGGAATACACTTCAAAGACATGAGCATATGACTGGCTAACTTTCCAAGGATGACCAATTTGAATGTGTAGTTCAAGCAAAGGTGTTACACAAGGGTTAAGAGTTCCAGATCCATCAAAAGACTTTCTTCATAACATTCTGACATCAACTCCATTACCCGTAGCCTACAACGACAAATTTTTTTTTAAAACAACAAACATATTATACACAGTGCAAAACAAAAAAAAATGTAGTAAAAGTAAATATTTTAGAACATATACACTTGTACTGTTACAAGGAACTTATAAAAACCTGATTGTGTCAGAGAGAGCGCAGGGAGGTAACTTCTTCTCGCGGCGAATCCAGTTATGAAAAGACTCGGTAATTTTTAAAGAAGTCTGACCATACCTACAGCTTTGGAAGTATGCACTAGACCATATTTCCCTAGGAATGTTACGACGGTATTCATCAACCCAAGGCCTTCCTAGATAAACCATTTCTTGAAGTTCTTCTTCGTATCTTGATGGAGAAAGCGCATATGTTGTTTTTGAAACAGTCCATCATTTCATTATATTTTTCATCAAATTTACTGATGAGTAAGTTCTTTTTGAAGTGGAAAAAACAACTGTATGATAAGAATTGGGGAAACCTTAAGGAATTGCATTCAACAACCCTTCACCTCGGTCAGTCAAAAATATGATGCGACGATGGTCCATAACTTTTATAAGATTGACTATAAACCAACGCCAATTATCATTATCTTCTCCAGGAACTAATGCATATGCAAAAGGATAAAAACCTGGAAAAAAAAATGAAAAGCCCATCTAAATGTGTACTGGATGTTTTCTACTTCATATTGTGTTAATAACTACAGTGCTTATCAATTTGTACTGCATGTATGATGTGTATGATTCTACAGTATATATTTATATGTACTCTAAAAATAGCCTACATTTCTCTTTTTGCTTGTACATAAAAAACAGTACATATCAAATATGTACTATATAAAAAAAGTTACCTTGATTGCCTTTAAGATATGGCGCAACCATTAGACCTCCTTTAAACCTTCCAGTAAGAAATGTTACATCACAAAAGATCATCGGACGAAAAAGTTTATAACTCTCTCTACAAGCTACAAAGCAAATAAAAAAGTCCGTTGAATCTCTTTGTTGCGTCGTTGAAGTCAAAATCAAATATAAGAGCCCAGGGTTCGTTACCTAACAACAATGACCCACCAAGCAAGATCAGTGTATGAATTTACATCGTCACCAAAAATCATTTGATGCGATAAGTCTAATGTATGATATGCATGGTGATAATTGATGTTGATCCCTTCCCCAACTTCAATATAATCCATAATCTCTTATGGATTTATGAGAGGGTTGTGCTTGACACGCTCATGAACTAAATGATTTACAAGCTTCCTCTATACGGTTGGACTCATCAACCTATACCCAGCACCGCAAGTGTGCCTCCCTGCGTGATCCTTTATCTTAAAAACATCCAAAGACACATTCATGGAAACCGCATGAAGCATCCATGAGCACACATCATTGTTTCATTTCACCGTGAATCTCTTAAAGTCATTCTTCAATTTTGTAACCTTATATCCAGTCCTCAAACAATATTTCTCACATGCTAACTGAACAACTTCAACACCACCATGGAAGAGCTGATTTTTTTCTTCAAAAACATTCTCCCAACCATCGGAAAAAAGAACTTTTGCAACTTCTTTACCATATTTAAAATAATTGTTTCTAGCACTAAACCAACTCAGCACTATTGTCAACATCAGAACTTCTCGAGCAACTAGATGCACCAGATGAAATAACATCCACATGCAACTCAAAAAAATATGAATTCTTCGTAAAATGTAATGCAACAAGCCCTTGAAGTGATACATCAACAAGGACAGGAACTTTTATTCCATTTTCAACATAATTAACAACAATAGTTGATGGAGTCAACCAGCTCCACGCATTACAGATAGTAAAATTCAAATCTTCCAAAGTTGAAGATAACATAACCAAATATGCAATGTGGTGTTGCTTGTGGTATACATGAGAGTAGAAAAAGGTATTTGGATTGGAACCAACACCAAACATGTTGAACATATAGAAATGTGATCCAAATAAAACAACACACACAAAACTCAAACATATATTTTCACATGATAGGAACACTAAAATCTACAGTACAACATAATATGTACTGGTTTTAGAAGTATCACAAATATTTTAGATTCGCACAAACAAACAAAAAGCATATTATATGCAGTGCAAACAAATATGTGATGATTTAAAAAGGGTATACTATACAGTAATATCAAAAAGCATTAAAAACAATACATATTAATATGTATTGCAGGATAATACAAAAATCCAAAAAAATAAATAGCAAAAGTCATGATTTCCTGAAAAACTAAAAGAAAACACTAGTACAAATATGGGCTTAGGTGACAGTTAAAAACTGTCACCTAATTATTTATGTGACCGTTTTGTAAAACTTTGCACTATCACCAAAGCCTCTGTTACGGAAAGTCTTGAAGAAACTGTTACAGAATCATGACTATTATGTGACGGGTTTTTTGTAAACCTGACATTGTTGACAACATCCGATAGCATTTTTTAAATAAAACTGTCATTGGAAATTCAGTTTCTCATACTAAGGTAACAGTTTCTTCTTAAATCTGTCATTGTTGACAAGTTACAGTAACATTTTCTATATAGAACCCTCATCAGAAATTCAGTTTCTTGTACTAAGGTAACAGTTTTTCTATAAAGCCTGTCATAGTAGAACGAACAAAAAAAAAATTCTGAATAAAACAGTTATTGTAGATCCTACTATGTGACACTTTGTTAAACTGTTATCATAGATCCTATTTTGTAGTGGGTTCATGTTACAGTTTCTACTGATACGCCCAGAGGCAGGTTTTCAAGCCCAAAATGGCATATAATCGGTATGAACATATTGCATACAATTTTTATAATGTGCACTTTTTTAACCACTTCCTTTCCAATCAAAGAGATGACAATATCATCACATCTAATACAAATACATGACAAAAAAAAAGGCATATATATATATATCACTTTAAAAAAAAATGTTGCTACAGAGACTTGCTTATTCAGAAAGCTATTACTAAATGCTAATAATATAAAAGTAATTAGATTCAACTATCAGAAAATGTAAGCTCAAAACCCTACAAGATAAAAGATTCTTCAGAAGGAGAAACTCACACATCTAAACTGGAAAAACACTATTGCTTAGCGATTCAAAGTGAAAACTCAATACTCAATATTTAAAAGACAAATATACCTTGTGATTTTTGTTGCACAATGGGTGTTTTCTAAGATGCTTTAGTGTTGCTTAAGTTGGAGATTTCTTCTTTTCAGTGGTTCAATATTATCCAAATTTCTCTGCCATTACCATGCTCTTCAAGGATGCCTTTTTCAATTTATCTTAACTATCGATTAATGTTGGAGATAATGGGATGGGTCAAATCAGCTGAATCAGTGGTAGAGTTGTACAAGCCGGCATTACATCTATAGTGTTCATAACTACATTGTCACAAAAATATATAAAATCAGTATCATTCATTTCAATGATAATTACAATGAACATAATAATAGATTACTGAACACGGTTAGAATCTAAAGTAGTTACAGGTTTTTATGTATTTTTAGTTGTTAAATGATAGATCCCACTTATATAGCAACAAATATTCTCGATGCAAATTTTGTGCTCAAAACTCTTGTAATGAAAGAAAAACTCAATAAATAGGTTATTATATCTTTGATTTATGTACCTTGTTTACGAATTTCACACATTTGAGTTTTTAACTTCAGAAATTACTTCACAACAACAATAATTCTACCAAGGTCCACTGCAATTGAAATCATGGGGATAAATTTTTTTGGTGGTATGTAGTCAAGGGCAATGTAAAATACGGGAAATAAATAATTAAGACACGAACCTGAAATTACGTTTGAGGTTGTTGTGGAAGTTGGTTGTTCGATTATGCTGATGAGTGTGGAGCTTGGTTAGAAGCTTTACGCTTGATTGCAGAGGAGTTCATAGGCATCTAGATTGAAGTTGGTATAACACATTCAGCTATAGATTATCGTTGAAGGGAATGTTTCGGTATAACATCCAATTCTAATGGAACTTAAACTAAGAAAACAACTTATGTTTTTCAATTTATCTACAAATTCATCATCACATGTTGCGTAATCATCTTAATAATACGTTCCAATCACTTAATGAACCTATAAATCAAATTTTGCATATAGAACATAAGTTGAGCTAGCAGTAAACATAAATGGATTGCACAATCATTTATTAGTACAAGCATGGTGCAGCTAACCAACGAGTCTATACAGAACAAGTAATCAAATTTAGAACTTTAGTTTGGTTATACCTGAGAAGGAAACATGATTCTTCGTGACATTTTTTTGTCAGAGTGAAGCTACAAACCAATTGAATTAACTGAAGCCTGGACCAAAGAGAGTAATAATTGAGAGTATTTACCTATAGAACTTTAAAAGTGATGCTAAGTCAATTGTTGCAACTAATTTCAATTAGTAATATCAACATGAAATTTGGAGTACTCAAAAACTAACGTAAAGGGGAAAAGCAACACATAGGTAGAATAACCCAAAGAACAAGACCTAGTTCCTTGTTTCACACAGTCATATTAATAGGAACTAATGCTCAGGATACAAGCTGAGTAATGAGGTTTTCAATATATTGTGTTAATAATTAGCAAAGTAAAATAATTCGATTTGATAATTTATGCCAGGCCTACCAATAAACTGTCATTTCCTTCTGTATGTCTAGCGATCTCCTCAATCGATATATCTCTTTCAGCAGCATCAACATGCTCGAAGCACTTCTCGACAATATTAGAAGCAAATTATTTTCTAGTAATTTGAATCCTTTCAAGTGGATTTCCTCTCTCCTGAACATGCTGCAAGCCAAAATTTGTTTCACATTTCAGCATTAATAAAACCCAAATTTGTATGAGAAGGATCTAAGAGAAATTCTAGATGACAATGGAAAACGATGCCAACTAGATCACCCAGGGTGACATGGGTTCCATAATCAGATCACCTAGGTTGGCATTATTTTCCTCTCTCCTAGGTGACATGGGTTCCATACTCAGATCACCCAGGTTGGCATCGTTTTCCAATGTATCATCTAGAATTTCTCTTAGATCCTTCTCATACAAATTTGGGTTTTGTTATTGCTGAAATGTGAAACAACTTTTGGCTTGCAGCATGTTCAGGAGAGAGGAAATCCACTTGAAAGGATTCAAATTACTAGCAAATAATTTGCTTCTAATGTTGTCGAGAATTGTTTCGGCATGGTGATGCTGCTGAAAGAGATATATCAATTGAGGAGATCACTAGACAGACAGAAAGAAATGACAGTTTATTGGTAGGCCTGGCATAAATTATCAAATCGAATTATCTTACTTTGCTAATTATTAACACAATATATTGAAAACCCCATTACTCAGCTTGTATCCTGAGCATTAGTTCGTATTAATCTGACTGTGCGAACAAGGAACTAGGTCTTGTTCTTTGGGTTATTCTACCTATGTGTTTCTTCTCCCCTTTACGTTAGTTTTTGAGTCCTCCAAATTTCATTTGATATTAATCATCGAAATTAGTTGCAACGATTGACTTAGCAACAATTTAAAGTTTTATAGGTAGATACTCTCAATTATTACTATCTTTGGTCCAGGCTTCAGTTAATTCAATTGGTTTGTATCTTCACTCTGACAAAAAAATGTCACGAAGAATCCTGTTTCCTTCTCAGGTATAACCAAACTAAATTTCTAAATTTGATTACTTGTTCTGAATAGACTCGTTGGTTAGATGCACCATGCTTGTACTAATAAATGATTGTGCAATCCATTTATGTTTACTGCTAGCTCAACTTAGGTTCTATATGCAAAATTTGATTTATATGTTCATTAAGTGATTGGAACGTATTATTAAGATGATTACGCAACAGGTGATGATGAATTTGTAGATAAATTGAAAAATTTAAAATTGAGTTGTTTTCTTAGTTTAAGTTCCATTATAATTGGATGTTATACCGAAACATTCCCTTCAACGATAATCTATAGCTGAATGTGATATGCCAACTTCAATCTAGATGCCTATGAACTCCTCTGCAATCAAGCGTAAATCTTCTAACCAAGCTCCACACTCATCAGCATAATCGAACAACCAACTTCCACAACAGCCTCAAACGCAATTTCAGGTTCGTGTCTTAATTATTTGTTTCCCGTATTTTACAATCCCCTTGACTACATACCACCAAAACTTTTTATCCCCATGATTTCAATTGTAGTGGACCTTGGTAGAAACATTGTTCTCGTGAAGTAATTTCTGAAGTTAAAAACTCAAACGTGTGAAATTTGAAAACATAAATCAAAGATATAATAACCTATATATTGAGTTTTTCTTCCATTACAAGAGTTTTTAGTACAAAATATGCATCGATAATATTTGTTGCTATAGAATTGGGATCTATCATTTATCAACTAAAATACATAAACACATGTAACTACTTTAGATTCTAACCGTGTTCAGTAATCTATTATTATGTTCATTGTAATTATCATTGAAATGAATGATACTGATTTTATATATTTTTGTGACAATGTAGTTATGAATACTGTAGATGTAATGCCGGCTTGTACAACTCTACCACTGGTTCAGCTGATTTGACCCATCCCATTATCTCCAACATTAATCGATAGTCAAGATAAATTGAAAAGGGCATCCTTGAAGAGCATGGTAATGGCAGCGAAATTTGGATAATATTGAACCACTGAAAAGAAGAAATCTCCAGCTTAAGCAACAATAAAGCATATTAGAAAACACTCATTGTGCAGCAAAAATCACAAGGTATATTTGTCTTTTGAATATTGAGTATTGAGTTTTCACTTTGAATCGCTAAGCAATAGTGTTCTTTCCAGTTTAGATGTGTGAGTTTCTCCTTTTGAAGAATCTTTTATCTTGTAGGGTTTTGAGCTTACATTTTTTGATAGTTGAATCTAATTACTTTTATATTATTAGCATTTAGTAATAGCTTTCTGAATAAGCAAGTCTCTGTAGAAACTTTTTTTTTTTAAAGTAATATATATATATGCCTTTTTTTTGTCATGTATTTGTATTAGATGTGATGATACTGTCATCTCTTTGATTGGAATGGAAGTGGTTAAAAAAGTGCACATTATAAAAATTGTATGCAATATGTTCATACTGATTTTATGCCATTTTGGGCTTGAAAACCTGCCTCTGGGCGTATCAGTAGCAACTGTAACATGAACCCACTACAAAAGAGGATCTATGATGACAGTTTAACAAAGTGTCACATAGTAGGGTCTACAATAACAGTTTTATTCAGAAAAAAAAAATTCGTTAGTTCTACTATGACAGGCTTTATAGAAAAACTGTTACCTTAGTACAAGAAACTGAATTTCTGATGAGGGTTCTATATAGAAAATGTTACTGTAACTTGTCAACAATGACAGATTTAAGAAGAAACTGTTACCTTAGTATGAGAAACTGAGTTTCCAATGACATTTTTATTTAGAAAATGCTATCGAATATTGGCAACAATGTCTGGTTTACGAAAAACATGTTACATTATAGTCATGATTCTGTAACAGTTTCTTCAAGACTTTCCGTAACATAGGCTTTGGTGACAATGCAAAGTTTTTACAAAACGGTCACATAAATAATTAGGTGACAGTTTTTAACTGTCATCTAAGCCCATATTTGTACTAGTGCCTATTATCAAACGACATGTAAACAAACTGAATACAATGATCTAATGAACAAAATAGAACGATTACAAAAATCAGTTTCAAAAATCAAAAGAAAAACTAAAACACGAACAAAAACGAGATCAATTATGCAATTGAACAAAATGTACATCATAGAAAACGATAATCATCAGGATTTCAGTGTAAGAAAACAAACAAAATCATGAAATCAAGCTGATTATCATGATTTCAGTTGAAAATAACAAAACAGAACATCAAAAAGCATAACACCAGCAGAAGAACATCAAATTGAAACACAAAAGAGGATTACCTAGAAAAATACCTGGAGATTTGATATCGAAACCCTAAAAACTGAAAAACACCAGCAGTAGCAGAGAGAGAAATTCGGATCTAAGCTGAGGAAAAAAAGGAAAGAATATTGAAGGATATTTGATTTGAACTGTTCTTATATATTTGTTGGATAAAGGGTATACTAGGAATATATAAAACTTATATCTCATTACTCACACGTGAGTAGGACCAGCGAATAACAAATTTGGTCCAAAACTAAAAACAGTTAGGCGGGTGGACCATACGTTAACAGGTCTTGTAGAATGGATTATACAAAAATTCCTTTACCGAGAAATTTCCAATATTGGTTGGGTAATTGATTCCATTTTACTAAATCTTCCGGTAATAAATTTTCACAATTGATGCAGCAATACCAAACCATGTAAAACAAAATAATTCTAACTATTTTTGGATTGACATCCCTTCTTATAGGTTTGGTATTTTCCTTTATAAATCATGTAATTTTATGTGTGAGTAATCTTAAACAACAAGCTACTCGTAGGGCTATATATGGTACGGTATAATACGGTTTTGGATGAAACCAAAACCGAAGGTAATGGTTTTTTTGGTTTTTAAAACCATACCAAAACATATTGGTACAAAGCCGAACTGAGACGATTCAGTGTAAAACCATTGGTTTTTAAGTTACCGTTGGTTTTTAAAAAATAAAAATAATATTAGTATTTAATACACATTGAGTCACAATAACCATTTATAATTCATGCCTCGTACAAGGTTAGAAAACTATGTTGTAGCATGCACTTCTTAACGAGTATCTACATGACGTCTCATTAATGCTATCATTTGTAAACATATAATTGAAGGATGAAAACGTTTCTGTTTATAAAATGTGAAGTTGATTTTGATTGACTAAATTACGTATTATCTTGTTCGAGAATGGACTTCCACAATACAACTAATTATAAAATGAATAGATTAAAATAAATATTGAAGAGAAGAAAGTGAAACTAATTGGGTATGGTTATTTTCTAATGGTCATAAATGAAAGAATCAAATGAATAATATTAACGGTTTTTTGGTTTGGTTTTGTGCTAAACCAGAACCATACTAAGATCCTGGGGGATAGACAGACGACATGCATTCACATAGGCCCTTTGTAGAAATATAGAGACTCACTTGGATGAGAAAATTAAATTTTCTATAATTTACTTGGCTTGAGTAGTTAAGATCTGAGCTAACCTTTCAGCCCAATCGGGACAATTACGAGGGTTGACAGGTTATTTTCAAGGCCTGATCAACGATTTTTACAAAATTACAACCATGACAAGTCGTGGAATAAATGATACAATCCGGTTTAGGCTTAAACAGTGTAATACGATGCGGTTTTACGGTTTATACCACAGTATGTACAACCCCTAGTCACTCGAGTTAGGTAAAAAGTGAGTACAGAAATATGAGAGAATGTGATGTTGTCTGGAATACATAACTATTACACCGAAACTAGGTCCGATAAGTCGACCAAATGCCTAGAAATTACTTGTTTTTTTTTCATTGGAAATTACTTCATAGATAATACTTCATCTGTTCATGAGAAATAGGTTTTTCAATTTAAATTTTTGTCCCAAAAAAATTGACACCTAACATTAAATAAAGTCATATTTTTCTAAAATTACTCTTTTAATTTATTATTGTTATTAAATCTTAGTCTAAGAAATATGTGTAATTTGATGGTCATGCTTATACTCGTTACGTACGTGCTTTAAAATGCTTTTTAACGATATGAAATTTACAAAACTCTGTAATATAGTTTGAGATATATGTCATTTTCAATTTATACTATTTTGTAATTCATAAAAAATATAATTAGAAAAATATTTAAAAAATTTTGTTTTTTTATAGTCTTAAGAATTGTGCAAACAACAAAATACTAGTATATTTTTCAGGGACTGAAAAAGTAATTAGAGCCGCACATCAATGTCTTCCTCGTGTGAGGATATTAACCAATTAGGAAAACCTTGTACCTGAATAAGTTAGAAGTTTGAATATAAACTTTTCTTTTAGATGAGTTCTATGCCACACTAATTGACGGATCTATGAGAGGGCTAACCGGGACTAAAGCCCAGGTCAAGTCCTTTGATCCACAACCTAAATTTCAACTTTTTAAAAAAACAATTTACCTTTAAGGTTTTAACCCAGGTTAAATTCAAATTTTAAGTCCATCTGGGTCAC
The DNA here is from genome assembly GCA_023531435.1 of Papaver californicum. Lineage (NCBI taxonomy): Eukaryota > Viridiplantae > Streptophyta > Magnoliopsida > Ranunculales > Papaveraceae > Papaver > Papaver californicum. Next base: position 1,400,358 of record JAJJMC010014768.1, on the reverse strand, counting down.
GCCTGACCACACTTATATGTGTACAGGTCCAAGACACATAAATAGCTAACAGACGAACACAATCTAGGATAGTTTAACAAATACTCCGCTTGAGCACTGATTTTATCTCTTTGCATTATCTATCTCAAAGATTGTGTTTGTGTCCCTCCCTCCGGATAGTTAAAGATGGTTGATACTCTTATTCCTTACCCAATTGATAGCCCCCAATACTTCTTGAGCCTCAGTTTACTGTTCATCTATAACTCATAGAGGGATGCATCCAGCTCCATTGCACTCACCTGGATAAGCACAAGAGAATAGTTAACGCAACGCCATTATTCCTGTTAGAAATAGTTACAAGACATGTTTACAACAAACAAAAAAAAATGAGGGAAAAAAAAACAATCCTAAAGAGGAGAGTTGCCTTAACAGTGAATTTCCTCTTGACCGATCAACGATCAATAACATCATGTACAATGTAGCGGTTTTTCTATTTCAGTGAAAATTTGTTAGGTCTTTTGAGAAATTTATTGTTTTGTAGGGACAAAAAAAAGAGTAGATTCTTAATAAGGTGTATAGAGACTAGAAGCAAAAGTGCTTGGAGAAGCAGAAATCAATCCAAAAAATCAAGTAAAAACCTTTTGCTTTAGAAAAAGTAATGTTTTTAAGTTGTTTTATGTTTGGGTCCCAACTTTTGATACTTTATAGTGTTTGGGTCCCAAATTTGTCCAATTTAATGTTTGGATCCCAAACGTGTCAATCAAACTAAGTCAACTCATTTCAATACAAGTGATTCAGTTGTTTGATTATGAATGATATGAACCCATATCTAAAACTAACTTCATTAGATACTAACAAGTTATTACCGATTTGAAAATGTTAAATTGAAATGGTTTGGATAACGGATTTGGGACTCAAACACTGAATTGGACAAACTTGAGACCCAAATACTAAAACGTACAAAAACTTGTGACCAAAACGTAAAATAACTCTATGCTTTTTTTATTCTAAAAATCATTTTGGAAATATGTATCCGAACTAATTTCTAACTTTTATATTTCTGGAAATTAAAAATAACTTCTTAAATATTATCCAAACATCTTATAAGAATTTCTTTTGATTTAACCCCTCGAAGAACGATTGGCTAGTCACTGAATGTTGGCAAGTAGCTATCGGATATGTTGAGAATGGAATGAAATCTATATATGGTTTCTATCTATGAGAACATATAACTTGACAAACAACCCTTACTATTTCACGTTTACCCAGAGTGCGAATAAAGCGAACACAGAACAAAACTGTTGATCCACACTCAAGTACGGTATATTTTCATGTGGCCAGAAAAGATGGTTCACCAAAACTGGTCCTCGTAAAGGAATATCATGGAATTGTCTTGTTACACACTGGGAATTGAAAAGAGAGAAAGATGGTCTCATCATTATGATACTCAAAAACATTGCTACTATAAGAAGTGGGAAACACCGTTAAAGCTCCCACTCATCCATGGAGTAGATAAGATGACTGATTCACCAGAATATCTATAAATAGACTCTCAGTAGTATTCTCTTCGTATTCTCTTCTTCTTTTTGTTTGAATAAATGTCAGGTCAGATCTGGTTTACAAGTTTTCGGCGCCAATGAAGCTGGTTACCACTAAACACTGCAGATTTGCATATGTTGCAAGCTCCACTATCTCGTTCTACTTTCACACCGACGTCGAAATAAATAACGAACATAAAAAAAGAATGTGTATGGGCCATGGCGCATGCTACTTTGAATATTATTCCATTTGCCAACATAGGCGAAGAAGAAGAACATTGCATGTTACTCTGCAAACTCAACTCCTGGAGTACATGTGAGAGATATGCAAACCAGTATTTGTGTAGCACTGAGACTCAAAAAGTCAAAAACAATCCAAAGCATTTACTGAGAAGTGCTGTCACTGATGAGAAACAAGAATGAATTCATAAAAGCTTGCACCTAACTGAATTATGTGTGTAGACCACCATGCTTTACTTTCTATGTATTCGAAGGGATTAGGCCAATTTACGATATGATGGATCCAACCATACGCGAACATAAACATACACTGGCTACTTCTTACCGATCTAATGATTCAGGATTTTGGCGCAAGTGCATGATTGTTACAAAATGCACAACCAAATGCAGTACCATATACACAGCGTGCATGGGTAAAAGGGGTTTATTAGTGGTCCTTCTTTCACATTATTGGACTATTACTTAAAATTATATGGTTCTCTGCTGCTATCACTTCTATCTGTCACTACTTTTCTACGTCTATGTCGTACTGAAGCAGGGTAATAAAAATATACAGGCCTAAATCATAATACTATGTCGAAGCAAAAATGATAAAAAAAATACACATCATTTACTTGTTGGTGGCTGCGTGAATGTTTTCAACAATTTATTTTCCTAGTAAGTTTACTTACATTCGGTTAGATAATTTTTCCGCTTAAAAATAACTTAAGTGTCGATGATACAGGGACATGCACCATATCACACGACTCCATGCTGAAAACCCAAACAATTAAATTAAAACATTGAAATAGTTAATGTTAGATTAAATGGTCCTACATTCCTACTCATACCAAGGGCGGCACTACAATGGGCCTTAGTGTCATCAAGACACCAACCACTTATCAACAGCCAAGAAAGATCACTAGATTTGTTAAAGCAGCCATTCTTCCATGAAACTTACCATCAACCTTACATTTTCCCTCTCTTTTTCACCATTTAAAACATCACTTTCGTATCAGAATTTTACACCTGTACATCTAAAAATAACTAAAAAAAAAAGAAATTAAGAGAAAACTCAGAAAAATAAATGCATAAGTAAAGCACATATCAAGAAATGAGTGAGAGAGATGACAGAGTAGTACTGAAACAACCCCAACACATTAACTTAGGCAGCTCAAACCATTTTTTCCTTCTTGTTCATCTTTTCTCATCAATGTTGAGTACCTCATTCAAACAAAACACAAATCACTCTTCTTTTCTTACTTGATCAATAATGGGGAACAAATTTTTGTTTCTATCTCTTCTTCTTCATCTTCTCTTACTAATCAGTCCAAGTAAAGCTGGTTTTGGTGTTGGTGTTGGCGTTGGCATTGGTGGGGCTGGAGCAGTAAGAGGTGGTGGTGGTGGAGGAGGATTTGGTAGTGGTGGTGGAGGAGGATATGGTAGTGGTGGAGGAGGTGGTGGAGGAGGAGGAGGAGGTGGTGGTGGTGGTGTTTGGGTTGGTGGAGGAGTTATAAATCCTACTCCTACTACTCCAAATGCAAACCCACCAGACCCATCAGAATCATCAAATGCAAACCTGAAATTAGCTTATAATGTTCTGCAAGCATGGAAATCATCAATCAGTGATGACCCATTAGGGATTTTAAAAACATGGGTTGGTTCTAATGTATGTTCATACAAAGGGATATTTTGTTCAGAAAATGAAGATGGTAATTACTACCAAGGAGGATACATCTCTAGTTCAACAAATAGTCTTGTTGCAGGAATAGATCTCAATCATGCTAATCTTCAAGGTTCATTAGTAAGAGAACTCTCTCAACTCTCTCAACTATCTCTTTTACATCTTAATAGTAATAGATTCTCAGGAAACATTCCTTACTCTTTCAGAGATCTTTCATCACTTACAGAGTTAGATCTCAGTAATAATCAGTTCTCTGGTTCATTTCCTTCAATCATTCTTCAACTACCAAATCTTATTTACTTAGACCTTAGATTTAACTCATTCTCTGGACCCATTCCTGAAGATCTTTTTAACAGAAATCTTGATGCAATATTCATCAACAACAATCAATTTAGTGGTCAGATTCCTCAAAACTTAGGAAATTCTCCAGCTTCAGTAATAAATTTAGCAAATAATAAATTTACTGGAAACATTCCTTCAAGTTTTGGTTACATGGGTCCTGGTTTGAAAGAGATCCTGTTCTTGAATAATCAATTAACAGGTTGTATACCTGAAGGTGTCGGATTGTTAACAGATATGGAGGTATTGGACTTAAGTTTCAATTCATTTACAGGACATTTACCAAATTCTATGTCATGTTTAGAGGAAATTGAAGTATTGAATTTTGCACATAACAAATTTTCTGGTGTTCTACCTGATTTGGTTTGTTCTTTGAAAAGTTTAATTAATCTTACAGTTTCTTTTAATTTCTTCTCCGGGTTCGATCAAGAATGTAACAAGTTGTTTTATGGTAATGTTGGTTTCGATTTCTCTGGAAATTGTATTCCAGGAAGAGAATACCAGAGACCTCAGCCTCAATGTGAGATCAATCCTGGTGGTTTTAATTGTATGAGAATTCCATTATCAAGACCTTTGATGTGTCAATCATCAATGGAATTTCATACTACAAAAGAGAGCGGTGCAAAAAAGACTAATACAAAGCAGAGCCTCACAAAAAAAAGTAATTCAAAGCAGAGCAATACAAAAGAGAGTATTACAAAGCAGGGTAATACGAAACAGAGTAATTCTCATCCTTCTTCAAGTGTATCATCTCCTCCTCCTCCATGAATGAAAGTTGGAGCAAGACAAAAGGGACATTTTTCAGAGAGTGAAAGCAATAGTTATTGTCTTATGGATAGAATGACATCTTGCAGGTTGGTAATGACTGCAGCAAGGTAGTTATGTTTCAGAACTGCTTAGAATTTATTTCTATCCATGGATTCACCGAGTATTACACATTGTTATAAACTTGCTTCCTACTATGAATACCTATTGGTGCTGTATTTAATTTTATGTGATAGACACCAGTAGTCAAACTCAAAAAATCAGTGAGTTTGGCACTTTTGTAAGAGTTTATTAGTAGGGATTAATCTAATCTAATACAAAATTGACTAATTTTGACTTGAACTGCTTGTGCAATATCGAATGCTATTTGTATGAGGATTATATATAATACTTCAAACAGCAAACTCAAATTCATAGCTTTGTTTCCTAATAAGCTTGTCTATGGGCTAAAAACATTTCTGAATAATCTAGTTCACATCATCACATGAAAATTTGTTTATAATGGTTTGTGACTATGTGAAACTATGGTTTGTGCGTGTATGGGTTCACATGAAAATGATGCAAACAGTAGCAATGTCAGTCTCACAGAAAATCAACTCATTCAGTAACGAGTTCCACCATCATCTGTCTATTAGAAATTCACAATGATTGAGCCCTAAGAATCAATGAACCCTGAAATTATATCAAGGCTAATATTAATAGAGGATTGTCACAAAGTAAACCCATCCTACGGAATAGACTGTGTGCAAATCCTGCTTAGTTTTGAATGAGGAATGATAACAAGTTCCCAACAATAACACCAAAATTCACAAAGTAATCTGATGCAACCATTTGAGCACAAACCAAGGGAAGAAAGGCATACAAAGGTAATACGTCGCCATCATAATCATCTACTTGGCTGTTACCTGAATCAAATGATAAACAAGTAATTTAATCATGCAATGTAATACATCGGATTAGGAAGTTTGAAGGATCTAGTTGCCCGAGCAAAACCTAGCAAATCACTCCACTGATCTCCAGAGTTCCCATGAATTCTGTACCCTTCTTCTTCCGCCAACTGCCTCCTCTCTGATTTGTACAATGTAGCATTTTTTCCTATGTCCGAATCGTCCCTGTTGAAATTTGCGCAACAGATTAATACAAACATTACAAGACAACCAACTCTTAGTAAAAGGGTCTAATAAAAAATTTTGGCTTTCCCACATCAGTTTGAACATTGGCTTTCAGTGTGCCAAGTATTATTCATGTATTACAAGAGTACAAACCTTAATAATAGCTTCTCCCAGTCATCATAACCAGCGAATAAAAGATTTTTCTCTGTAGCACTTCTTTGAAACTCCGAACGTCCTGTCAATAGAATGATCTTGAAACCTAAATGCTTAAGCTCATAGAACAGCTTCAAACTCGGAGGTAGAGCTGGTGCCTCGGCTAAATCCACCCATTTATCAAATGATTTCTCATCAAACAGCCCCGATCTAACAATAAAAAGATGCAATTAGCGTCACAAACACATTTCAATCATCAAAAAATTCCCTATCAATTTTTCTACTCAGAATGATCATTTGGTCAAACTTAGTCAAAGTATATTGACCAAGGTCAAGTGTGTGCCCACATCAATATAATAGTTACTGAAAATCAATAATGACTCCCACTCCCACCATTTTAACAAGTGACTGATAAAACTGAAAATCAGTAACCCAGATTATACCTGAGCCGTTGGATTAAGTCAACACAGAACCAATAAATATAATCCAACGGATAAAAAATGCTAATCTCAATCCACTTACCCAAATCCATGGAGTTGATAGTACGGAACATTTGATAACAATGTCTCATCGATATCGAAAACCCAAGCATCTTTACCATCACCAACAATCTTAACATTTTTCGCAAACGATAACGAAGAATCTAAAACTTGATCTGAATCTGACGCATAACGTATACCTAACATATAATCACCAACAAATTTAACACATCTTTTTGGAATTCGATTCCAAATCCCAGCATCATTTGTTTCGATTGTGAATTTCCAACTATCACAGAAGATTTCATCATCGTCATCGGTTATAGCTCTGATTAATGTTTTTCTATTATCAGTAATTCGGTTTTTTTCAAGTGGCGTTTGAATAAATGATTGAGAATAAATACTAGAAATTTGGATTGATACGATTAGAATTATGAAAATTCGGGTGGAATAATCCATGGCAAATGAAAAACCCTAGAAATTGATGGATTTTTCTTTCTAATTTTTCAGGGAGGAAGAAAAATGGTTTTATTTTTAGCACCTACCGTTCTTTAGGTGTTTTTGGTTAGCTACCTTGTAGCTAATAAAAACTTGACATCTGTCGTCTGTTGGAATCTTATTGCTAATAAAAACTTGACACTTATCAATAAGAAAATATCTTTCCAAAAGCCAAGATACTGGGGGTTTCACAGATTCAACTACTACCGTATCAAGACCGTTTTATTTTATTTTATTATGTCTAAGGTCAGATTCGGACGAATAAAAAAATTACATAACTCAATTATCTAATTATTTTTAATTCTCTTATAATAAGTTAAATTTAGATTAGTGATTTAGATTCAAATAAGTTAGATTCAAACAAAACAGTGTGTTAACAATCTGAATACGAGACTCTAGTTTGATGTTTGACCTCCATTCATATGGTTCACACCCATAAAGGTAATTACTAATGAGAGGAATCAGATTGCCAATAATATCCATACGAGCTTATATTTCGAATGTAGTTGGATGCTAGGTAGTGTGAAGCTCTACGGCCCTCTCTTAGCTATTCCGGGGGTGGAGTTAGCCATGGTAAGTAGGGATGCACATCGGATCAGGTGGATTGGGTTTGGTCTCATCCGTAGCCGATCTGCCAGTTGGCGGGTGATTGAAGATTTATCCGTATCCAATCCGTCGTAGGACCAGTCGGGTCAGGTCTGATCCATCATTTTCGGTGGGTCGGGAGCGGGTGAGTGCGGGTCACCCGCCCAGATTTAATGCAAAAAATGTTTCATGACGTGGCTGTTTTTTTAATCCTCACACGCGCCACCTGATAAACTATTTTAACCAACATTCGATCATCTTAAAATCTAAGTCCCAACATTCAAAATTATACAATAAAATTAAAGTTTTAATATTCTTAGATTGCAACCGAAATCGAAATCATTTAAGTTCAAGAACTGCAATTCTACGAAATTTCCCAACTAGCAACAAGGTCATCTTGGTAGCAGCGCCAGCCAGGTCACCGAATAGGAATCAATCATCATCTATGATGATGGAAGAAACAGCAAGGTTACCAAATAGCTCTGCAACAAAAGAAGTGAACAATTAGAATGAAAAAAATTAAAAATACTAATAGTAATAATAGTATAAGAAGTTAAGAACCATGAAGTACAAATTATACCCGACTCAAGAACATCAACCTCCTCCTCCTCGACTCCAAGGATAGAAGAATTTTTGTCAATTGGCGTACGTAACCAATTCTGCAATAAAATTAATGGCTCAAGTGTTCTAGGCTTTAAGGAACTTCGAAAAGGATCCAAAATTCGTTTTCCGGTACTAAAAGCTGATTCAGAAGCAACAGAAGAAACATGTATAGCAAATATATCTTTAGCTATGAGTGGAAAAATGTCAAACCTCGCAGAGTTGATCTTCCACCAAAGTAATATATCAAAAGAAGAATCCCCATTGGTTGGAGAGTAGACATGCTCATCTAAGTATCTTTCCACCTTAGATCTCCTATGATCCTCCACAGTACTCAATTGGCTTTTGCGTTTATTTTTTCCTTCCATATACTTAGCCTTGCTAGAAGCAGAAGAACCTTGAGTAGAAATAGAACTAGTGTTACCTACAGACTCGGATGAAGATATCACACTTTCAACATTTGTATATTCTAATTTATAAGCTGCGAACAGTTCATCAAAATCCTTTTTAACTTTATCAACCCAAGCTTTTACCCTTCTTTGTTTTGTCACAGGGTCGTAATACAAAACTAAATCTTCAACAGTCACATACAATCCTTGTTCTTTCTCTCGTGGATCCAGAAGTACATCAATAAATATCAACAAATTCATTTTTTCATATTCTCCCCAATACTTGTTGTACTTGAGCAACATTACATCGCCCATGTGACTTAAGAAAGGATCCTCATATCTATTTTTCCAATCGTCTAATTCTTGACGAACAATACTGATTTCCAATAATAATGAGTGGGAAGTAACATATGTACAAGCTGAAAAACCAACAGTTGATTCGTAAAATACTTTTAGAAACTGAATCAGAACTCTGGCATTGCAGCAATCATATCTTTCAGGAGCATGCAATGGAGGCCTTTTCTTCTTCTTGGATTTTCTAAGAGCAACATCTACTTCTTCTTCTGGAGTATCGACTTCTTCTTCTTCATCGTCAAAACCTAGATCAAAATTAACATCTAGATCAACATTGTCATCACCGTCACCCATAACAAAAGATGGTACTGGAATATCATAACAAAACTTCTCACGGAATTCCCTATCTGACTCATGTAGCCTTTCAAAAGCTTTTTCATACCTCTCTGCAGCAACCAACATCAAATAAGTAGAATTCCACCGCGTTTTCACATCTAAAATTAAAACCTTTTTACAATCTATCCTTTCCATCTCAGCAGCATCCATAAACTTCTTCAATCTTGCGGGAGATTTCGTGACATACTTTACCACTGCCCTGATTCTGAAAATCGACGTATGATACTTTTTCAAACCATCTTTAACGAAAGAGCAAGTATGTGAGCCGCACATCTAACATGCAAAAATTTAGCTCCAAGTAATGAAAAACCCCAACTAACAACTCTTTTACTCAAATACTCAATAGCAGATTTATTAGCAGATGCATTATCAAGAGTGACAGTAAACACCCTCTCAAGTCCCCACTCCAGCAAACATTTCTCTAAAGCCTGACAAATTTGTTTACCTTCATGACTCTCAATCAAACAAAAACAGATGATTCTTTTATGCAGCTTCCATTGCCGATCAATAAAATGGGCCGTTGCAACCATGTAACTGTAGTTCTGCATCGATGTCCAAGTATCAGTAGTAAGACACACCCTTGTATTATTTGTCTTGAAATAACTTATCAATTTAGCCTTTTCATTCAAAAACAACGTGCAGATATCACGATACACTGTCATAAGACCTGGAATCTTAAATCTCGGCTCAAGATACTTACAGAAAGCCCTAAAACCTTCGCCTTCAACAAATCTAAAATCCATTTCATCTGTAATAGTAAACCTAATCAGCGCTCTCCTACATCCTTCTTGAGAAAAAGTGACCCCCACCAACTGTGGTTCCTCTCCCGGCTTGCACGACTGAAACAGAATCAATTAACACTTAACATTAGTGCATATAAGTGATCTAACATTAGAAATATCAAAACCCATAAACAGCTGTATGAACAGAAGTTACAGAATCAGTTAACACTTAACAGTTAACACCAAAATAGCTTTCCCTAGAATGAGCAGAATCCAAAATAGTTTACCTCCCTGATAAAGACCCCAAATTGATCAAAACCCCACTAAACCACACTAAACCCCAACTGTAATGAGTAGTTAACACCAAAATAGCTTGCCCTAGAATGAGCAGAATCCAAAATAATTTAACTTCTTGATAAAAACCCCAAATTGATCAAAACCCCACTAAACCACACTAAACCCCAACTGTAATGAGCAGTTAACGAAAATAAAAACCCAAAATTGAAACCCCAAATTCAACACGGCAGAAGAATTTATGTTCAAAAATTAAGGGCTTAGTGGTTTACCTTCCTAATAGGCTAGAAATGTTGAAGGGTTTTACTTCCTGAATCCTGATAGTCGAACGACAGAAGAGAAGAGAGGGTCCGCTTAGGTACTGAAGGTCGAGACTCAAGAGAGAAACCAGCAGAGAGTCAAAGACACACAGAAGTATTAGAACAGAAAAGGAGAAGACAGAACAGAAGAGACTTTCTTTTCGTATCAAAACAACGGCCAAGATGAAACAACCCTATCTAATCCAAGGGCCAGCAAATAAGGGATTTTCTGGCGGCTGGGCAGGTGGGTCGGGTGAGAGAAGGTGTCACCCGCACCCGACCCGTTTTTCGGCGGGTCGGGTACGGATCGGATCAAAACTGACGGATACGGACATGGTGACGGGTGCGGCTCGGGTATGTGCAGTCCTAATGGTATGGTAGGCAATTTATGATTGTTGGGATGGCTCCTAAGCCCATTTTTTATATCCAAAGTTCTTTTACCCATCATGAGCTTTTTATTATCTTTTAGCCTACCCCTTAAAAATAATACCCCCTCGTAGAAGAATTTCTGGCTAGCTACTCTCTTAAAAGAGTAACGGTAAAACTATAGGAAAGTGATATTGGATGTAAATCTCACCCTACATAATGCACATTTTCTATCTATAATCAAATTTGCACATCACAAAAATCAAAGAAAAATAGCAAATACAGTACAAGAGATTGGTTCACTAGATAGCTAATTGCTCAGTATCTTCTACTACTAGAATTTGTACTTTCAAAATCCGCTGTATCTCCTGATAATATGCAAGAATCCGCAGTTTCAAAGCTTTGTATCTCAAATCTTCCGCTTGTTAGAGATATTGGCATATGACAATCTTGTTCCGCTTGAAACTTCTCTTGTTCATCGACCACTGAAGGCTCTCGAAACTTTTTCAGCCCATCCAAACTACTAGCCACTTCTTTCATAATCGGCCTTTTCTTAATATTCAGCTTTAAGCATCTCTTTACAAGCTTCGCAATGACCAAAATCTCATCTTTATCTCCTTCATTAACAACTCGAGTTTCTAAAATCGTAAACAATTGATTCTGCTTCATTGTTGTTAGGAAATGAAATGCTAAATTTGGTTCAGTTCTCATATTCGATATAGCTTTCTGGCCGGTTAAAAGCTCAACAAGAAGTACTCCAAAGCTATAAACGTCACTCTTCTCTGTAAATTGACCTGAATAATAGTATTCTGGGTCTAAGTAACCCAGTGTTCCTCGCACTTTTGTTGTTACGTGTGTTTTGTCTACCGGAAAGGATCTAGCCAGTCCAAAATCGGACACTTTAGACTTGAAATTCTCATCTAGGAGTATGTTATCAGGTTTAATATCTCTATGAAAGATCGGTATAGAAGCTTCCGAGTGTAAATATGCTAGTGCTCCAGCAATCTCCGACGCAATTCTTAACCGATCTTTCCATGATATTGAAGATTCATGACCATCCTCACCGTGAAGATGGGATGAGAGAGTCCCGTTAGAGACGAACTCGTAAACCAGCAACGGGACTTCGGTTTCTAAACAACAGCCTAACAATTTAACTATATGCCTATGGTTTATATCCGAAAGAATGACAACTTCATTGATGAACTGATCAACTTGGTTTTCGTCCACGAGCTGAGACTTCTTGATAGCTACTATTCTACCATTTGATAACATTCCCTTATAAACGGTGCCGAAACCTCCTTTGCCAATTATACGATTTTGGTTAAAATTATCAGTTGCCTTTTCTAAATCTTCTTTAAGGAAGATAGTGGATGGATTTTCCAGTTTACCATCATTTGTGGAGATCTTTTGTTTCAGTAGTATTCCACCATTTCTCTTAAAATGTCTTTGCTTCAGTATCCTTTGCTTTCTTTTCTCAAGTCGATAGCACGACCAAGATACCAAAGCGATCAAAAATATTGTGAGGATGCCAATTCCAATACCTGCAGTAATCAGGAAAATATCTTATGATACTAATAATGCACATAAAATCTTTGAAAATAACTTTCATTTAGCCCATAAGAACAAGAATTATGCATTCATATTTCCTACCTAATGATGCCACCATAACTATAGAATTTTTTTGCCTGTGATGTATGCAGCCGTCTAGTTGTTTACCATCACCAAGGTAACCAGGCGGGCAAGCGCAAAAATAACTTCCTTTTGTGTTAATGCAAGTGGTTGCTCCGTGGCATAAAGTACTTTCCTTGCATTCGTCGATATCTGCTTAGCATCACGTTAGACCTCTAGCTTACCCTCTCAACAAAATAGAACAAAATAAAAATAAAAGATAGCCATCACATGTACTCCCCAAGTTCACTGATTCACTCTTGGTCTTAAACAAAAAAAAAAAAAAAAAGTTCTCTAAAATTCAAGGAAATTAGTCAAAAAAAAACTTGAAGGTAATGTTAGTATTTACCTTGACATCCAAGATAAGGATTTCCAGTATACCCTTTTTTACAGGTGCATCGATAGCCAGGACCATTAAAAGACTCGCTACAATCAGTATTTTCTCTACAAGCATACGAAGCAGCATTCATTTTGCCTATTTTGCATGATACGTTCCCAATTGCCCAATCCAACATCATAGGCACAGTCGTTCCATTCTGGTTAAGCGAGCCATGAATATCCCCGGTAAACTCCTTATCAACAACAATAGCCTGACTGCAGGGATTAGCGGTCCAAGTCTTATTGATTGTATTTATACTCCCAACTTGAATTAGAAAAGATTTGAGACCCGTAGGTATATCTGTTTGGCAACAACCGTTACCACCTGAACAGGACGTCAAATTAAAAATCACAGAAGAAGTGGTAGTACAAAATGATGAACACCCACTGCTTACATTTTTTGAATTTTTTAGAGGAATGTAGGCGACGATATCACAGCCGACAGCTAATAACTTACTACGCTTACTTGAGAAAGTGAAGGGTGAATCCTCTGCCAAATATGGCTCGGGTTTACGGAGCCATTCACTTTTTCCACTTTTTTTATTGTAACAATTTGGTAGAGACCATCCCATGAATCGAATATAGTCCATTGTGAGTTCTGCAATTTGAGCTGCAGCTGGACTTAGTCGTATGAAGGGAATTTGGCCAGGAATACATTTGATCTCAAATGCTTTGTCGCGGTAACAATTTGGACTATCCATTCCAAAAGGGTATGGAATACTTACACTCCCACATTTATCTCTGCAACCCTGTTTAGCAATACTGCCATTACTCGTAGTGTGCATACTACTCGTCAATGGTGCTGATGGTGAAGCTGACGTTGACGATAATAACAATATGATCATCACTAAAAATACGAACAGTTGAAGATCTTGAAGGATAAGAAGAGGAGAAAGCATTCTAGCCATTGTGGTTCACTTTCTCAGTTGAAAAAGAAACTGCAAGTGAAGAAGCTTGGTAGTGGGACTAGTTATCGGTGTAGCATGATAATGCAGGCCAACTGGTATTTATCATGTGAACAAACAGTATTATGGTTCACATCATATAGTTGGAAGTTGATGGCAATAAATGGGTCAAGATTTACTGGTTACCACTGGTTTAGTGGGTCAACTACGTAATAACTGCTAGCACTTATCTTATCTAATATATTAGAAAAATCATATACTATATGAGAAAATATAACGACCGTGATTAGTGTCGTTCTAAATAATACTACCTCCATTTTAGGAAAAAAGTTACTATCAAAAGTGACCTATTTTTAGACTAAAAATAAATTGTTAATATTTCCAAATCAACCCTCTTAACTACTTCAGTCTTCTGCTACTCTCTTTCTTAATCTTCCTCTTTCTTAATCAAACGTACCACTCATTTTTCCTCTCCCTAAAAGTACCACTACAAGGTTTCTTTCATGAACTCTCTTAAATTGTTGAGGATTCTTCGATTTTTCCTTTCCTTCATTTATTTGAACGACTACGTAATGATTTAAAGGTTGAGCTATACTTCATGGATTCATTTATTTAGTGAGAAGAAACTTTTTTTGGTTTCTAAATAAGTATGATGCATCATAGATCTGATGCATGATTATAGATCCGACTCTTTAAGCCACAATCCATCTTTCGATTACCATAAATTTATTAAGAGAAAAATGAATCACAACAACAATCTAGAAAAAATTAAGATTCAAAATTTTTGATTTAGGAAAATAGAAGACCTGTTATTAATAAAAAAAAATTGATTTGAACCGGGTAAAAAACCAGCTAGGTCTGCTGGTTCGCCGATTGGACCGTACGGTTCAACTGGTTTTCTGGGTTTTTTAACATGTTAGTGGATCAAGGGTGAATCATCCCTTTTTTTTTTACTGGTTTACCGGTTGAACCCGTCGGTCTGGTCCGGTTCTTAAAACATTTTCTTTTTCTTGAAAACAAATTATACAACAGGACTAACTTCTCAGACTAGGGATCTCAGAAATATTTTTTGTCCTAGACTTAGTACAGTTAAGCTTAGATAAAATAGAGTCACCATCTCCAGAGGATGGGACATACGGACTAACAATTGAAATACATTTTGGCATCCGAGCATGCCTTGGGGGATTACAATTAAAGAGTCTAAAATAACATAATAAATCCACATTTTCGTCAGTCATAGTATTGGTTGTTCTTTGGGGGAACTTCCATTTCATCCAGAGTTTCTTTATTAGCTTCTTGTCTTCGATTTTAATGTTGCAAGTCCTCCTTTTATGTTGTTGATATCATTTCATTGCTGCAATAACTCCCAACATGGTGCTTTGTTCTATAGAGCTCACTTCTTTGTGGAAGGCCATGTGTCCCTGTGATGTTCCTCCTTCTTCTGTTAAAAAAGGGACCATAGTTGCAGTTGTTAAATGAATATGCCATTAGTTGTAGCAGAGAATAGTTATTCTTGGTTGTGTAATCCTAGTTTGAGTATGGGATAGGTGTTGAGTATTTGGATTTCTGTTGAGGAAAAGATCTAGTGAGAAGTTGTTGCAAGTCTTGATATGATTTTTTATAAGGTCAATGGTATATGCAGAGGACTGTTGGTTATTCTGAAAACATTTGAGGCACCTAGGATGTGTTTGGTACTGTTTTATAAAACTGCTTTTCGTTTTATAAAACAAAGAAAACAGAAAACTCAAGAAAACGTGATGGTAGCTATGATTTCCGAAAATATTTTATGTCCGTTTTTTGTTTTTAAAAATAAAAAAACGAAAAACAATTATTTATCGTTTTCTATTTTTCTTTCTTAAATGTTTTCTATCTGTTTTTAACTTATAACTAACCAGGTGTCTATCCAAATTTTGTGTTGACATATTTATTGCTCAATCTGCAGGTTATTCCAAACCATACAGCCTTGTTGAAAGGACAGTTTAGAAGAGTATGTTCATCTGTTTCTGTTCTTGATCACACATAGAATAGTTGGTGTTTATAGTCGATATCCATTTACCAACTCTATTACTAATTGGTAAGATACCAGTGTAGCTTTTTCACAAGAAGACTTGGATACGCGGGAGAACATTAATTTTCAAAATTTTCCTCCATGTAGGATTAATCAGGGAATCCTGAGCATTATTATTAGATTGACTTCTTATTAAGAGATCATACACAGACTTAACTATTAGATTACCCTTCTTGGTGAGGGGCCAGATTAAAGTGTCTTGAGTAGTTGGGTTCTGTTGGAGATCAATTACCATTATGTTTTGGACTATATGGGTTGGAAGAACCTGGTTTAAAAAAACCCATATTCGATTCCCTAGTATCTTGCAATACTACTTCACTAACCTTACTCAGCGTATTGGCTATTGGGTTTGGAGCACCCAGGGGGGTCCAATTATGAGACCATAGTTGGATTTCTTCTCCCTTTACAATCTTCCAAACTGCCTCATCTTGTATGATTTTTATACCATTCCATAGTCCCTTCCAGGACTAAGAGCAGTTTTGTTTTGGTTTAGGGATACAAAGAGGAGAGGAGTTTTTAAAGTATTTTGTTTTTAAGACTTTAGAGGTCAGGGAATTTGGATTTTCTATCATTCTCCATGTTGTCTTGGTTAACATGGCAAGGTTAAATTTTTTTAAATCCAAGCCTCCAGTGAAGGTTGAATAGCAAATCGAACTCTAAGCTTCCGGCACCACCCCTATTTTTTTCCTTGGCATGGCCCCACCAGAAAGCCCTATTAAAAGAATCCATTTTTTTATTATTTCTTTTGGGATGACAAAACACCCCATTTGGTATGTTGCTAAGGTATCAGCTACATGTTTAATTAGAACTCCTCTTCCAGCCGGAGAGAGGAGTCTACTACTCCAGCCATGGAGCCTACCTTTTAGCTTTTTTATTATTGTTTCGAAACATTTTACCTTGGATGTATGAGTGAAGATATGAACTCCTAGGTATTTGTCATCTAGCTTAATCCTTCCCACTTTGAGGATTTCAAGAAGATCTATGATTTCTCTGTTAGAAACAGAATTGCTAAAAAAAGCTCCTGATTTGTCATAATTTATTTGTTGTCCTGAGCCGAGGCTGAACAAATCAAGAATTTTGACAAGGTTTTTGCTCTCATTTTTCCCCGTTTTTGTGAAGATTAGGTAATCATCAAACAACAGGTGAGAGGCTGAAAGTGAGATCTTTGCAAATTTAACTCCACTAATTAGTCTTTTTTCTTCGCATTGAGCAACGCTCTAGACAAGACTTCCATGCAGATAATGAACAGATAAGGGGAGAGGGGGTCCCCTTGTCTAAGACCCCTAGACGGTTTGAAGAACCCCGAGGGAAAACTATTGACTAAGACGACACTAGTCGATGTTCCTATGCATTGAAGGATGTGATCAATCCAATTTTTGCAGAATCCCATTTGTTCCATGATTTTAACTAAGAAGTCTCATTCAACACGGTCAAAAGCTTTGGACATATCAATTTTTAATCCCATTATACCATTTTTTTTTTCCTTTCTGATCTCATGGTATGAATTATCTCATGAGCAATGAAAATATTATCTGCAATTTTTCCACCTGGTATAAAAGCTGATTGGAAGGGGAAGATGAGTTTCTCCAGAAACGGTTTAATTCTACCAACTAGGAGTTTGGAAATAATTTTGTATATGGTATTGCAAAGGGATATAGGCCTGAAATCTTTGGAGTGGTTGGTGACTCAATTTTCGGAATCAGGGTGATGAAAGTGGAGTTGAATTCCTTTAGAATATGCTTGTTTTCAAATAAATCTTGGATCATCTTGGTTACTTCATCCTTGAGGAGTAGCTAATTTTTTTGAAAAAATATGGCCGGGAAACCATCCGACCCCGGGGACTTGTTAGGATGCATGTCAAAAACTATGAGTTTCATTTCAAGCCCAGTTGGTTTCGTCAAAAGTTTTGAATTATCCATATCATTTAAGCATTTAGGAATTAGAAACAGGATTTGATCAGCTATATTCAGACCGTAAGAAATCGCCATAGAAGCAAAGTAGGTATAAAATATGCCTACAATGTCCTTCCTTTTATTACACCAAGAGCTATCATCTTTTTGTATTGTCTTAATCCTTAGTTTTCTCATCCTATACTAGCTGTGGAGTGAAAATAGCCAGTATTTTTATCTTATAGATGGAGATTGTTTTTCATGGTTTTGGTTTTGTAGAAGGTTTCTTCATTATTATATCATTTTTATATCTCACTTTTTTATGTTCAAGACTCTAGGGTTGTTATCACTGAGATTGAGATTGTTTTTAGCACGGTTGAAATTTTAATTGAGTTTTTTAATGTTTTGCTAAATGTTTCCTAAAAATTCCCGGTTCTTGAAACATTGATCCTAACTAATTTGGTAAAAACTACATTGAATGCTGCTCTTCAAACTTCAAAGAGGGATCAACATCAACACAGTACTATTAAGAGTTTGACCTTCTTATTTTGGCTATTCCAAGGACCACATTTTTTTAACTCGTTCATTGATGATATGCATTATTGGATTTGGCTGGACCAAATTTGGTAATGATATTTGAGAATTACTTTTCAAAGTCGCACTCCATGACATAGTAATTTTCTAAACCTGCCGTACTGGGTTAGGTGTTGAAGGAGCAGACATATTATTATTCTTTTTTATGTATCATTTTTTTGTCACTTGTAAATTGTATTGTGATTTGCTCTTAAATTGTGGTGTGGAACTGTGGATATTCGGAGTATTAGAGATGTTTCTAGCACTCTGGGATCTAGCAGTATCGTTAACATCATATAGTTGAGAATAAATGACAATAAATGGGTTTGTGGGTGCATAATTTAGAAATGCCACCTACTGTTCTTCATGAAGAGGCCCCGTAAATCAACCACATTTCCAAAGTCAATAGTATATTACTCTAAGCTATCTTTTTTTTATTTGTAACCAAACAAGATAATTACTACCATCCATCCAACATATACATGAACCACATGGTTGTGACTTGTGAGTATAGGTTTAAAGCGTATCAGCCCAGTCAAGTACTACTGTCCGCGAAGTCACATATTTATGTTGTATTGATGTGCCTATTAATCTATCATATCACATCATATCACACTAAGTTAATATATCATATCGTGTCATGTCATATCAGATCACGTATTGTATTGTGTTGCGTTATGTTGTAAATGTGTTGGTACACTATATTTTACATCTCTACTTGTGAGCCATAGAACCGGTCTAAACCAAAACATAAAGCCTTTATACGTAGCCCGTCATATAAGAACACTTTTTATGGTTAGGGATAGCCAAGGAGTTAAGAGAAAAATAATGTTAGTTTCTAACTCTTTCTTCTTTATGTAATCAAATGTCCTCATTTTTTTTCTTTTTCTTTTTCTTTTTCACAGGCTCCAGGTCTTTTAGAGCACCTGATTAGTTTCTCGGACAGGCTAAGGGTGTTAAGACCATGGACCTCCTGATTATGTGTCGAGTAGGAAGTTTCACACTATAGCATGAGGTTTCATGCCTTGCTATTGTGTGTCGTTGCGATTTAGTTTTCATTTTCTTTTGTTTACACTTTTTATTTTGGTATTTCTTGTTCTTTCTCGTTGGGTGGTCTTGTTATCTCTCCATGACCATGATTAGTATCTTGTAATTGTATTTTTTTATGTATTTGATTTCTGACTCTCTACCTCATTTCAATAAATACCCTTATTTGTCGATCAAAAAAAAACATCACGAAGCTTTACCGCTTTGGCACCCAATATATTAAAGGATATTACAGAATTTACAGATATAAAATATAAATTTCATATAGGAAATCGAAAAGAAAATTGCTTCAAAAACTAGCCAGGATTAAACCTATAGTTTGTAATGTTATATTTATCGAAAACTAGCGCTGTGTTGTGCGTGCAAACAAATTTTCTAAATTGACCTTAACGTTTAAATACCCTTATTTTGCCTTACCTGCTGGCTGCTGGTGTAAAAACGATTCTTCCCCAACTGCGGACAATAGGTGTAGTGTGTTTTTTAGACCATCGGGCTCAAGTGGGATCACTAATTTCTCAAATACCTACACATGGAATTAAAGACAAAAAAATATATTGTATTACTATTATATACCCTTAAGTTTATAAAAATAACTACAAATAGGTCAAAAATAATAGTCCATATGTAGATGTTGATATAGTGTCTTATGCCAATAACGGAACAATCCGGCATAGAAAGAGAAGCCCCTCAAAAATCTTCACGGGTTCTTTTGAATTGTAGAAAAGTTTGAACCCCAATTACAGTTTATAGTCAATGATATCCAATCTAGTGAAGGTAAGGACATATTATCTTTAAAGATGAGATCTTTTTGATTGGTAATAAGTTAGGTTGTAGAAGAATTTGGCAGATATTACCACCCAATTCGTCGACGTTCAATCTGCGAGTATAAAAACGTTCGGGAAAAAAGAAGATATTTTATATACCATGATCAATGAGCGAATAACTCTTGGGAACTACTTAACCACAAATAATGTTTCGTAAGTTGGCACATCAATTTCGTTTCGAGTCTTAATTATGTCATTTCTCTATCGGTAATGAATTATGTCTTAGACGTTTGATCCGTAGAAAGTGAGTTCCCTTGTTTTGAGGGTAGACTTTAGAATGCATTATTGATCATGACTACGTGGGGGCAACAGAGTATCTGTTTTTCTAAGAGCGTCCACAATGACTAAAGTAAAAGACGGACCAAATTTATTTATGATTTTTGGTCCGTCAAAAGCATATCACATCGGGGAGAGTATAAAGTCTTTTTGGTCCGGATTTTACACTGTTCAGGACTAAGTTGGTATTTTTTTCGGACCAAATGAGTTACAGTCGAGCGGTCGTATAGTTAACCGCCTGACTCTAAGTGGGCGTGTAGTGAACCGTTTGATGGCAGACGTTCTTCTAGCGTAACGCTTGAAAACACAGGAGTTAACTAAATCTCCGCCTAATGAAGCGTTCATCCAAGACTACGCCTGATGAACCCACTAACAGACGGTAACCAAATGACCGTCCCATTGAAGCGTAATGCTAGAGATCCGCTTGGTCTTGAACATGAAAATGAAAATAAAACGGTAGTCTACTATACCGTCTATTAAACATGAAAACTAATTAAATTAAACTAACTAAACTATAATCAAACTAATTAAACTACAATCAAACTAATTAAAGTTTAACCAAACTAATTAAATTAATTAAAGTTTAATCAAGCGGCTTTGTAGGAGTCCGCTTGGATTTCTAGGCGGGACGTTAGGGCACCGTCCGTGTTTTACAGCACACACTTCCCTTACACATGAACACAATCGATCAGGCGTAATGTTAGGAAATCGCTCCATCAGGCGTTTGTCTAGTAAAGCGCACGTCTCTTGGGCGTGCATTTAGGAGTCTGTCTATCATCAAGCGTAATCTTTGTTACCGTCCCACATCAAGCGTTCGACCAGATGTCCGCCTCCCGTAAGCGTTATGCTAGAAAACCGCCCGTCTCAACAAATGTACCCAGACGTTCGTCCAACAACAAGCGTTATCCTGAAGACCATCCGATCATTTTTAGTCATGTACCCGTTGTTTTTGAGCCGGACTAAAGAGTAAAAATTTTACGCTTTGGTCTTTGGTAATGATCTTACCATTGTGGACGTTCTAAGGCTCACTCTTATAGATGTTAAATTCAAGTTTTAACTTTCCATCCACATCAGCTTGAATCGGAGGTTATTTCTTCTGATTTTACTTGATTAAGTACATTTCGCCCAAAGATTTGGTAAAATCATGCCCACTTAGCAAAAACAGGAGTCGTTGGATCGCCAGCGGATTTCTCCGTTTAATAGCTCAGTTCCATGTTTTTTATTCTCAATAAATTTGTAATCCCACTTAATCAATTCTTTATTCCCAATTGTCTCATCTCCATGTTTCTTAAGAAACGACTTAATAACCTTCTTAAAAGTTCAGTTGGAATGTTAGGTAACTGATTTGGATTATTTGATATTTTGAAGAAGGTTATTGAGTCATTTCTTGAGAAACATTGAGATGAAACAATCGGGACTGCAGAACTTATTGAGTGGGATTACACATTTATTAAGGAATTAAAGGGTGAACTTATCATCTCCCGATCCCGAAGCGACGTCATCATGTCCCGAAGCGACGTTATCACGTCCTGATCCCGAAGCGACGTCATCACGTCCCGATTTCGGAGTGACATCATCATTTTTTCGAAGTGACGTCATCAAGTCCGATGCCGATAACGTCCCGATCCCGAAGCGACGTCATCACGTCCCGATCCCGAAGCGACGTCATCATTTTCCCGAAGTGACGTCATCAAGTCCGATGCCCAACTTAGACCGAAGCGACGTCATCATTTTCCCGAAGTGACATCATCAATCCCGATGCACCAAGTCAATTCCGATAGACCAAGTCAATTCCGCACCAACTTTTGGATAGAGGTCATTTTGAAGATAAGGATAATAAGAACACGTGGCGGATCCCGTTGACACATGACGAAACATGGTGAATCCTCTACGACACATGGCGAGCTTAGAAGGATCTCCATCGACACGTGGCGAACCTTGATGACATGTGGCGAAGGGTATTTTAGTAATTATCATCTTTTTATCCCTATTAATATAATTTTAGAGAGAAGAAGAAGGGGACTTTTGGGCCCGATAGAGGCTTCCTCTGCTTCATTCTCAACTGTAACCCAGAAATATTAATAAAACTCCAACTTTCATTACCCGTGGATGTAGGCTAATCATGGCCGAACCACGTTAAATCAATGTGTTATGATCATTTTTATCTATCTTTTATTATGATCTTTGGTTGTTTTTTGTCGAAGAGAATTTTGGCGGAAACAGGTGACAAGCAAACTAACCCTTTTAAGGATAATGGTTATTACTGATTACTTGGCACCTAAAATATTGTTGGATATAATTTTTTTGAATTGCTGGTTTTATGTTAATAAGGAAGTCAGTTGATGTGATTCGAGAGTTTCTTAATATCTAGGATGATTAAACTATTAAGGAAGAACAAGAAATCAAGAGTGACAAATTAGGATGTTTGGGTTAGATTAATACTTACGAGTACTGTTTTATTAGGGCTTATGTTAACAACTTTTTATGTTTGTGTTTATTGGAATTGAGATTTATTTTATTTTTTTGATATTAAAGAAAATTTATTAATCAACCAGTAGCAAAAGTTACACGATCCTCTTCCAACCATTTGATAATATCATAAGGATAATTACATTATAAAGAAAGATATTTTCTTCTACTCTTTCTTTTTTGCTATAGCATGATCTACGTTGTTTCCCAGTCTATACACTGGCTTACAAAACCACAACTTATTACTTGAAAACTTGTTTTTAACCTCACAAAGTAAAGATTGATTAAACCAGTGAACTTATAATTTTTGAATGTTAAGAGAGATAGCCACATTTTCATAGTCTATCTCAAATACGACTTTGTTATAAACCAATACTTCAATCCATTCCACTGCTTTCTCCAGAGTTTTACATTCAAAATATTCAGCTCCAAATACAGCATCCACCTCCTCCTCTAGATTGATTCCTTTGATTCCTAAGCATTGACCTGTAAAATTATGGATAATCATACCAATACTACCCTTTTTGGTAACAGATAAATATAAGGCATCTATATTAATCTTTACATAATCCGTGTCAGGTGGTAACCATTGTTTATTATGTATAATAGAATTTCTATTAGAGCTAGTAGATGAAATAGTAAGATCCCTCTGATGAAGAAGGTTTTGTATCCTTATGATAGTGCCTTTAGCATTAGGTTTAATATTTTGAAAAACTAGGTTACACATGTCCTTCCAAATGTACCATACAGTACATATTAACCTGCAAATATTACTTTCACTTACCAGATAAACATCAGTCGAATGCAAACCATTAGATGTAAACCAACTTATCACCCAATCATGGAAAAAACTAAAAAGATGTATAGTATTAGAGATATTCACATCCATACCCAACCAAATAGCTCTAGCATAATCACATCTCATGAATAAATGATTTATAGATTTAATACTATTATTGTAGAAACTACAATGTATCTCTATGTCATGTTTGTATCTAGCAATTTTTCTCTAGTTGGTAATATTTCTTTTAAACATTTCCAAAACAAACAATTGAACTCTATGATGAACTTTAACATGCCATAATTGTTTCCATACTTCCTTAGGAATAGTGTCTCTATTAACATGTTCATTAACATAGTACTGCATATAGTATTGTAGGCACTCTTCACTGAGAATTTTCCTTTTCTGTCAGGTTTCCAGATAAGATAGTCCTCTCATGTGGAAGGAATTCTCATACTAAGAATAGAGTTTGCAGTATCCTGAGTGAAAAAAGTCCTGAGGTCAACATTCCAAGATCTAGAGTCAGACTTAAATAAGTCACAAACAAAGTTATAAGAATTAAGACTAGAAAATCCAATAACTGGAACAAGTGGGCTATTATTACCAATAACCCAGCAATTTAGAAAAATATTAATTTTGGTACCACATCTAACTGCCCACATAGAGTGACATTGAACAATCTCAAGACTAGCATAAATGCTTATCCAGAGCCAATACTAACCATTTTTGAGTTTATCTAAATGAAGAATATTACCATTTCTTTCACATTTAGCTCTAACAATTTGCATATAAAGAGAATCATCATCGCGGCATGCTTTCCAAGCAAGTTTAGTAAGTAATGAAGTGTTAAAGTTCTCAAGATTTCTAAATCCTAGCCCACCCAAAACTTTTGGAATACTAAGTATTCCATCCAATGAAATTTAAACCTCTGTTGACCCCACCAGAACTGCCTTTGAATAGAATTCATTTGATCAATCATATTTTTAGGTATCCTAAAACTTCCCATTTGATAAGTTGGCAAAGCATTAAGAATATGTTTAACCATAATGGATCTAGCGCTCGATTTAAAGTCTTACCTCTCCAATTCGTAAGCCTAGAGTCAGGGGAATGACTGATAGGCTTGAAATCTTTAGTTTTGTTTGTTCCAAGGAGCAGAGTCACCCCCAAATATTTATCAGTATCCTTCATTTCATTCATTTTAAGTTCCTTAGCAAGGTCAAGTCTAGCACTATGAAATATATTATTACTAAAATACGCACTGGACTTACAAAGATTAAGCATTTGACCAGAGACCTTACCAAATTGATCCAAATCATTCATGATACAAGCTATATCATGCATATAAACCTTAGTGCAAATGAGAATGTCATCAGCAAACATAAGACGAGTGATACCTGGAGCATTTCTAGCAGCTTTTACACCTGAAATTATATGATTAGTTTCTGCATTCAAAAGAAGTCTAGAAAAATATTCCATTCCAAAAATGAATAAGTAAGGAGATAAAGGATCCCCTTGCCTAATTCCTCTAGTAGGAGTGAAGCTGTTACTAGAAGAGCAATTCAAAATGATTGAAATATTAGTAGTAGAGATACATTGTTCAATGAACCTGCAAATTTTTCTATTAAAACCAAACTTTTTAAGAATACCCAGAAGAAAGGGACATTCTAGTCTATCAAAAGCCTTAGAGAGATCTAGTTTTAAATCCATAGTACATTATAACCTTCTTTATGCTTCATTGTGTGAATCATCTCATGAGAAACTATAATGTTATCATGGATGGCTCTTCCTGGAACAAATACATCGTGATAAGGTGAGATTAAATGCTTAAATTGAGGTTTCACTCTATCATCTAGAATTTTAGAAATCACTTTATATATTGTATTGCACAAACCAATTGGCATAAACTCCACATGACTATTAGCATTATCATATTTAGGGATCAAAGACAAGTAAGTCTTATTGAATTCAGAAGGCATATAATCTTTTTCAAAAAAAATTGAACAACATCTACAACAACATTACCCACAATGTCCCAATTGGCTTGATAAAGACCAGCTTGGAAACCATTTGGGTCTGGAAAGCCCCAGTCATTCATATGTTTGATTGTACTATGTATTTCGTCACTAGTAGGAGTTCTAGTAAGATTGTGATTATCATGAGCATTTATAATATTAGGTATAGTATCAAAAGTATCTTCAAAAATGCAAGGATTAGAAGTGTTACTCACAGAACTAAAATGAGAAACAAGCATTTTAGAGATATCATTTCTATCATTATACCAATTACCATTTGTATCATATAAACTGTCAATGTTCTTCCTACACATCTTTCTATTAGCGAAAATATGGAAATACTTAGTATTATTATTCATAGCAGTAATGAATTTATCACCAAATTTTTGTTTATGAAACTCAGATTGAATATTGAACTAGTTATCCAAATTCTTGGTGATGTTGACAATTTTATCATTCTGAATGCTAGAAAAACTCTCATTTTGTACCATATTAAGCTGATTTTGTAGAATATTTATATTTCTATCAATATCTCCAAATTAAATTTTATTCATATGAGAAAGTTTTTTCCTAGTGCAATGTTGTTTAGTAGTCAATTTGAAAGCAGGAGAACCATTTACATCAACATTCCAAGCAATAAAAAGTTGATTTCTAAAAGAAAAATGTTTCATCCACATTGCAAAGAATTTAAAAGGTTTCCAACTATTTTTGGTAACAGTTTCACTAATAAGCATAATGGGACAATGATCAGAGCCAGCTTGTACTAAGTGTAAAAGATTGGATTAAGGAAAAGACCTAATCCAATCTTGATTACCCAAAGCTATGTAAATCCTAGATTTTCTTTTACCAGTGCCATATTTATTGCTAGACCAAGTGAAATTTCTACTCACAAATCCTAGATCCATAAGACAATAAGAATTAATTTTATCTTGCACATACTTATCCTCTAGAGTAGCATTAGCAGAATCAATTGAATCATGCAAGTGAACACTAAGATCTCCTATAACAAGCCATGGTTGCATAATATTTTCACTAATCCTCCTCATGAAACCCCACTGATCTATTTTATTGTCAAAATAGGTAGAGCCATACATGAAAGTGATAAGGACCTCAGGTTTAGCAGCATGAATTTTTGTAACAACAAGAACCATATTATTAGAAACATCTTGTATCTCACGGTGAATACCATCTTTCCACATAAGAATAAGACCACAAGCTAATCATATTCTATCAATATAGATATGGTTGCAATAGTTTAAAGAACTAGCTACATATATCATTTTATCTGTTTCAATTTTTGTTTCAAATAGAAATAGAAAATCAGAAAAATGATTTTTAATTAGAACAAAAAGTTGGTCTTTAGTAAATTTATTTGCTAGACCCTGGACATTCCAAGCAAGAATTTTCATAGTTAAGCTAAAAACTACAAAAGGGATAAAGAAAAAAAGAAAATAAGCTAGCAGATTCTAGTTTCCAAATACAAAATAAGCATTGGACACGATTGGTTACAAAAGAGAATATATAATAAAGGTCTATGTTGATCTATACTAAGGGATTGATCCTAAGCTTTTTGAAGTTAAAACAATAAAAAAAACCTTCTACAAGAGATTCTCTTCAAACCCAGAATAAGTTGAACTAAAGTTAATTGCCTAAATCTTATTCAAGATACTAATAAGTTTTTAAGCTAAGGATCATAAAACAGATAACTACAAGCCAAAAAATTATGGAAAAAGACCTAATTAATATGCTTGTCAACTTTAACTAGCAAACTTGAGTAAAGAGTTAAAGCATAAAGTGGAAAGGATTACAGGGAAAGGAAGCAAGCAATTATCCAAACATAAGAAAATAAGAAGTATAGAAATCAAAATAAAAGACAGCCAGAAAGAAAATAAACAGATTTTTTAGAAGGAGAGAACCTGGATTCCCTTGTTTTTTTAATCAAATCGATCAATATAGGTTTGGAGGAAAGGAAATAGAGCCAATTACCAAGAGGGGTCAATTTTCCATAGAAAAAATGAATAACACACTCATCAATTCTTCTAATTTTGTAAGAAAAAACCAAAAAGATTTTCCCAAACATTGATTTCTGTTTTTCCATCAAAAAAATAAGTCGCCGAGGGCACTGGCAGTTCTGATTACTTTCTGAAGCAAAAAAAAAGTATGAGAATTATACTAGACCGCCACAAGAACTCCTAAAAGAACATAGAAGTGCAGAGAAAATCACGGAGCCTTTCTTTTCGAAACATGAAATCCAAATGCAAGAGAAAAAAGACTGGGGAATTCTTAACTAGCCTAAGTAGATCTACTATTTGAAAAGGTCAAGAGTTAGTTAGACGAAAAACAAAAAACAAAAGGAAATTAAATTAAATCAAACAAACATGCTTACGCTTAAACCAACAGAAAAAAAGATGTTTTTTTTACAGAAAATGATATATTAATTGTCACCTACCACGTGTTCCTGAAACTTACGGCTGCAACCATATAGACTTTTTTAAGAATCTCTCTTAAATTTTGAAAAAAAACTCTTAATCTTTTTTTTTGTAAAATATCGTCAAAACGATTTCAAAACATATTAGGACAGCAAGACAAAACACCAGTACCAAAACTGGCCCAGAATCATAACACATTGTTGAAGATCAAATCATCCTTTAAATTTTAAACAAAAACTGAACTAAATTTAGAAATATTCAAGAATCACCCACAGAAACAATATACTAGCATAACCCAAAGATGAAATAAATCACAGATGATCACCACATCTAAGAAACCCCTTTTCTAGATCTTTTCTAAAATTTCTTCTAGCTCCCTAATCCTAAATAAACTTCTTTTCTTAAAAAAAAAAACAGTACCCGACGACTCCCTAAAAAGATTTTATACATCATTGGTTCCATCCCGTTAACCTGTTTATTTATGATCAATCTGCATATTTATTACCCCTTTATACTTATTCAAGAACCTAGTTAAGGATGGTTACTCCAGTAAAGGAGATCTACTATTTGAGATATCTTCTTTGTAAGTCTATGAACTATGAACTTCTAACAAAGATCTTTAATGGTTATTATTTTATTTTTCAAAAAAAATCTCTCGTGATTCAAAACATCATTTTCTTGACAATTATCAATCACCATTAATTAAAATTAATAACATCTTTGGTTGTTTATGGCCGTCATCATCGTGATTGTTAGCAAATTAACATCAACACCATTTCAACCAACCTAACAGATTATGCAAACCAACTATTTGGATTAGTTTCATCAATATCATCATAACATAATTTTTTATTTTCTTCCAAACAAAATAACCAACTCATAAATTATAGCAAAATATTTGGAAACATAAACATAACGGTTTGTAAAAATAATCTTTAATAAAGTAGTACTCTTAGGTGTTAGTCTAATCCAACATCTTAAACAGTTACTCTGGAAAAAAAAAAACTCTTCCTCAATAGTTTAATCATCCTCGATAATAAAAAACTTTAGACTTTCATCAGAGATTTACACATTAGTATAAAACCAACAATTCGATAAGTTACATCTGGAAAAAATTTAGCTACCAAGTAAATAATTTGTAACAAAATATTTAGAAACCTTTTTTTTCAACATATTCTGATAGAAAACTCAATCAATTTTTTTTTCTTTGCCTATCATAACAAATTTTTTTCTTGAATCATTGTTTTTTTTACACTCAAGAAAGAAACCAATTTTTTTTCTTTTTTTTAGCTTACACTCTGCCAATTCAACTCTCTACCCCAACTCTGGTACTATATGGGAAATAACCCCAACACTGGTACTATATGGGAAATACATCATGGCACAAATAGGATTGAGAGTGAGAAACTGAATCTCAGTACAAAATTAATAATCTATATTAAAAAAAATTCTTCATATATTTTCATCAATAATACAGGCTTTTTATAGGCTTACATCAGTAATCCCAAACCCTAAAATACTTTACCACTACTTAACCCATTAAAATCAAACTCCTAAATTGCAGGAACTAATTTTCACTTTTTAAATATCGTCCACCTCTTCCTAGATATTAGGAACTATAACAAACAATTTTTTATAACACCAAATCAAATAAATAATTAACACAAAAAAATAGAAACAATATTGACCCATTCCTACTTATTTTGAATTACTTCCAACAATTCTCAGTATGGTCTCTGATAAAATGTTGAAAATTCACAGTGCAGTCAACTTATCAAGCAATCCTTTTTTTTACTCAATAAATAAAGATTTATTAGAAATATTTTAGTCAGCAAAAAGAAACTGACTAGCCCCAAGAAATATACAAAGAGAACAAATATGGAAAAACCCTAAAGGAAAACCCCAAAAGAAGAGGCAGAAGGCTAAAAAGACAACAAACTCGCAAAAACAAAACAAACTTATAGAGGATTGAAAAACAATTTCTTCCAACTTACAATAACATTATCAATATGGATATTCATGTTAAAGTATTGCTCGGTTGAAGCCGCAAGCGTTGGTATATCAAGTCTGTTGTAGTTGTTGTTGTCAAGTTAGGATTTCAAACTTACGCTTGAACTGTTTGCTAAATTCAAACTTCAAAACAGGTTAGACTTAGGTTGTAGAGGTTAGGATGGAATACTCAAGTTACCCCTGGAGAATTGAAGACGAATAACTGAAGATTACAATAAGCCATTATCTGTCGCACAAATAAATATTTGATTTCCATCCATAATTATCATCCTTTATCTATCCATCTAGATGTGAAAGAAACGAAACATCAATATAAAGGTGTGACTTTAGTATGAGAGACTTGATCATTGCTTGTGATCAAAGTGTCGAAAGGATTAGATACTAAAATAGTGTTATATTATTCACCGCCTAACTTCTAAATATTGGCTTGAACGCCAAAATGTCTGAAAGTGCATGACTTGACAACATAGGATGTTCCTTATCCTCACTTTTGAATTTTCGAATTACAAGAGAAGTAACTTCTGGAATCTTGATTTCGAATTTAATGTCTTTACACTTTCAGAAATGCACAAGCAAAACAAAATATAAGCTTGGTGACACACTTTCAAAAGTTAAATCTTTTGGTTTTCGAAAATAGAGCACTGGCCTTCTTTTGTTGCTCGTCGCGACACTTTCAGAATTAAACTCTTTATCTTTTGAAAGTTTGCTAGCGGCTATATTTACTCACTACCATGGTTCAAACATTGTATTACTTCACTTTTGAAAAGGTAATTCTTTTAAAATACTTTTTCGCGTGATACAGGGAAGCTATCTTGAAATCATAAGGTCGGATTCTTAACGACTCGAAGTCATGGTTCGATTAAAACCTTCTACGTCATTCAAGGTTATGAAATTCTACTTGTCTACTTAGTCATCTTGGCTATGTTAGTATCTTTAGAATTGGACCCTAAATTCCATCTAAGGAATATTGTTTTTGATTATGTCAAGTATGTTTCTTAGGTAAGTTAGTGACAACTAAATAAGAGCTATATTAGCTATGTAATAGTTATATACGAAAACTAGCTGGGAATAAAAATCGTTCAAGAAGATTATTGTAGATATTATAAGCATATGCATTTATGAGCTTGCTATAATCAGGGTTTGGCATAATTTCTAGTGTCATTGATTAGTGAAATGCATGATATGCATGCAACTACATATGGAATAAATCTAGAGGATATCTTGAACTTTAGGAATTATGTAGGATTTTCTAGTATACCATATTGGAAACAATATCAGGTGAGTTATTAATGGTTGTATATCT
Source organism: Papaver californicum (assembly GCA_023531435.1). Taxonomy (NCBI): domain Eukaryota; kingdom Viridiplantae; phylum Streptophyta; class Magnoliopsida; order Ranunculales; family Papaveraceae; genus Papaver; species Papaver californicum. Next base: position 1,369,015 of record JAJJMC010014768.1, on the reverse strand, counting down.
AAAGAAATATAACCAAAAGAATCATTATAGAAGTATACATAAAAATAGTATGGATATTTTTGAATCTTCTTAGCTAGATCACAAAGCATTATTTGTTTAATTCCTAAGCTAATAGCCTTGGTTGAAAACTATAAATATGGACTCTCTGCATACATCGCATATCATCATATCCAATGGTATGATGTGATTAAGTTACAGAGTACCATAGCCTATTGTCATTCGAACCTTCGGGATTAGGGTGCGACTTTTAAAGTCTTCTCTCGGGATCGAAAATCCTGGAAGTATCTATATCTTGGTAAACGAGAAATTATTTTATCTTTTGTGACAGACCCAAAAATTTAGCTCCCATCGTTATGCGCTACGATAGCTAGAACTCCCTAAGCACCACTCTGATGACATTTTTTGGGCCTTAAAGCTTCTCTTCTCACAAGGAAAATGAAGGCCAATTTGCCTTTTTAAGTATGCTTTGCAAGCATGATACTCAAAACGTAGTTTCCATATGTAGCTTCTCACCATTTTCCAACTTGCCATTGTTCTGCTAAGGGTTCAAGGCTATAAAAGCCATTGATGATGCCTTTGGCATGCATCACATGCTCACGAGAATTGTCCAGGCCTAAGTATACCTTGGACTAGCGCATAGGACATTGTAGACCTACTTTCTATTTTTTTAACTCGGTTTCGACTATGTGCTGGGTATGCATGCACTAATCTTATTCTTTCCAAGGGTGTAATAACCAGTCACATGCCATTCATGCCTCATAACTTGATAAGAAGAATAAAAGTCCAGTAAATGGACTGTAACTACCTCATCAAGTATGGCAACAACCATATTTTGCTTCGAACTGCCGAGCCAAATGATATGAGTTACCAAAATGTCGTAATCACCTCAAAATTAGATGATATGATAGACAATGTGCTGGACCAAAAATGTATTATATTGAGGCTTACTACGTACCCAAACCGTACCATGAAAGGATCAAGCATGACCGTAGTTCATCCGAAGGGTCATCTCGAATAGGCAACTTAAGCCTATTAAGGCAGGGACAACATCGATGCCAAGGGACAATCATTTCGAAAGGATATGCTTAGGCATATGAAATCCGTGTAACAAATAATTTCAAACTTCCGTCGCAAGGCCAAAGGCTAAGCAAATCCTAGCCCGTATAGGCCAAGGGATTTTCGTAAGATATGCACAAGGTTGTGCATAACGAAGGCCATTAAACATGCAGTTATGCATTCTCGAGTAAGCAACACAGATGAATGGTGCTTTCACATCATTCATGCTCCATCGGCTAATCTACAAGAATATTAACGCTTACTCATCAAGTATGCACCAACATATAGTCCATATACCAACTTCCACCCACTTTCACAATAAGCATAATAGTGCATTAGCGCTATGATGCTTCCTCAGGTAAGCTATACGGGACAGTGATACTTCCTTGGGTAAGCATCCTCGAGTAAGCTTCATGAATTTCCAACCAACACCTCCTCCCTGTATATGTCTTACTAACATTTCTCAAGTAGAGAAAAGAAAGGTAAAGTATATCCATCGACTGTCACTTTGACTAAGTAATAAACAACAATATGACAATGATGCATCCTCGAGTATGAATCACGACATAATAGTGTCTTAGCACTATGATGCTTTCTCAGGTAAACGATATAGGGTCATTGATACTTCCTCTGGTAAGCATCACAACATGATAGTGATTTAACACTATGATGCTTTCTCGGGTAAGCAACATATGGTCAGTAATGCTTCCTCTAGTAAGCATCACAGCATGATAGTGCCTTAGCACTATGATGTTTTCTTGGGTAAGCAACATTCATTAATGTTACATCCCTCGGTAAAGGCCAAGCATAATGATGTCATAGTATCATAATGCTTCCACTAGTAAGAAACATAGAAAAAATATTACATCTCTGAGCAAGGGACAGGCCTAGTTTATTAATGTTAACCTGATTTTGCAACCAATCAAAGTGATGCATCCCCACCTTGATGCATCCCTGAGTAAGCTTCATAAGCTTGAGATGAAGCTTCATCCCATGCAATGACGCGTCCCAGAGTAAGCGTCATGCGAAAAATACAGGGGTTACATCTTTTTAGTTTTTCTTACTTTCACTTAGATCATAAATTTCTTAATGTGTAATTCTTGTTTATTCTAAGGTCCCCCTCTTCTGATATAAGGCCACTCAAGAACTGTTATGTCTAAGTTGCCAGATTTTGTATACATCCGTTGGAATCTTTGGATAATACTAATAATCATTGTATTGACAAATTTCGATATGTGAAACTATTGTAGAGTTGCTACATGATGTTGGGCTGGTTTATCACAAGTGCTTGTAGAAAGTGGGATAAATGAGTTACTTGTTAATGGAAGAACCTTTCCTTATAAGTTTCACATTAGTTTTGATCCACATTGAGTTTGAAAATCTAAAAGGAAATCTTAGTCTCCCAGTTAGAAGTCGTGTAACGATAGTCTTCTCGAAGGACTAAAGAGCAACCCCTAGATAGTAACTGACGTATGATAAAGGATTCATGTGTGTTGGCTCAAAGTGGTTTAGTCGTAGGGATACTGTTGAAGAGGGTATCTTTCTCCATAAGGTCATTCAAGGTATGTCTTGTTGTAGATGGTGAATTTTTGACAAGGGAGAAAATCGTAAAATATATATATGATTTTGACCCGCATATCAGAATATATCGAACCTTAGTATGTTTTCGTTCTGTAAAGAGTCCTAGTAATATACTAAGTCACAATGGGTGTACATCTGTGTTTATCTCTTTATATATACGTATGTATATAATCATAATTACTGTATGACACGGTATCCATCTATGTATGAAATTCTTTGAATAACACTAGTGCTTGCTGCAATACTCCCATATATTCTATAATTTCTACATAATAAATCTCAAAGCTCCTAGATGGATCCCACTAGTATAGAACAACTTGAGTCTTCTTTAATGCTATTCCTAGAGCTTGTTCTGTATATAATGACTTCTCTAGTGGTGTTCATGATTTTTTTATATCTAATGCCGATATTCAAATTCTTATTTAAACAACATCAATTTAATACTATAAGCATATTATGAAAATATCTAGTGTCAGATCTCCAAGAACACATTCTAGCTTAATATCCTACTCGCAAAGAGAACATCACAATTCTCCGTCATGTATTTAAAAAATATGCCACTTTACCATTTTACTCAAGGACGTGTCATAAATTATACGACATTCCCCGGGGACGCGCCACCATTAAAGAGAAATGCCCCAGAGATGCTTTGCAAAATGGCACATGCTAGCTCGAGCGAGACGCGCCCCCAGAGACGTGCTACAAGTTAATGGAGCTTGTCCCATCCTTGGGAACTCCTTAGGAACTTGTCCCGTCGGGACTCCTCGCCAGGAGCTTGTCCCGTCCTTGGGGACTCATCGCTAGGAGCTTGTCCCGTGGGGACTCTTCGCTAGAAGCTTGTCCCGTGGGAACTCTTTGCTAGAAGCTTGTCCCGTGGAGACTCCTTGCTAGGAGCTTGTCCCTTCCTTAGAGAATCATCGCTAGGAGCTTGTCCTATCTTGGGGACTCCTCTGTACTTCACTCTGGTACCAGTCCCTCAAGGACGCGTCATTGTTTATGGCGCTGACCTAACGCCAGCGGTAGCCCTATATGATTTTCTATGAAGCTTCTTTTCCCGGTTCTGGAGTGTGCCACGACTGGTCCTTGGGAAATTTCTCGTAATTTAATCTTCGTATACTCCCAAATTTATACCATGTTACTCTTAATCCAGTACATGACCAACTAATACCAGAATCGACACTAGTCAGTCTAATTATCGGTCTAAGTGAGTTGCGTAACTTGCATCACTAACTTAACAATTTATTGACTTGACCTAATCAAAATAGTGGTGGTCCAAGACTCCACTATTTATACGAGATATAAAATACAACACATAGGGGGATTCTCATTGGGGTATTAGTCTGGCGGTCTACGACAATCGTGCGTTGTGGCAACATATCCACGAACAAGAAGGTAATAAGTAGTGGGACAGTTAAAGAGCAGTTGAGAGCATGAGGAATAGTGGTCATACAAGTCCTCCCTATTTTTCGGACATGAATCCATTACAATCTCCACAATCATTACTCCTCTACTTCTTCTGTAACTTGCATCACTTACGAGAAATCAGTGTGTCTCCTCTAAAACTATAAATAGATGGCTTCATCTATTCAAGAACTAAGAAAGAAGAGACGAGAAAGAACATAGATTTATCACAGAGATAATCCATTCTTCACTACATACCACAATCACTCATCACACTGAGATTTCCTCAAACTTTCTTTGCTTCCCTCCCGTAAGACCTACTCAATCTTCTCCACCTTTGTGATCGAATCAAGACGTGAACGACCATTTCTTGTTTTAGGCTCATCTTGTTCGAGCTTGATCTCTCGAACCTATCTGAAAGTACCATTTTACAGTATATTTATTTTCACCCTAAAACAATTGTATATGTTAAAATAAATTTTTTGGTGATGTACTCGGTAGCTTGCTTTTTTCAATCAGGAAAAGAGAAAGATGAAGAAGCCCAACGGGAAGCTCAAATATTTAAGCCATATTGAATTGTACAAGTATAGTCACCATCCTTCAAAAAATCCAAATATTACATATAAAATCCCTTAGAAGATCAAAATATTATTGGAGGAAATGTTCGCATGATATCTCCATGTTAAAGAGAGAATAACTTGATATATTGGGATATATATAGAGGACCAAAGTTGTCCGATGTGTGAAACCCACATAAAATCTCTCACCTACTTGTTACTGCAATTCTCTTTTACCAAAGCAATAATTTGGTTTGGTTTCACACTGACCTAGGTTGACTGGTCAAACACCAACAATTACGTGTTTTATTCAATTTATATGTAACGCGTAATGGTTAAACATTACCAACATATATTGGTTACACGTTCTTTTTCTTTCATTCACAACAAGAATTATTAGTCTCTTCTAAAGTTTGATGTTGTTAAACTCGTGAACTCGTGAATCAGTGCCATAAGATCTTGTCTTATACGGTATTCATCTTTTTTTTTTCTACCAAAAATCCAACTTTTCTTGTGGAAAGCATCTAACGAAGGTTTACCGACCTTCTTCATCATAAACCGCGTCCAACTCATCAATACCAACCTATGCCTCCAATGCAACTTTGAACCAGAATCGGCACTTGCTCCTTTATTACCAATAACAACTTTAGCCTAGAACATCTTCCTCAATCGCATCCCGAACAACCAAAATACCAACAATATTTCTCCAAACACCATAACTCTTCAAACAACCATCCCTCAACTTTTACAACAACCAGATCCATCCTCAACTATTATCCCCTTCTGGTCTTTATGGTTAGCCAGAAATGAGTTTGTATATCGTCACAAACAAACAACATAGGAAGGCATTTTAATGGTATCACTTAAGCATCAACATGAGTATTCTTGGGAAAAGGAGACTCTACCTCCTATGACACTTAAGCAACAACGATACACCCAATTATATCCCATCAATGACACAAGAAAAACAACAACCATAACAGTGGGATGGTCAAGCCCTAACTTGGACTTGATTAAGATCAACATGGGTGGAGTTTCCAGAGACCATCCTGGAATTGTAGGTGTAGAGTTCATCTGCAGGGACTCGGAGACGAGAATAGTGATGACTTTAGTGCAACCGCTAGGAATTACAACTGTCTATCAGCTGAAAATTGGGCCATTCTAATGACCTCCAGAAAAAAAAAAAGACCAAAATTTCTTTTCGAGATGGATACAGAAAATCTCTTACGATTCATAGCCTCTCCCACGCCACCGCCTTGGTACATCTCTGTAATGATCGCGAAGATAAAACAGAGAATGCACCCAATACCACATTACACTCTCCAGCATAATTACAGGGTAGGAAAACCAGAAAGCAGACGCCTAACTAATTACGCAGTAGATGACAGTCAAACCGAAAATCTTTTAAAATAAATCTGGGACCAGACAATCCCAACTTTTATTAACTAGACTTTATTAAATGGCTCATTAGGTATTACATATCCACATGTAGTCTCTCTAGTTCCTAATAAATAAATTCATGCTTTAAAAAAGAAACTCCTTCTCTTTTCAGTATGGCAATTCCAGACATGCTCCGAAAAATAAAACAAGGGAGGGAAAGAGATTCCTAATGAATGGGCTTTTACCAATTTGTATATTCCATACCTGAGGCCCTACTCTTTAAAGTTTTCAAATACAGCACAAAAGGTAAAAATATATGTGTTTGTTTGATATTATATAAAGTCTCGTACATATAAGCATCATAAATTGGACATAAACAGCCAGGATCGTACCGAACAGCAAATAAAACTCCATCTAATGCCCAATATAATTTTCATCAAAAATATAACAAGAAAATAAAAAAATTATAACTTCCTTTCAAATAAACCTTTTGTTTTTTAGGTACTCCGAACAAGAAACTTCTCGGTTGCTTAATCATAGCAACAAAAAAAAAAAATTGTACTTATTATCTGAAATAAAAAATAATAAGAATTTAAGGTTTTTTTTTTTTTTTTTTTTGTGTTAATACGCATTTCTGGATTTTTCCTCAAAGAAGTTTTAATTGAATAAGAAAGAAGAAAAAGAAGAAGAAGGAGGAGTCTTGTTCGGTAGAGTGAGGATTTGGACTTCATCAGATCACGAAAATGTCATCTCCAGCAGAGTAAGCTTCTATTTCTCAATTAGGGTTTTAGTTTGATGTACTGATGATTAGGTATTTAAGGGTTTGATTTTTACTTTTAATTTATATATTTGAGGCTTTTGATTTCCCTGATAACTTATTTACGACAAGGTGATAGTGTCAATTGTATTCAGTTAGCAAATCATGATGTGGGTTTTAAAGAAAACCAATAATGCTTAGCTGATAATAAGTATTTGAGATCGGGAAATTTGGAACCCTGGTTTCAATTGAGTTTAAGAAACCAGGTTTAGATTGCTGTTGATGATTGATGAAGAAAGAGTGTTTCGAAGTATGGGTTGTGAAGAAAAACTGATTTTGTTCTCTGGGGCTCGTATGTAATGAGTTTTTGTGGAGTGTTGGTTAGAATTTGTAAGATGTGATACTTATGCAGATTAGCTTGACCTGGATTTTGATTTTTGAAAAATCTGTGTGCGCATTATAGTTCTATATCCTTCAGTTATGTCAACGATAAGAAGTAAACACCTGTGTTAGAGGAGATGATGCTACCTTGCTACTAATATATTTAAAATCTGACTCTAAAGTGTTACTGATTAGCTGTCATGGAGTAAATTCAATCTGGTGGCCGATTATGGAGGGATGCTTTATGCCCAACTAGAGCCGACTAGTTTTAGATCATTTGTCTCATTGATATACATCCGTATAACATTCTTGATTTACTTTATTTGAGCGCTGCACATCGTTTCCAATAGGGAAAGTTATCGGACACTTTGTGTGCAATGCTTTTCTCCCTGAGGTTGTTGTTTCTGTTCTTACAAACATAGACCCAATGACCACTGTTGACGAACAACTGCATGGAAATTTTCTAGATGCATGAAACCCATACGGAGGTTTCTTGACTCCCATCTAGGATACAGTGATCTTTTATATTTAACTGCCACTTCTATGGTCTTGTTATCCTTTTTACAGGTCGTGACGATGCATATTATTGCTGGATTGAAAAATAGTGAATCCCTTTCTTTTATTCGTGCTCCGCTGACATCCTTTGCCATGTATGTTTTGCTTTTTCAGATTCTATAATTCACTCCCACCTATAACCAAGGCTTATGGGACCATGTGTTTGGCGGCTACTACTGCATTTCAGTTGGGACTGCTTAACCCTGCATTTATTGCACTGGTTTATTCAGAAGTTTGGCAGCTTCAGGTACAATTGCTGTCTATCCTTAAGTTTCCAAACATTTACTGAAGTATGCTCTTTAGTACTATTGTCATAAGACTGATACATGGTGACATATGGGCATCCATCCCCGTTGTTTCCAACATCAGAGAATCTCCATCACTTTCATGTGGTTAAATGACTAAGTAGTGGCCGATTACTTGCTTTGGTTAATTTCAAATGGCGAGTATACATGGTTTTAACTTTCAACTACCTCAGTGCTCATAGTTCTTCTCAACTCAAAATTTGGTCTTTACGATCCCCTTTTCCCTTTTATTTATGCTGTTTATCTACACTAACAAATTTTGTTATATTTGACCACAGGTGTGGAGGCTGGTGACAAACTTCTTTTTTCTTGGGAACTTTTCCATTAATTTTGGGATTCGTCTCTTAATGATGTAAGTTAATACGTTTCCACTAGCAGATTCATGAGATGATTATATCTTTTAGTGCAAATACCATGTCTTTTGACTCTTTTCCACTATAAAGGATAGCTACGTTAATGAAAAAGGAAGTTAAATATTGGGTAATCTATTTTTCTGATGAACTGCCATCGTAAATTATAATTCTACAGAGCAAGATATGGGGTCCAGCTAGAGAAAGGTCCATACGCAGGGCGTACTGCAGATTTTCTTTGGATGATAATATTCGGGTCCTTGTCATTACTGGTATGTGACTATGTGTTATGTCTCTCAACCTTTGTATTTTTGTAGTATTTTACCATTGACCTTATCTTCGATGACCCGTTTTCATTCCCTCTAACTAAAATAATTTTATTATCATACTTTTTTGATCTTTGTTGAATTAGGTATTATCCCTCATTCCCCCATTCAGGTCTCCTTTTCTTGGAATTTCTCTGGTGTACATGCTTCTCTATGTATGGAGCAGAGAATTTCCAAATGCTCAAATCAGCCTCTACGGTCTTGTGACTCTCAAGGTAAGCTGGATCTGCCTCGTTTAATATTTTCTTCATATGCAGATAGATTAGTTAGGTACCAATCACAAGTAAGAAGAAAGAAAAAAAGACAACTGGGTTGCTATAAAGTACATCATACGCGGAAGTTGTCTGTTACTTATTTTGACCGTCTTTTCAGGCATTTTATCTCCCATGGGCAATGCTTGGTATGGATGTTATTTTTGGTGCGCCGCTCATGCCTGATCTGCTGGGTATCATAGCAGGGCATGTGTATTATTTCTTAACAGTTCTGCATCCACTTGCCAGCGGCAAAAACTATCTGAAGACTCCAAACTGGGTGTATCCTTTGACAAATTTCTGTTTCCATATCCGTTCCACTTCATTTTTTTCTCCTATATTATCCAATCTATATGCAAAATGAAGCCTATGATTCACTTTCTTAAAGGTTATATAGTTAGGATCATAAATCGAGGTTAGGTTGCCAAAGATTAGGTGAAGTTTTTTCATAGGACTTGTGTTTGTGACAGTGTATCTAACAAGGTTGATTTTATGTTCAAAGAAAGGGTAGAAGTAAAGCTTAGGGTCTTGCTGCTTTCTCCCGCAATATCAATCTGTTTTTCTTTTTTATGATCTTTTGTTGCACTGTTTGATAAGTGAAGGTTTTATGGATTACCCAATGTATATGCAAAATGAAATATACGATTCTAAGTTTTCTTAGAGGTTGTACAGATAGGATCATTAACCAATGTTAGGTAGCCTAAGCCAACGAATAGGTGAAGTACTTGCATAGCACTTGTGCTGTGACAATATCTCTGACGAGGTTAAGTTTAGGTTTACAAAAGGGGGTAGAAGTAAAGCTTAGAGTCTTGCTGCTTTCTCCTGCAATATCAATCTGTTTTTCCATTTATGATCTTATCGGCATTGTTTTTTAAGTAAAGCCTTGATCTTGAAGCTGGCAATTATCATATTGTACATCCTCCTTTTTCTCTGCATTATCCTTAACTTGTAAATTGTAGGCACAAAATCATAGCACGATGGAGAATCGGTCATCAAGCATATGGCAATAACGGCCAACCTACTCAGCCACGTGAAAGAACAGCTGGTGTAGCTTTTAGAGGAAGAAGTCATCGGCTCAGCGATTAAGATATACCATACTTTCTCCATTATCAGAATGTCTTTAGACAGTGGAAGATGAAATTCCGTGAAGAAATGATGGGAACTGCTTTCTTGGAGATAGGGTTGCTGAAATCAGAAACACATACTAGATTCTTTTGTCGTTTCAAGTCTTAAAAGTTAAAAACCATCTCATGTTATTACCACTACTAGCTAATAGAAGCTTGTTGAGTTCTTACATTACATCTCCCAACCTCTTAAAAGAGTTCAAGAAAAATTATCACATCTACTAATGAATTATGTGTGCCTCTAAATTCAGCCTATTTTTAGAAAAAAATGAAAAAATAAAAATATCATTTGGAAAAATAAACAAGTATCGGGCCGGAGGTAGTACTAACTTTTTATTGATCGAACAAGGGTTTATCACAATTTCATTTAGTTGCTTTAGTAAAAGAAAAAAAAACAATTTCATTTAGCTTAAGTAGGGGTAGCCTCGTCATTCACCATTTTTCTCAAGCCCACTAACTTAAGAAAAAAACCCCTAAAAGAGGTTTTTCTAGGGTTTAATCAGAAACACTTATTTCTTCTTCACGAGCCTCCTTCTCCGCCTCTGTTCTTCTCCACCCTCTCTAGAAAAAAGTTGCAGTAATGTCATCTTCTACTACAACAACAACCCTTTGTTCCTCTGAATCAGTACTTCCTCCTAAACCAGTTAGTTCATCAAGAGTTACACCTGAAACCATTGGAAGAGCAGTAGAAGCTCTTAAAAAATGGAACAAAACAAGATCAAAAGATGAAAAACCTCAACTTATAGAACAAGATGAGTTCTTATATCTTGTATTAACTCTAAAGAAAATCCCATCTAATGGTCGTACTAATCCATACAAAATTCCATTATCTCATTCACTTCATCCATCTGATTCTACTGAAGAACATTGTTTGATCATTGATGATCGTTCTAAATCAACTCTTACATCTGAAGTTGCAAAGAAGAAAATCAAAGATGAGGATATACCTATCTCTAAAGTACTCAAGCTATCGAAACTCAAAACTGATTATCGGGCTTACGAAGCGAAGAGGAAGCTTTGTGATTCTTATGATTTCTTTTTTGCAGATAAAAGGGTTATTCCATTGCTTCCAAAGCTATTAGGTAAGCAATTCTTTAAGAAGAAGAAAATTCCTGTTCCTATTGAATTAACACATAATAATTGGAAACAACAGATTGAAAATGCTTGTAGCTCAGCTCTTTTCTATTTGAGAACTGGTACATGTAGTGTTATTAAAATCGCTAGGCTTTCTATGGAGAATGGTGAAATTATTGAAAATGTTGCTGCTGCAATTGAAGGTGTTGTAGAGATAGTTCCTAAGAAATGGGCAAATGTTCGTTCGTTTCATTTGAAAATGTCTGAATCTTTAGCATTACCTGTTTATCAGTCTGTTCCTGATTTGGGTTTGAAAATTGAGGGTTTAAAGAAGGTTGAGGAATCTATAGGAAAGGAATTGGTGGAGGAAGGAGAAGAAGAAGAGGAGGTGAAAGAGAAGAAGAAGACAACTGCGAAGAAGGAAGGATCCAAAAAGGGACGAATTCATGAAGTTAGGTATATGGATGATGATCTTGGTGAAGCTTTGGATAATTTATCTGATGAGGAAGAGAATGAAAATGCTGAATTGGATGCGAAATTGGTGGGTAAGAAGAGAAAGAAGGTAGGAAGTTCAAAAAAAGAGAAAGTTCTTGATGAGGAGAAGAAACCAAACAAGTCCTCCAATGTGAAGAAGGTGAAGAAGGTTGCAATTGTGAAGCAGGATGATGGAGATGTCGAGAATGAAGTTGCTGATGATGTCTCTCTTTCTAGTGGATCCAAGAAGAGGAAGAAGAAAACTAGTAAAATTAACAAGTCTGAGAGTGGGGAATTGAAGGCGAAGGTGAAGAAGAGCAAGAGAATAGCAAAAGCTTGAGATGTGTCTGGTTTTGTTTTGATGAGATTTGAGACAACGAGCTTGCTGAGGAGATTCTCCTGCCATCTAAGACTTCTTTAACATCAAGTATGATTATGTGTGGAAGTCTTTTTACTTGCAGTTTTTAAGTTTTAGTATTTTGTTGTGATGTTTTCTTTGCTTAATCAAAACTCAATTGCTTTAGATTAGATTTTAAGTAGCCAAATTGTTTCCATCACATGATATGTGTGCCTTATGAAGATCACTCTTTATAGTGCTGCAATTTAATTACAATACTATAACTGGATGGAGGGTGTCTTATTCATATATGCTTTCAGTCGTGAAACTTTGTTATGTTTCTAAGTGGTGATCTTGTCGGTTTGTACTTCGGAATTGTTGCTGTAATTAGATATCTATTTCATGTTACCTGTGTCTTGAAATTTAGGTTTTGATTTCATTCATCTAAAAGATGTCACATACATTCAGAAGAATGGCTTTCTGAACAGTCAAATCACTAATAGATGGATGGTCTCCTGAATTTCGGATGTTATTTTTGGCTCGCTGCTCATGCCCGATCTGCTGGGTATCATAGCAGGGCATCTGTATCAGTTCTGCATCCACTTGCCAGCGGCAGAAACTTACTTAAGACTCCAAACTGTGTGTATCCTTTCACAATTTTCTGTTTTTACATCAGTTACCACTTTTTTTTTTCTCCTTCATTATCCAATCTATATGCAAAATGAAGTCTATGATTCGAACTTTTCGTAAAGGTTATATAGTTAGGATAATTAACCAAGGTTAGGTAGCCAAAGATTAGGTGAAGTTCTTTCATGGGACTTGTATCGTGGCAGTGTGCCTGATGAGGTTAATTTTAGGTTCAGAGAAATGGGGTAGAAGTAAAGCTTAGTCTTGCTGCTATCTCCTACAATTTTTATCTGGTTTTCCATTTGTGATCTTTTTCTTCATTGTTTGTTAAGTAAAGGCTTTATCTCTAAGCTGACAAATATCATATATTATGTCTTCCCTTTTCTCTGCATTATCCTTAAGTTGTAACTTATAGTCACAAAATCGTGGCACAGCAGAGGATCGGTCATCAAGCATATGTCATTGGTGGCCAACCTACTCATCAACGTGAAAGAACAGCTGGTGTAGCTTTTAGAGGAAGAAGTTATCGGCTCAGCAAATAAAATGTACCATCCTTTCTCTATTATCAGAATGCCTTTAGCTATCTTATTTTTTCTAGTGAAGACAGTCGAAGAAGAAAATCGGGGTTTTGCTGAAACCAGAAACAAATATAGGATTTTTTTATTTTTTTTATTTTTTTGTTTTGAAGTCTTAAAATCCTCTCATGTTACTACTACTACTGGCTCGTAGAAGCTGGTTGAGTTGTTACATCTCCCACCTCTTTAAAGAGGGTAAATGTAGTGATCTACACTACAAATGATTAGAGAAATAAGAGTGAGTGGTACCTCCCATACCTCCAGTGTTAGATCTAGGATGGGAGTTTGAACCTGATGGTGGGTGAACAGATCCATCTCTCTAAGAGGTCCGATTTAGTTCTTGAGCAACCATACCAGGCAGATTCTTGATGAAATCAATTATAAAATCTTCTACCTTCTTGGCTAACTCCTCCATACTCTTATTTGTACCACTAACCTTCTTATGAAGGTCATCAAACTCCTCCTTATTTACCATTTTAATAGGTCACTCAGGTCGAGTGCACTGATACCAATCTACTTCATAAGAACAAAAGATCAAGGTTTTAGGTTAATATTTGATAAACGGTTTCCATCAACACAAGAAAATATAAAGGATAAGAGAGGAGTGGCACGCGTGCCTGTCATACAAACGACTTGTTAATCATGATTAGCAACGACTAACTACTAATAACTAACGGTTAATAAAAAATTAATTAAACTAATAGTTACTAGTACATCCAGTAACTAGGTGTCCCTTGAACAAAAAGGAACCCCATTTAGTCGGGACATGACAAATGCCCATTCTATCTAAAGATCCTTGTTCTCAAGGAGCAGATCTTCAAATTGATTTGTCATGGCTTGTATATCTTCCCACGTAGCCTCCTTGGCAGACATGTCTTCCCATTGAACTAGCACCTGCTCTATCTCTTGTTGGTTCTTCTTAACCTTCCTGGTATCTAAAACCTTGAATGGAACAATCTTTAAATTTCCATCTGAATCTGTTGCAGGCAGCTTCGACTGAGGAACTGCTCCCTCTCCTAACTTGTGTTTAAGTTGAGAGACATGGAAAGTGAGGTGATTTTTAGAACTAGCAGGCAATAATAACTTATAAGCCACAACTCCCACTTTGGATAGGACTTGGTAAGGCCTCTTGAACTTAGCAGCCAACTTCAAGTTCCTCCTCAGTTGAACTGAAGTTTTCCTATATTGCTGCAGCCTTAAATAAACTCAATCCCCAATTCAAAAGACCTTGTATATCTCTTCTTGTCAGCTTGGTGCTTGATCCTGTGTTTTGCCAGTTCCAATGTTTTCTTCAGCTACTAACTCATCATTTGTCTTTGTTGTAAGTAGTCTTCAGCTGCAGCATGAATTCCAGCCTGAGATGACAAAATTCCAAATTATGGTGGTGCAAACCCATAATGAGCTTCAAAGGGAGTAAACTTTAAGCTGGTGTGGTAGTTGGTATTATAACACCATTCAGATATTGGTAACCATATAACCCATTTTGAAGGCTTGAAACTGGTCATGCATCTAGTCTCCAGACAGGGATTGACTCTCTCTGTTTGACCATCAGTCTGAGGATAGTATGCATAACTCATGTGGAGGAGGTACCCAGCTTTGCAAACAAAAGCTTGCCAGAAATTACTTAGAAATACATTATTTCTGTCAGACACTATGGATTTAGGCAAGCCATGAAGTTTAAAGACAGTGTCAATGAATACTTTAGCCACTGATGAAGCTGTGTAGGGATGGATGGCTTAGGGCCATAAAGTGCTTATACTTGGTAAATCTATCTACTACCACCAAGATCATTGTTCTTCCTTCATATTTTGGCAATCCTGTGATGAAGTCCATGCTAATATGCTCTCATGCCAAGTCTGGAACTGGTAGGGGTTGTAATAGCCCAGCTGGTGAAGTATTAATTCCCTTGCTCTATTGACAAATGTCACATTTTTGTACATACTGCATAATGTGCTGCTTTATACTAACCTAATAAAAGTAAAGTTTGTCTCTTTGATATCTTGCTTGAGACCCTGAATGTCCTCCTATTTGCAGAAGCATGAATTGCAATGATTATTCTTTTTCTGAGATCCCCACTTTTCCCCACATATATTATGTTTTTGAAACTCAAGATGCCCAGTAATTAAGTAATGCTTCACTACATTAGCTTGTACTAGTAGTTTAGAAATAGTATCCTTGGCCCATTGATCCTCCATATAACTCTGTAGCACCTCCTCTAGCCAGGTCGGTTAAACTTGGGTTATTGCCTGACAAGTATGGTCAGTCTCATTTGCCACTCTAGACAAGGCATCTGCTACCTTGTTATCTGATCCCTTCCTGTATCTCAGCTTATAAGTATACCCCAAAAGCTTGGCAAACTATTTCTGTTGCAAAGTTGTATGATTCTATGCTCCAGGAAATACTTAATAATAAATTGGTTCCCCATCAAATAAGTCTCATTTAGTCACTGCCATGACTACAACCATCATATTTTTCCCATACGTTGACATTGTCAGGAATCTAATTCCCATTCCCTTGCTGAAGTAAGCAATTGGCCTTCTATCTTGTATCAATACAACTCCCACTCCAGTGTCACAAGCATCAGTAGCTAATTCAAATGGCTTGGAGAAATCAGGTAGAATGAAAACTAGTGTAGTGGTAACTGATGTGTTTTAGAATAGTGGTAAATAAGATTCGATACTCAGACTTGTGTTTGATTTAAATTTATTTTTTAATACTAAAAATAAAGAAGATTAAAATATGCATTCATGGCTCAAAAATTGTTTACAAAGATGAAAAGAGTGAAAATTATGTAAAATAGGGAGTTTCCAATGGTGTAATGGCGTTGCAGACAACTGTCTCCACTGTTACAAAATAGAAAGTGTTTCCGTTGTAGATAAATGTTGTTGTTGTGAAGATATTCGTTGCAGATGGGTTGAAAAAACCATCGCAGCTGAAGATAAATGTTACAAAGACGAAGATATTCGTTGCAGATGGCTTGAAGAAATCATTGTCGTATCCTTGTTCTTCACTTTCAGCAAAAACAATATTTTTCTTCCTGTTTTTTCCCGGCTCCTTCTTTATATGTTTTTCTTCGATCTGTTAGGTTTATATAGGATTAATAAACCCTCCTAATCGATAAGGACTAAAAAAATCATTTCCAAGCCAATTCCAAATCATGTTAATCCGAATTAGAGAAGAAATATGTTTTCCGGCCAAAAGATGGATTTTCCAGCTTGATTTACGACGACAAACTCTTATGAATGACGTGTTTAATTGTTGCTCCAACTTGATAACTCGATAATCTTCTAATCCAAGTAAAGAAATCCCATAAAAATCAGACTTCAAACAAATCAGAAACTCTCTCTCGCGTGAAACGAATTTCCCGCCATTTTCAAATTTGAAACAAAGAAGGGGTGCCCCTATCAAAAAATTGGGCGCCTTTATCATTTTCCATGGGTGCCTTTAGTAATTTTCTGAGGTGTCTTTATCGCTTTTTGAGCCGATTTTTTCCACAAATATTTATTTCCTAAAAAGACCTATAAAAACATAAAATCACATAATAAGTAACAATCCAGCATTAGTAATATAGATAATTGAGGACAAATCAGACACAAAAATGTGTCTATCAAATACCCCCCAAACTTACAATTTGCTAGTCCTCGAGAAAATCTAATCTAAAAATAAAATAATAATCTTAACTCAATTTCGCAAGCATCGCGATTGAACTTAGCGTGTGTAACAAGACTTTAAACCCACATGTGTCCCTATTGGACGAGTTTTAGTCTCGTGAGGGTTTAGAAGAGGTATACCCACAAAACCTTCTACTTCAAATCCTAGCTACTTGTGAACGATTGAGGGTAAACACTAAACAAGCTATTTAGTTGGCATACTACATTCTTCATCTATGGGAATCATTACCCTATATGAGTCCAATTGTTATACACAAGTTTTTCCTCAGCATACTAAAATTCATATATAAGAAAACAAATCTTTACTTAGATAGTCGTTCAATCACGATACTCAAAATCTATCAAAGTACAATCACATGAAAAGATTTAGAAGATGAATATAGACAAAATGAAGTTTGCGCGTGTTGACTAAGGTGAACGGCGTTTCCCATATCTGTCTGAAGGTCAGTGCCAGGATGAATCCTAATCTAATGGATTGAGATACGCTCCCACTGGTCTCACTCCTTATACTAATATCGACTCAGTTGGTATATACAAGGGTCCCAGCGATCAATTTCTTGAAAATAAAACCATTATTTATTATTTTCTTAAACATACTGACAACATGATTGCATCAAATGAATCCAAGCGTATGCTCCTTATCAGCCTTTTACATGATAGTTCTCATGGATCCTACGTCCACGTTTTCTTAGGTGACGAAGACAGGGAGAACACTCACATATTGCTATCAAAGTATCAATATTCGATATTTTTTTAGAGAAAAATCTAAATAAAATACAATAATGGGGCTTGATCTCAAACACTCTACTCCATCCCGGCGGCGATAAAAATTCGATATTGGTGCCCCACCAAATCACTTAGAGAAACACAAAAAATTACAAAAATAAAAACAGAAGGTGATATGGTCGAGATAGACTCCGAGATATGGTGACGACTATCATGTTATTTCTAACACCTGAACTTTGTCCTTTTATAAATAAACCATTTAACTGGGCACACCAATTCCTATAAAAAAGAGCTAAGTTTCTATCTACCTAGAATGGTTAGTGTCATCCTGAATTGTTCACAAGTTTCTAAATTTTGGAGTTTTATTATTGCACTAAAAAGTTTCTCCCTTACCCTTAAACTTAAGTCAAACATTTTCCTCAATGTTTTAAAATAAAGAGTAGTACCAATAGATAAGTAAAAAGAGGTAAGTCAGAAAAATAGTACCTGGTTGAAGCGTAACAATCCTTCTACGGAGAATAAGACAGAAAATAAAAACGAATAATAAAAACCTACAAAAATCTACTAATGTACAAAAACAACCTTGATGGTCAATCAAAGTAAACGTGGTCCTCCAGAGGGACCTTCTCAACATCACCTATAGAAAAAGGCTCTAAAATTGGTTTCAATCTCTGACCGTTAACCTTGAAAGGATTTCTACCATCTTGAATCTCAATCTCAATAGCACCATGAGGAAAAACAGTGCAAACAACAAAAGGACCAGTCCACCGAGAGTGTAACTTCCGGAGGAATAGTTGCAAACGAGTATCATACAGAAGAACTTTTTACATGGATAAAATGACTTTCTTAAAATATTTCTACCATGAACAAGTTTCATTTTGTTCTTATACTCCCTAGCACTATCATATGCATCTTTCTGAATCTCTTCTAACTCATTGAGCTGTCAAGTGAAAAATTAAACTGCTTTACAGCCAATATGGTTTGTGTTCTAACTCGATGGGAAGGTGACATGCCTTGCCAAAAACAGACGATAAGGTGATATTCCAATGAGGGTCTTAAACGCAGTACGGTAAGCCCATAAGGCATCAATAAGCCTCAATGACCAGTCTTTCCTATTATGATTAACTGTTTTCTCTAAAATATGTTTAATTTCCCTATTGGAAACCTCTACTTGTCCACTAGTTTGGGGGTGATATGGGGTAGCTACTTTGTGAGTAATACCATATTTATTCATCAAGAGACTAAAATGTCGGTTACAAAAGTGTGAACCCCCATCACTAATTATAGGTCGCGGTGTACCAACATATGCAAATGTGTTATCATTTAAAAACTGGACCACAACCTTGTGGTCGTTCGTTTGACACGAAACCGCCTCAACCCATTAGACATAGTCTACAACGACAAGGATATAAAAATAACCAAAGGAATTAGGAAAAGGACCCATAAAATCAGCACGCCACACATCAAGGACCTCAATAACTAAAATAGGGTTCAAAGGCATCATATTTCTACGGAAATGGTTCCTAACTTCTGATAATGCTCACGAGTAACACAGTAACTGTGGGTGTCTTTAAACAACAAAGGCCAGTAGAATCCACACTGCAATATCTTAGCAGCAGTTTTCTTAGTACTAAAATGACCTCCACAAGCATGATCATGGCAAAAGGAAATAAGACTGGACTGGTGATAGGAATTCGGAAACCCTATATAAAAATCGCAATCGCACGGTGTCTACAATGCAGACAACGGCGAGTACAGGTCGAAACCAGAGGGAGTGGGGACAATACTGTAATTAATATCTCAATTGAACTAATCAGAAATAATATTTTTGGATTTTTAGAATTATGAATGAAATAATAAAACAAACTAAACTAATAAAATAACTAAGCATAGAGAGTCGGTAACCAGGGTTTTTAGTATCCACCACTATTTCTATTAAATTACTGAAGTGAAACATAACTCCTGAATATTTATCTATTGTTCGTTCTATCGACATCACCTATTATATATATTAGAGTCGTAAATATCACTGTGACACACTAAGCATGATGCATCAAAAGCTCTAAGTCTCATCATACACCATAAAATTGCGTTAGCGAGAAAGTTATACGAAACTAATTATAGGTTCACAAATAATACCTGGCTATTCTAAGCATACCTCATTTAAGGATTTAGTCCAAGCATAAATATCAAATAAGTAGACAAATATATTTGTTATCCTATTAATTCCGCGCATAGGTTATTGTATTGTACAGAACATGTGAAGCAACAACTAATTTTTATCATTAAATCAATAAATCAAAATCAGGAATTAATCTATTCAAATCATAATAGTCTGTATCAAATAATTCGATTTAATTGATCTAAAACTTTTAGTGGTTTCAACATAAACCCTAGTAACACAAAATCAAATAGAACATGGCAATGTCTATGGATTTCTCAAAATCCATAAAAATAAATAACAAAGGTAGAGTGAAAAAGATTAAACCCCTTCTGCACAATAGCCTATCTCCAGCCGTCAGAATTTCTCAAGCTCTGTACAGACAAAACATGTCTCCATCGAAACCCAAGAAGAAGCTCCAATCAGACAACGTCTCCCTTTTAATCCCTTGTCTGCTCACTTTTAGCCACTGTCTTTCTTTCTCATTCACGTGTTTTCTCTCTCTCTAGCCTTCTCTCCCCAAATCAATCGGTCTCTCAATCACCTCTCTCTTCCTTCTCTCCGTAGGTACTAATCAATCTTCTCTCACATTTCCTCTCACACGCCTCTATCTGTACTTCTACACATCCTAGCCGTCCACCTACTTCCCTTCTTCTCTACTGCCTACTCTCCTTTCTTCTCTCCTGCCTACTCTCCACCTCTCTCCCTCTCTCCTCTGTCCCCTCCAATCTCACGCCTCCTTTCTCCCTAAAAACAAAAACTAAAAGAAAAAAAACCTAAAAGAAAAGTTTAAAAGAAAATCAATCCCTCACTTTCTCTTTTATATCTCTCACCAATCACGTGCAACTCTAGAAAGTTAACAAACTCTCCCATAGGTTTTTACTCGGTCCAGTCCTTTTCTTTTGGCTGACTTCCCCTTCCCTCTAGGTCTTCCACCTACTTTCTTCTCTTAACGTCCAAAATACCCACATACCCTACCACCTCTCACCAAACAGAACAAAAGCATTGTCCTAGGTATTCTCTCTCCATCCTTTCCTATAGGCTATCTCTCTCTCACAACACCCTACCCTACTGAGCCTATTTCTTGTCTTCAACTCTCTTTTTAATCACCCGCCTCCTACGTCATCAAGACAACCGGACCCACTTTCTACTCTTGCCAATAGATCCTAACACCTATTCAGTCCTAGATTTTTTCTTCTATTCCATTTTCATTTGTATCTTCCACTTCCAGGCTTTTTTTCTTTACTCTATAGAGTATTAGACTGACAAAACAGACAACCAAGCCACGTCCATACCAGAACCACTTCTTAAAGTCCATACCAGATAACATGTTTGGTAATGACTCCTAAACTAATATTCGTATCATGTTCACCTATTCAATGCACGTGTCATCTAGCTCAGGTGGTTGCTTACTAATATTGAAAATATTCATCTCAATAGTCATATTACCGAAAGATAAGTTCTTACACTTCGACAGTTTATGATCGCATTAGATGTAGCTAAAAACGGGCGACCTAATATCACATGTATCTAATTCTATGGGTTAGGGACAGATTGGGTATCAAGGACAATAAAATCCATTTGATAAATAAACTTATCGAACTCAATATGAACATCCTCTTTGACACCACGAGGAATTTTCACAAACCCATCAGCTAACTGCAGTGTTATCTGAGTAGGTTTCAAATCACCAAGTCATAGTTGGAGGTACACATGGTACGGAAGTAAGTTCACACTGGCTCCTAAGTCAAGAAACGCTTTCTCAACACATTAGTTACCTATTGTGCAAGAAATGGTTGGGGACCCTAGGTCTTTGTACTTAGGAGTTATATTTTTCTAGATAATTGAACTTACATGACTAGCTAAAAAGGCTTTCTTTTGTACACTAAGCTTTCGATTTCGTGTACACTTATCCTTAAGGAACTTGGCATAAGTAGGAATCTTCCTAATTGCATCTGATAAAGGAAGGTTGATAGTGACTTGCTTAAAAACCTCCAATATGTCGTTAAAATTGGATTCCTTCTTTGTTGGTGTTAACAGTTGTGGGAACGGGGCTCTGGGTATAAAATCTGGCTTATAAGGAACTGCATCGGGCTCTTTAGAGACTTCGTCGGTATCTTCAGCTACTGTCTCAAAAGGGTGAACTACAGTATGTTCACTATTAGACATGGTTACCTTGTTGTCTACCACTTTACCATTCCTAAGGGTTTTAATTTCATTTACATGATTTAATGATTTCTCACCAGAAGATACTTCATAAACTCCTCTAAGATTGGGTTGGTTGTGACTAGGAAACTTACGTTTTTCTCTCAAAAACTCATTCAACTGACTAAACTGGGTTCGTAAATAGTAAATATCTTGAGAGTTATCCTGAATCATCTTTTTATTGTCTTCTAAATTTTGTTCAACGGATTGCTAAAACTTCGCATTGTTATGAGATAAAAAGGTGAGAGACTCTTCTAAACTCATGATCTTCTTATTTGAATGGTTCTGAAATTTTGCTGGTCCTAAAGGATTCTTCGTATAGCCAAAACCTGGGGCAACCTTAGAGACTCTCCTAAACTCATGATTCAACAATCTGTCCTTCCCAAAATAACTTAGGCTCAATTCCACAACTAGATTGACTCAGTTCTAAAGTTTCTATCCTTTTTGATATAACTACTATTTTGACATATGATTCAAAAGATCCTTCTACCCTATTGACATTTCCTCTACTTAGAAGAATTGTTTTTTGGGGCTCCCTACTATTTTCACATTGCTGATTTTCTTTGGGGATTTTATTCAAAAATATCATCGCATCATCGACAGTTTTATTTCCAAACCCACTTGTGCATAAAAACTCAACTATGGTTGTTATCGAATAATCTAAACCCTCGTAGAGGATATGAACTAGCCTTACTTTTTCTAATCCATGATGAGTACATTGTGATAATAAGTCATTGAACCTTTCTAAATACCTATATAAAGATTCTCCCTCTTGTTGAGAAAATGTGCAAATCTGCTGCCTAATAGATGAGGTTTTGTGTCTAGGAAAAAACTTCTGGAAAAAGGCAGATGTAAGTTGTTCATAGGTTTTAATGGACTCAGAAGTCAAACTATCTAGCCTATATTTGGGTTTGTCTTTTAGTGAAAAAGGAAACAATCTAAGTTTCAATGTTTCATCATCTAGGTCCTTAATCCGGATGGTACTACATATTTCCTCAAAATCCCTAACATGGAAATAGGGGTTTTCATTTTCTTTCCCTAAGAAGATTGGGAGCATCTGTATGGCCAGGTTTTAACTCATAGTTTGCTTCAGTCTCAGCTAACTTAATATATGATGGACGAAAAGTCCTAGTCGGGTTCAACAAAGCTTTTAAAGTTGCCATTGCTTATACTATCAAAGGACTAGGAGTAACTTTTTCACACAGTGTCAAGTTCTCAAAATTGAAATTTCCAAAAACAGGTCCCTCAAAAAAAGAGTCTTCGAGGTCCTCGTTTCATGGGACAAAACTACTAGGCTTGTCACTAATCAAACGACCTAGAGTGTCTCTTTTCCAAGATCGTTCAGTGATGGTTTCGAGCGGTCTTGGCATAAACTAAAAAAAATCCTAATTGGAAGGGAATTCTAAACAATCACAAGCAAGGATGACTCAACAAAATCAAACCTGTTGAATCTAGTAAACAAAAAGCATGATGACTCCACTTAGATTGTTTCTAGACCAGCTTTTATTCTTCCAAAAGGCAACTAGTTACAGCTTTAGCAAATCTCTTATAACAATCCAAATTAGATTAAGTCGAATAAAAACATGACAAACTCTAAGGAGCTTTGATAACCTTATCTCTTTAGCAACGTTTCCTTTGGTTACAAGGCGACTCGGATCTTCTTAAAATAATTTTCCTGAACTTTGAGTTAGGCTAACAGAGTAACCAATTCAGTATTTTTGAATGACTTTCCTATAATCTCGTTACCCTATCGGTCTCTTTGTAGTAAAAAATTTAAGCTTATGTTCGCGTTTGGTAACATGTTCCTAAAGCGGGCAAGAAGGAAACGGTGATGAAATCCGAGTCCTTATCTTGTATGGCCAGTTCTTACCATTTACTAGAAAATAAATTCGTATTCAGTCCTCAACATATATGCATTATGAAGGAATACAGAAAATCCACTTGCAGGGGTTTCGTGGACTGATAGAGTTTTACCTCCCGTACCAGACGGGCGATGAACCGTTGAAATCTACTCGGGCCACTGACTCTTATGTCAGTGTACGAACCCAAGGGGCTGAGACAATATCGTAATTGCCGTCCTTCTCTGTGCAGTTTATATTTAATACTACCCTTCCGTAGGATTTAAAAGTAAAAATAATATCCAAAAATGTCAAAAAAGTGTCCAAAATGTCCAAAAATAAAAAAAATTACAAAAACAATTAAAGATTTTCTAATACAATTTTTCTAAATTAAAATAACAAATAAAAATCCTAAAAATTAAAAATTAAATAAAAATAAATTCTTTGTCTTCTTTTCTCTTCTATTAGATTTAACTTTACTCCAAGTTTTTTAATCACCAAAATCTTTGGCCCAATTTCTTTTCATTTTCGTTCCAAAACCTGTATCAAAAGAGAAATACCCAAAAAACATAAAATAGAAAAAAATAATAAAAATATAAAAATAAAACTAATACTAAAAACAAAAATTAATCTAAATCTCTAACCTAAAAACAAATCCGCTCGACAACGCCAGAAACTGATGTGTTTTAGAATAGTGGTAAATAAGATTCGATACTCTGACTTGTAAAGATTTGATTTTTAAACCTAATTCTTAGTACTAAAAATAAAGAAGATTAAATTAAAATTGATTTAAAATTATGGAAAGAACTGAGACTAAGGATTTCATCATTAGCCAATTTTTCAAGTGATTTAGTATTAATAATTATCTTGCAACTCATACATTCAATTGATTCTAAATGTTGTCAAAGTTAGATTTTCAAAATAATAGTTGTAAATCAAAAATATGAGACATCAATAGCCCTAAAATAAGCATGAACCATCAAAAGAAAACACAACTAGTTGATAGAAATCATTATTTCAAATTTAATTCAAAGCAAATAATCATAAAAGAATTACAAAATTTAATTAAATTAAAATATACCATTTTATTATTGGAAAAATGACTTCCTCCGTCACCTCAGCAATGGGGTCTAGCTCCTCATGTTGTAAACACTCTCTAAATATGCATTCATGGCTCAAAAATTGATTACAAAGATGAAAAGAGTGAAAATTGTGTAAAACAACGGTGTAATGGCGTTGCAGACAACTGTTTCCACTGTTACAAAAGAGAAAGTGTTTCCGCTGAAGATAAATGTTGCTGTTGTGAAGATATCTGTTGCAGATGGATTGAAGAAATCATCACAACTGAAGATAAATGTTGCAAAGACGAAGATATCCGTTGCAGATGGGTGGAAGAAATCGTCGCCGTATCCTTGTTCTTCACATTCAGCAGCAACAATTTTTTTCTTCATGTTTTTTTTCCGGCTCCCTCTCTATATGTTTTTCTTCGATCTGTTGGGTTTACATAGGCTTAATAAACCCTTACAACCTTTCCCAATAGATAAGGAGTAAAGAAATCAATCCCAAACCAACTCCAAATCATGTTAATCCTAATCAGCGAAGAAATATGTTTTCTGGCATAAAGATGGATTTTCCAGCTTGATTTACGACAACAAACTTTTATGAATGACGTGTTTAATTGCTTCTCCAACTTGATAACTCGATAATCTTCTAATCCAAGTAAACAAATCCCATAAAAATCGAATTTCAAACAAATCAGAAACTCTCTCTCGCGTGAAAAGGATTTCCCTCAATTTTCAAATTTGAAACAAATAAGGGGTGTCCCTATCCAACAAACGGGCGCCTTTAGTAATTTTTTGGGGTTTCTTTATCATTTTTTGAGCCGATTTTTCCATAAATAATTATTTCCCAAAAAGACCTGTAACACATAAAATCACACAATAAGTACCAATCGAGCATTAACAATATAGATAATTCAGGAAAAATCAGACACAAAAATGTGTCTATCAGTAACATCTTCTTTCATTTACTCAAATGCATCTTGAGTTTCTTCATTCTAATGGAAGTTATTTTTCTTCAGTAAATCAGTCAAGGGCTTACAAATCAAGCCATAATTCTTTACAAACTACCTATAGTAGCGTGTAAGACCAAGGAACCCTCTCAAATCCCTTAATGTTGTTGGAGTAGGTCATTCATTCATGCAAGCAATCTTTATTTGATTTTCAACTACTCCTTCTACATTGATGATATGATCCAAGTATTCAATTTGTGACCACCCAAATGAGAATTTGATTAACTTGGAAAATATAGAGTGTTCCTTGAGGATGGACAATATGGTAGATAGGTATTGCAGATGAATAGCCATATCTGAGCTGTAAACCGATATATCATCAAAGAAAACTAAGATGAACTTTCTCAAGAATGGTCGAAACACATCATTCATCAAGGCTTGAAAGCTTGCTGGAGCATTAGTGAGGCCAAATGGTATAACTATGAACTCATAATGTCCTTGGTGAGTCTTGAAAGCTTTTTTTATGTGTATCTTGAGGATTTATCCTGATTTGATGATATTATGCCCTCAAATCAATCTTAGAGAAACCCTGTCACCTTTAAGCTTATCTAATAATTCATCAATGATTGGAATGAGATACTTGTCCTTGATGGTTATATCATTTAGCTTCCTGTAATCAACATAAAAATTTCAACTACCATCTTTCTTTTTAACTAGTAAGATTGGTGAGGAGAAGGGGATGTGACTTGGCCTAATCACTCCAGAGGAAAGCATTTCCTGCACTAGTTTTTCAACTATCTCTTTTTGAACATAAGGAATCGGCCTTTGGTTTGGTGGTGTAGAAAGAGGCTAAAGTAGAATGTGGTGGTCATGGTTTCTGAATAGTGGTAGGGTAGTGGGTTCCTTGAATATTACACCAAATGAGTCAATAAGTGGATTGAGAGGTTCAGGTATCTGAGCTAGTTGTACTAATAGAGAATAAATGCCCCATGAGTCCATGTTTATTCTTCTTCAGATATTTATGGCACTCACTACCAGTCATAAGTGAAATGCTGGAAGAATCAGTCATTCATGCTAGCTCAATGTTTTTACCCCCCATTCTTAAAAGAAGTAAACAACCCTGTAAATTCAAACTTCACTGGACTTATGGTCTTTATACAATCAACTCCCAATACCATGTCACATCCTCCAAGATCTAATAGCCTAATATTAAATTCAAATGCGTGTCCTTGCATACTCCATGAGAAGCTTGGGCACTTGGCATCACTAATCAGTTTGTTCCCATCAGCAACAACCACTTTGAATGCGGCAGTAAGTTCAATGAAGCACCACTTACTCTAGCTACTTCAGTATCTAAGAAACTATGTGTACTGCCACTATCCACCAGAATGATGAGTGATCCTCTGTTCTTAGATTTACCTTGAATCTTAATGGCGTTATGAGAAATATTACCTGAGAGAGCATATAACGATATCTCCACTTCCTCATCTACAATCTGTTGTATCAGTGGTGTATTGCTTGGAGAATCTTCCTCAAATTGTATTAATTCTTCTTCCTCAGCATCTAGCATGTATATCTGTTGTTTAACACATCTGTGGCAAGGATTGAAGAGTTCATCACAATTGTAGAACAACCATTTTTCCCTGCTAGCCCTCATTTCAGCATAGGATAACCTCTTTATTGGTAACATTTTGGGGCTTGTAACATTATTATGGATTGGTAAAGGTGAACTCGACTTGGGAGAAGTCACTATAGTTCTATTGTTGTTGGGTATAAGCAGTGGAGGTAATCTTGTTGCAACCTTGTTCCTCTTAGCAGTAGTCTCCAGCAAGGCTTCTTGCATTCTGGTTATATCTGTGGCTTGTCTCGACCCCGTTGGACAAAACATTTGCACTGTTATCCTCAATTCCTCTTTCAATCCACTGGTGAAGCTTGAGGTGAAATATTCCTCTAAGAACTGCTTGTTCTTAGACACCATTAATGCCTTCGGCTCCTCAAATACTTTTTGATATTCTAACACTGTGCCAGTTTGACTCAACTTATTAAACTCTTCCACAATATCATCATGACCCAACTCCTGGAATCTAGCAGTGATGTCTAAA
This sequence comes from Papaver californicum, assembly GCA_023531435.1. Classification (NCBI taxonomy): domain Eukaryota; kingdom Viridiplantae; phylum Streptophyta; class Magnoliopsida; order Ranunculales; family Papaveraceae; genus Papaver; species Papaver californicum. Next base: position 1,341,190 of record JAJJMC010014768.1, on the reverse strand, counting down.
ATGAATTCTTCACATACAATAACTTCTCTTCTTTCTTGATATTTAGATTCTTATTTTTGTAACAATCACTAAGATTAATACTTTGTGAATCTCATTTGAAACACAATATATCTACTGATTTTGTATGCTACCCAATTGTTTGTGAAGGAACAATCACTTACAACATTTTACTTGTAGACATTATCTTGTAGTGTTAGAAATCACAAAATTCCAAGTTGAGTGGGTGTCAGTCAAATCTTGTAGGTAAAACCACCTCCTAAGTTGAACCATGTACAACAACACAAGAACTTTAAGTTATGAACCTGAATCTTCAAGTTTGAGCGTTCAGTCGATAAAGCTGGTGTCAGCAATGAAAAATTGCATTTCTTAATACTTTAGACAGTAATATCAAGTATGTAAAAAACATTAACAATGAAACCATTGAACAACAATCAAATGAACATATAAAGCCCTTGCTATGAAAAACTATACAAAATCATTATGGACTCATCAAGCATCATTAAAAATCAGTGAAATTAACATATGCACTTTGAGTTTTACCTGATATTTCTTCCTTTAGTAACACAAGCAATGCAGTTCAATTTTTTTTTCCGGTTACATGCAACAACAAATCATAACAAAATTAGTAGCAAATCTAAGCAAATTCATCTGTACCAAAATCATTTCTAAAAAATAACATGCATCAGCATCCCCTTAATAGTTAAAAACATACAACAACTAATTCAAAATTGAATTCAATAACATGATTAAAAAAAACGTAAAATAAAAATAAAAATGAATCAAACAAATTTAACGAAATCAAAGAAAATTAGTAGAAAATATAGAAAAACTAATTGAAATATGTATTAGTAATACTAAATCATTTGGAGAAACAAACCAATCGAGAAATTAACATGCATCAGGCTTTCAGAAATGAAAACTAATTTCAAAATCAAGCAGTAAGAAATCAAATTTAACAAAATAAGTAAATCGAGTGAGAAGATCATAATAAATCGAATATGAAATTGTTGTTTTACCTTTTAAATCTTTCTTTAAATCTTCAAATTACATCAACAACGCAGTAAATCGATTTTTTAAAAAATCGATTTCACAAAACCTAATTTCTGTTTGATTTTGATCTTCTTTGAACTTAAAATAATGTCGTTTTTGTTTCTTTGATTATTTTGATCTGCCTTGAACTGTAATTGATTGGTGTTTTTCGGTTTGTTTTTCTTTAGTTTTGGTTTCTTCGATTCAGGTGAAAGAGAAGAACAAAGGGAGAATGATGAGAAGAAAACGGCTAATGAATAAGAATGATCTTTAACGGTTATAATAGATATTTATACAAAGGTAAATCTATAATCTAACATTAGAGAACCTAGCTTCTAGAAGATGGAGAATATATTTATTTGTTAATAAAGGTATTTATGAAGATGTCTAAATAAAAAGATATTTAATTAATGTATCATTTTATTAATCACTTTTATACTGGTTACCGTAGATAAGAAAAGAAAAGAAAAGTACCGTAAGAAGTGCAAAGGATTTCAGAAACAACTTGAGGCCAGGACTATACCGAATCTACTACCTATCTACCGGGTTTTACACCACTTTTATACATCCCTATATATATCATAGATGTAAGTCGTTAGATGAAAATGGTTGGTCTAGGAATGCTTCCTAAGGAATAATAGGAGAGACACCCATTGGTGTATTTTTTTTTGCGTAAGATATCCGGTAGATACCTAGCATTTTCGGGACTATTCACATGGACGAATGATAATGTATGTTGTATAGTCTTAGTCTTTGTTTGGTCGCTGCTTCTAGAGAGCTGGAGAAAATAACTAAACGATATGAGATCCTGACAACTGGTTCAAATCTTGACATCATAGCAGTTTATTAGAGCCAGCAGCAATTGATGAATACCGTTGAATCAACAACAATAATTTGTTTGTATATCTGTAATGATCTTTGAACATGTAATTGATTGGTAAACAATAACTATTTTTTTCTCAATTGTTTATTTATTTGGTAAACAACAATTTCTGGTTGGGAGTTGAGGACTACTGATATTTTTTAATTCTTGTTTTTAATGAAAAGAGGACTTTTGATTAAAGAGAACTTAAATAGGTTATTCAGGAGCACATTCATGTCACTATACACGCACTCATGTCACATGGGGAAAATTAAAAAGAAGGCAAAAGATGAATCATGCATGATGGGTTTGTAAACAGATAAGTCCACTGTGTCTAATCCGTGACTCTTCTTCTTTTCTGCAAGTAAATAACCAAAAACGAAACAAAGCCAAAGAAGAATAGACTCTCTGTCGCAAACAGAGGCAATACATGAAGGAAAGATATTAGACAACCACCGGTCAAAGACAGAAAGTGTGTGTAATCTTATTTGCACTTTTCTTGGTAAACTTTCTAAGAACCCTGTTGATATTCATTCTGTCTTTAATCTGCAAACTCATTGGCATGAGTCTCTAAAGGATATGAAGTTACCTCATTTGTGGAGTACTTTAATCACTATTTTAGCATCACTCTCAGTGATGATGTGCTTCCACTCCATTTTCTCAGCTAGCTTTGGTTTCAACTGCCATATGAGAATGACAGTTGTGCTCACAAGTGTTATCTCAACAGCCCATGGCCTCAATAGGCCCCGTGACCTCCAGCATGAAAAATCTATCATTTATAAGATAAAGTGTGATGAGTTATCGCATTGGGGAACCCGTTTCCTGAATACTTGAGGAGCTAAGATCATGATTCGCCATATGGACTATCATATGGGTCTTGACTGATACAGATTCATTTTGATGGAATTGATTTTGATGGGATTGGTAAAACTGACCGAGTTACTAATTAGGGTATTTTTGTCTTTCATCAAATTAAATTTGTATATATTAGATATTTTAAATACATTTTTATTTATAAAAAATAAGTTAAATAAAACTGATTCATCAAATTAAATTTGTATATATTAGATATTTTAAATACACTTTTATTTATAGAAGATAAGTTAAATAAAACTGATTGAAACATTAAACCCCAAAAGTAATGTAATTTATATATACTATTATTTTTTTTGGTTTGGGCATATTTCATTCGTATAAAAAACATAATATGATTGTCGGAAATAAATAACATTCTATTATCTTTTTTAAATTGATGAAAAATATACTAGTCCGAACACGTAGTGCAATTTTTATTGTATATCAGTCAGTATTGAATTGTATCTGTACGTATCAAATGGTATAGGCTGATACTGTTCGTATCACATATACACCACCACCTCTAGGCATTCTGGTATATAAGCTATAAAACTCAACAACATTCTCGGTAAAAGATAAACTAAATGACCGTATGGGGGTTGAAGATAAAAAAAAACATGACTAACCTAACAAATTATACCCACCAACAATATCAAATATATTTTGATGTTTTTCATTGTTTTAGATAGGTTTTTTAAAATTGTAAGATGTTATTTTTTTAATAAAAAAATAGTGAAATTGATCAATTATGATTCATCTAATGATTATTTTAAGGAATTTTTAACTGGTACGTAATTTGTTCATACGATAGTCTTTCGACTGTGTTAAATTTTATCTTAAATTCTAAAAATTGAAAACTAATTTTAATTTCCTTGTATGAAAATTGTGCTGGACAACAATTATAGCCCCTCTTTGTGTGTCAAGATGCATGGCTGAGAAGAGCTTACAAGGGCAGTGAAACAATAGAAAACATACTACAACAAAAATAAATAGACAAAAGAGGATAAGAGACCCGTATGATCAATTGTACTGCCACCACGGTACAAACATGATTCTGCTCCTAGTTTATAACATTTGGAGTACGAATTTGTTAAAGACGAAGTATCCAATACTCGACTCAATCAACCACAATCGATAAGTTGTTTTTTTTTTCTTTTTCAACCAATATTTTTCAACACATATACACTCTACACTCAACTTACTTATTATGGAATTAAATGAGTATATATAAAGAATTAAACTCAACAGTAAATACAACCGAATAACTGTTAGTAAATTAAAGAAGCATGACACGTGAAAGAAGATCAAGTTAAGAGGCAACCAGATTAAAAAAGGCGAGAAACACAGGATCACTATTAAAGATATCAAATTTCAAAAAGACACGAGACGTTTCCTGACATCTGAGCGATGAATTGCATGAGTGACACATAAGATCGAGAAAGCTGAACAGCATCGAATAAAACAAACAGCATTAAATGATAGCTGATCGGAAAAGTAAAAAGTTATTATTACTATATTATTTTATGATCGAGAAAGTAAAATGTAATAATTACTCTATGATCGAGAAAGTAAATTGTAATAATTACTCTATTATTTTAATGATCAAGATTACAGAAGTCTTTGAAGATAAGGAAACACGTGTCGGACATATAAAGCATCGAATCAGGAAGTAATTAAGTGTGATCTGTCATCTATATGATCGCACCAAGTAAAAGACAAAATACAAGAACGATAGATACATCGAGACAAGATGGATCGACCCAAAGAAGAATTGATCCAGAAACGATGACCAGGCTATAGAAAATGACACGTTGCATAAAGAGCGACCCAGAAAAATAGATCTATAAATAGAAGAGATCAAACAACAAAGAAGGGGACGGAAAAAAAAAGATAGAAGGAGAATTAGAGAAAGAGAGAGAAAATATTTTTAGGTACGAATCTATGGAATATAGTAGTATTATGTAAGAATTTCTGTATTTAAATTGAAAAGTGTAAGGATTATAAACCCAAAAATTGCAAAACCTGGGTGATGAATGGTATTGTTCATAAATGATTTTATGAAATGAATAAAAGGATTTTTCTTTATTACTCGATCTTAGTTATTTAAATTGTATCCAAGAATTTGATTGGTTGTTTAGTCGAAAGGATTTTTTGGCATAAACAATTTGGCGCTAGAAACAGGGATGATTAAAGGATTTATCCTACCTGATGAATGAAAAAGGGATTTAATGTCAAAACTAAGTCATCCAGGAAAGAAAAATTTTTGGTAAGAAAAGAGCGCATGTGCTTGAAAGAATTTAAAAAAGATTGGGAAATTCAATTTTACAAGATGCGAAAAATGAGTGTAAAGTTTATTTACATAAGTATACTTTATTAACATGAAAAATATTTTATGAGGAAAAAAGTAGATAAAAATATGAAACAAAAAATTTCATGAAGACAGAAAAGTTAGACTTGTGATATGAAGAATTTACAGTTAAAATAATAATTAGAATCTCTCATGATTTAGTGAATAAGAGTTCATTTGACTAATTTTAGAAAATATTTTTAGATATCGAGGAAGGAAAGCAATCGAGGGGGCGAAAGACACTAAAGGAACAACAGATTCTAGAAATATGACTCAAGACGCAAATTCTGGGAACCAAAATAGTAATGAAGGCTTGGAAAATAGACAAGAGGAAGGGAGTGACTCAGGACAACAACAAAGTAATGAGGGAAATCATACCCCAAGTCAAGAATTAATGTCAAATACAGTGGTTCAGAATTTCTCTTCAGATCATGAGAGTTCTCAAAGAAAGACACGACAAATACAGGACCTATTAGAAGAAATAAAGGAAATAAGAAAAGAACAAATAGCAAGCAACCATCAAATTGAGTTACTAGCAACCGAAAATCAAGTTTTAAAAGATGTAATTCAGCGAGAGCAAAGACCAACTGAGACTAGAATACGAAATCAGGAAGCAATGTCGAATAGATAAATAACAAGAAATGAACAACGGAATCCAGATCAAAGAATAGTGTTAGTAGGATCGACATCTCGAGTAAGAAGACAACGGGAGAATGATTTTCAACGAACCCAATGGGAAACATGTTTGGAAGCGATGGAACAAATGAAGGAGGAAATTAAAGGATTAAAAAGTAAAGAGGGGGGAAGGATAAAAGAGGTATTGAAAGAAGCAAAGCGAACACCGTTAGCGCAACATTTAACGTGCGTATCGTTACCAAGAGAATATAATATTCCAGTGTTCGAATGTTACGATGGTACCAAGGATCCAACATCGCACTTAAAGTATTATAACCGAGTGATGTCGCGATGGGACGATCATGAAGCGATCATGTGCGGATGTTTTCCATCAAGTTTAACAGGAACAGCATTATTGTGGTACGACAGATTACCGGAAAATTCTATCAATAATTATGCACAATTGGTCAGGAAATTTTTAGAGGCATACATGTATAACAGACCAATTGATTCAGGGGAGGACAGACTTTATTCTTTAATGTCATGGCCAGAAGAATCGATCCGATCATATACAACTAGATGGCATTCAATATGTCAAGCAATAGGTGATTTAGACCCAATGACAGCTATAAACCATTATAAATGGGGGATTGTAGATCGTAAGAGTCAGCTCTTTGTCGAAATCCATCGAAATAATCCAAAAACTGAAGGCAAATTGAGAGAACTAATAGAAACATGTGCAAGACTCCAAGATATACAGGATCAAGGATCGAGAATTAATTCTAGAAATCAAGGAAATACAAGGAGAACAAATTCAGTTGAAGAATTACCAGAACAGAAAAGGAAATTTCTTCCAAAATTTGAATCAAAAGAATTAAAACATCCTCGACAAGGGAATGGAAAAAACTTTGCTCAACAATTTCGAGAAAGAACTTTTACCAAGCTTAATGTTTCATATTTCAGTTTATTTAACATCTTGAAGAATCGACCAGACTTTCAATGGCCAATAACAAAGGGAAATCAACCGGAATCTACGCAACATTCAAAAGACTATTGTGAGTACCACAGTTATAAAGGGCATACAACAAACAATTGTAGAAATTTTATAGCATTGGCACAAAGAATGGTTGATGCTGGAGAATTGAAGGAATTTATTCAAAAAATTGAACCAACAAAGAAATATGATGAAGGCAAAGCAATACATATTCCATATAACAAACAAACTATTAATATGATCTCATGTGTGGAAAAGTGTGATACAGATTTGAATGTAGCAATCAACAAGAAATTGTGCAAGAGAATTCGGAATCTTGAGGCCTTTAGAGTTCAAGGAAGGAAAGTAGAATTATGGGAAGATTGGATGGCACATCCATTAACATTTTCTGCACAAGAAGTAAACCAAGAAATTGAAATGCATAATGACCCTCTTGTGTTAACATTATTGATATCTGGTTGGAATGTCAAGAAAATAATCTTGGATGGGGGCAGTTCATTAAATGTGATGTTCTACAATACATTTTGTAAAATGGGTTTCAAAGAAGATCAACTCATCACTTCACGATTCGTCATTTATGGATTTAATGGAATATCTTCTAAACCAAAAGGGGACATTGATCTTGAAGTTTCAGCCGGACCGATCAACATTCTGACAAGATTTAGCGTTGTGGATGCACCTTCCCCGTACAATGCTATAATTGGAAGACGATGGGTTCATCAATTAAAGGGTGTAATATCAACTTATCATCAATATCTACGATTTCCAACACCACGAGGAGAGATGGAGATAAAGGGTGATCAAGAAGATGCTAAGCTTTGTATAATGGCAGAAACCAGAATAAATGAGGAACGGGAGCATTTACAATATAAAAAGAAAAAAGAACAAATAATTAAAGCAAAAGAAGAAGAAATAAACCAATACTTAGAAAAAAATGCAAAAAAAAATAAAACAGAAAGTGAAAAAGGAGAGAGTAGCAAAAATCGAGAAAATATGGAAGACCAGCATCAAAAAGGGACGATGTAGCAATTAAAAGGAACCCCAACTCCAATTGGGATTCCAAAACCAGTCTTCACCCCAGTAGAGGAAACAAAAGTCATAAATATTGGCACTGCAGAATGCCCCAAGCAAGTGCGAATTGGGACATTAATAAAAACAGATTTGGAACAACAGATAGTTAAATTGCTTTGTGAATATATAGATGTGTTCGCTTGGAAAATGGAAGACATGCCGGGGATTGACCCCAACATCGTCCAACATGAGTTAAAAATACATCCTGATGCAATTCCTTTTCCCCAACGGATACGAAAGGTCGCACCAGAATATCATGAACCAGTGGAAAAAGAGTTAACAAAGCTTTTAGGTGCAGGGTTCATTCGAGAAGTACGATACCCCACATGGATTTCTAATATGGTAATTGTCCCGAAAAAGAACGGTGGAGTAAGAATTTGTATAGATTTTACCAATCTAAATAAAGCATGTCCAAAAGATAGTTATCCACTCCCAAACATTGATCAGTTAGTAGATGCTGTTGAAGGACATGAGATGTTATCATTTATGGATGGACAATCTGGGTATAACCATATAGCATTAGCAGAAGCAGATCAGGAACACACATCGTTCTTTACCCCGCGAGGATTGTATTGTTACACCAGAATGCCATTCGGACTACGGAATGCAGGAGCAACATATCAACGCCTAGTGGATGCAATATTCAAACCATGGATCGGAAAATTTTTGGAAGTTTATGTGGATGACATGTTAGTAAAAAGTAAGTTATCTGGTGATCATTTACGGAACCTGGCTGAAATTTTTGGTACACTACGGAAGTATAAGATGAAAATAAATCCAGAGAAGTGTATTTTTGGTGTTACATCAGGGCGATTTTTGGGATATCTGGTTACAAAAGATGGAATTCAAGTTGATCCAGCAAAGATACAAGCAATAACAGATATGCCATCACCAAACAGTATAAAAAGTGTACAGAAGTTAAATGGGTGTTTGGATGCATTGAGTAGATTTATTGCAAGATCATCAGAACGATGTAAACCCTTTTTTGATGTACTTAAGAAGAAAAATAAATTTGAATGGAACGATCGTTGTGAGCAAGCATTTCAAAGTATAAAATTACATCTTGCCACGTTGCCAGCATTACAAAAACCGGAACCAGAAGAAATGTTAACTTTGTACATAGCGGCAACAGAAAATGCAATTAGTGGAGTAATGGTGCGAACGAATGATAAGATTAAGAAACCAATATATTATATCAGTAAGACTCTGAATTCAGCAGAAACAAATTATACCAAGATTGAACAATTAATTTTGTCAGTAGTATTTGCTACTCAGAAGTTACGCACTTATTTTCTTACTCATTATGTTCGTATATTAACCAAAGCACCATTGGAATCAGTTTTAAAGAATACAGGGAAGGTAGGAAGAATAGCAAAATGGAACGCTCAGCTAGAACAATACAACATTGTTTATGAGATACAAACTGCGCAGAAATCCCAAATTCTAGCTGATTTTTTGGCAGATTTTCCAATCGAGGAAGAGTATGAAATTCAAGGACTTCCGGGGTGTGAAGAAGAAGAACCAGTAGATATTCTAGATTCAAATAGTTCACAACGATGGGAGGTTTTTGTTGATGGGTCGCGAAATAAAGAAGGAGCAGGAATAGGTATCGTGATTACAGCACCAAAGGGAGAACGTATGGTACACTCATTTCGACTTGAGTTCGAAGAGCATACAAATAACATAGTAGAATATGAAGCAGTAGTTCATGCTCTCAAACTCATTATTGAACTAGGAATAAGTGATGTAAGACTCACGAGTGACTCGCAGCTGGTGATTAGACAGATCGAGTTAAAATATCAAACGGTCGATGAGGACTTGGAACGATACAAAAATCTTGTACAAAGTTTAACAGTTTGTATTCCAAATATTATTTTTCGACATTTGTCTCGTGAAAAGAATCGACATGCAGATGCACTGGCGTATATCTCGTCCATGATAAATGACCCAAATACTAAAGCGCTAAAAATTGGGAGAATATACGAGCCATCCATAAGAGCACAAGTATTAAATAACATAGAGGAAGATGGTATCGATGACTCAGCCATACAAAGTGCCACATCTACATCGCAACAAGAAAATGATCAACCAAGTGAGCCAGATTGGAGAGCCCCGATACATCAATATTTAAAAAAAAAGTGTTACCAACAGATTCTAAAGAAGCAAGGAAAATTCAACTTAAGTCAAACAGTTACCAACTTAGAGATGGAATTCTTTATCGACATTCTTTTCTTGGACCATTATTACGATGTTTATCACAAAAAGAAGGATTACGAATTCTCAAAGAAATACATTATGGAGATGCAGGAAACCATAGTGGAAGACGATCGCTAGCGTTAAAAGCCAAAATGCAGGGTTATTATTGGATTTCCATGTTGAAAGATTCGGAAGAAATGGTTCGAAGGTGCGAAGAATGTCAACGATTTGGTAAGAAAATCAAAGCACCAGCTACGGAATTAAATTCAATACTTAGTCCATGGCCATTTGCGAAATGGGGAGTTGATATAGTCAGACCATTAGCTGAAGGCACAAAGAAAAGAAAATACTTAATTGTGGCCACGGATTATTTCACCAAGTGGGTAGAAGCAAAAGCACTAGCGCGAATCAGAGACACTGATGTTTTTACATTTCTATTTGAGAATATCATTTGTAGGTTTGGGATTCCAGCAGCGATAGTCTCTGATAATGGAAAACAATTCCAAGGGAAGAATGTCGATATGTTTATTTGAAACATATAATATTCAAAAACATAAGTCTACACCTTTTTACCCACAAAGCAATGGGCAAGCAGAATCCACGAATAAAACAATCGCAACAAATCTGAAGAAAACATTGGATGGATATTATAATAAATGGTGCGAACAATTACATAACACATTATGGGCATATAGAACCACAAGAAAAACTTCAACCGGAGAACCACCTTACCTTCTTACTTATGGAACAGAAGCTGTAATACCAACAGAGGTTATTTTGCCTACAACCAGAACAGAAGCATCGGAGAAAAACCTTAATTCAGATCTCATGTTACAAAAATTGGATGACTTGGAAGAAAAAAGAGAGGTGGCACTCCAAAAGATGGAAAATTATCAAAGGGGATTAGCTCGAGAATACCATAAACGTGTAAAATCCCGAAATTTTGTCCAAGGTCAATATGTTCTCCGACAAATAACAGAATACCGAAGGGACAAGAGTGCAGGAAAATTCGCACCAACATGGGATGGTCCATACGTGATTCAAGCGTCAGCAGGCCAAGGATCGTACTATCTTCAGAATTTGCAAGGAGAAATTTTACAGCACCCGTGGAATGCACAATATTTAAAGCTTTACTATCCGTAAATAACAATGCAATGTTAACACAAAAATCAGGTACATAGACAATTAATTCAGTAATTTCTTTTATAATTTAATCACTCCAGGAACATCGTACCTTGGAGAATATTATAATTCCATTAATCCCGGAATACCATATACTTTGAATCCAGGAACATCATATCTTGGAAATTGTTATGATTATTAATATAATCAAAATTCCATTAATCCCGGAATTTCATAATACTTTGAGCGCTCAAAATTATTCCAGGAACATCATATTCTGGATATCGTTGCGATTGACGACATAATCAAAGTCAAAAGGTAAACTTCCTTATAGAGTTTCGCTAACAATGAAATTCTTAATCAAGAAGGGGTTCCTAATTATTGGTTTATCAATTTTCAAAGTACAGTTCGGGACCAACCTTGTATCTTACCCCTGGCCCGGGTTTGTTTCGTATGTGTGGGATCTCGAACAACATGATTTGAGGTAAAAAGTACTTCAATTTATGGTACTCGGAAAATTATATGATAGCCAAAAGAATTACTTAATCACATTTTCTTGTGCAGGAAACAACATTAAAGTCATATCAAAAGGATGCAAAAGAAAATCAATGAAAGATAAACAAAGTACAAGATAGTGGAGTTAACAGTAAATGAAATTACAAAGGACATAATCAGATATCGGGAAGACCGGATCGAGATGGTGGAGGAGGAACTGCGGGCACAGAAGCGCGCTTACTAAGCACTGAAGGATCGGATTGTGCACGATCTAAAGCAGTATTGAAGGACTTTGCAATTTTCGCTTTAGCATCCTGCCTGACCCATTGAACAAAATCACGCCCAAAGTTGATTTCTTTGTGAAGCTCTTCGATCTTTTGCTGATTTGTTTCTATTTGAGCACTAAGACGCGATCTTTGATTTTTCTCTTCATTTAGTTCTGCAACTAATGAGTCAATCTCTTGTTCACGAGCATTAATTTTGGAAAGTTCAGTAGATAGTTGAGCATGTAAACTCTGAATTTTTAGGGCGCTAAGCGACACATTATGTTCAGAAGTCTTTAACTCTTGTGTGATGTTCTTCACTGAATCTTTCGCTGTATTAAGCTCAGTTTCTACTTGTATTGCTCGATCCTTAGCTTCATTAAATTTTTTCTCCAATTCTGAAAATACAGGAAAATATTAGACAAATTTTATGATATCAGGAACTATAAAATTAGGTAAACCAAAAATGTACCTCTGACAACAGATTTAAACTCTAATTCTTTTTGAGTTAGCAATTTTACAACTTCTCGATATTTTGATTCTGCTTTATTACGCCTCCAAGTGGCTAAATCAAAACTATCGTTCAATTGAGTCAGTTTTTCTTTAACCACATTCATCTCTTTGAAGATTTCCCTTGCATGATTATTCAATTGTACCATTCTACGATCGAACCTAAATAGGGTCTCCATATTTTCCACTGAACCTAGTATAAAATTTAAATGTTTCATATAAATCAAGTAAATAAAATAGTAATTGAAAAGGAATGAAAAATAAACATTGATTTTGATTCTGAAGATCTTGATTATGACCTTCAATAGTTTGGAGACGTTCCTGTTGTTGTTGATATTGATCATTATGTTGATGATGAAGTTGTTGAAGTTGTTGAAGTTGTTGTTGAAGAAAATTATTTTGCTGTTGCAATTCATCATTCGCTTGTTGTAAGGAAGCATTCTTTTCCTCCATCTCCCCTGATTCTTTCTTAAATATTAATCCCATCATAGTAGCTCGAGCCTTATAAAATTTATAACCGCTAAATAGACAGTCATTACCATATTGAAGTTGGGCTAAAGCTTGTTGTGGAAGTGAATATAACGAACTATCGGAAACATTCAAAATTTCATTAAAGGTAGGAGGAGGCTTCACAGGAGATATCTGATCGAGAATATCACTCTTAGACCATGCATCCAGAGTTTCATCCAAAGGAATCGCACTAAGTAAATTCCGGAATCGAGACATGAAGCCAGAATCAGATTTGATACTCTCAGGATCTGCTGAAACATTCCAAAGTCCCTGAGAAAGAAACCATTTGTAGGCTTCTTCTTCATCACCAACTAAATTAAAACCTTCACGGGAGATTTGATCGGAAACAGACTTCAGAGTAGAAGGGTCGACACTTGGAATTGTAGTATCGACCTCAACAGCAACAGAAGTAGATCGAACCAAATCATCAGAAGGCGCGATCGATTCTAGAATTACTCCAGTAGTCCCTTCGACTTCAGAAGGGATCGAAATACCAGGAACGATCATATTAGAAGGAGGAGAGGTTTCTTTTTCAGTACAATCAATAACATTTATTTCTTCAACAACAGAGGTGTTGGCTCCAACATTCATATTCTCCACGCCATCAATCGGATTTATTTCAGCACTATCCTTTTCCAACGAATTCTCTTTTTCAACATGAGTTACTTCATTCACTACATCAACAATATCTTCATCAATAACAATATCATCTCCCTCTTCTTGAGGAAGACCAGAAAAAGTTTCCAATGCACCATTATCAGGTACAGGGGAATCAAGCACGAAATCAAAAGGTAGTGGAGAAACGTTATAAAAATTGGATAAAGTACCAGAAGGAGGTGCAACAATAGGATCGGATCGTTCCGATACCATAATTTCTGCTGGCATCGAGGAAACTGGAATAACATCGATAGGATCAGACTGATCCGATGGAAGAGCAACAATCGAGCTTCCTTCTCCTTTATTTAAACTTGAAGCCGTCTCTCCTACAACCTCAGTTGAGAGTTCAAGAGTTCTGGGCTTCTTCTGCTTCTTCTCTACTGTGAGAATTAATTTTCGTTTTCCTTTACCCTCAACTGCGGGTTCGATCGTTTGTTTATTCTCGACGATCTGTTTATTCTCGACGATTTGAATACCGCGATCAGGTGGAGGAAGGGGAATTCCGATGTCCAAAGAAGGATCGACCTGGAATCAAAAAAGTAAAAACATTTAAAGAAGACATTAAAGATCGATACACTATATCTAAAAGGAATGATATGAATTAAGAATTTCGAACCTTGAAGTCAAATTTATAATCATCAAAGTTCAATCTCCAGGGGAAATAGTTCGGGAAACAGTTGCGAAGATGCTGAATTTCACTAGTAGGAATGTCACCATATACCCAAGGTCCCTCGATCAGAATAGGGGTGCGATACCATTTATAATCATGTTCTCGACGAATTCTTTCGTTCGAAGGAAAGTCAGCATTGGTATATGGAGCTACCTTAATTCTAGGGTCATCAACTTCTCGAAGTAGAGGAAACCCTTGGGAGCATTTGCGAACAGGACTAACACTCCATTTAACAAAAATTTTAACAGTAATACCATCACCATAAGTATTCTGGAAATTCTCAGGCGTATAATGAACACGTTCAGAAAGATCGGGAACATAACAGGTAAGACGGGTACGACCCTCGCTGCGAAGGGTGCATTCATCGAGAATTCTCCACCAATTGCCATTATACTGTGTGATGGATCGAAGTTGAGTATGAGGAGCCCTACTGCGAGTAGCAAGAACAGTGAACTGGAAAGGGTTGTTCTTTTCATACAGAGGGAGACGAAGACCAGCTTCCAAGGCACCAACAGGAATTAATAATCTATGATGGTTATATTGAAATTTTCTCATCGAATCATAGGTTATCATATCGGAAGCACTATCGACAAAAGAAACCTTAAATCCTTGAAGATTATGTTTTCTTTTAAATTCTTCAATATCCATAGATCGGTAGCTATAAGATGACAATGACCGCTTACTCTTGGGGGCAACATTAGGAATATCAGGAGAAGAATCACGTATGGTACGAGGCGCAGCAGAAGTAGGAGTAGCAAGGAACGAATCGCGACGAGAAGCACAAGACCTACTCGATCTCCTATTTTCACCTTGATTGCTGGCAGCATCAGATTTTCTTTGAGTCATAATGAAGATCTGAGCAAAAAGAAGCATAAGAAAGAAAAAATAAATGTATGAAGAAATTACCTAGCAATAAATACAATGTAAAAAAGAAGGTTTTTTACTCATTCATAAATAACCAGGGAATTACAATCTTTTTACATCGATAGACCCACAGTCATGAAAAGAAAATTTTGAATCAAGAAAAATAAAGTTACTTACATAAAGAATAGAAGTTAATAGTGGTCAAATTGAAGTAGAGAAGAAACCAATTAACGAGAACAGAACTCCTGAGTAGTGGGGAAAATTTGAAAAGTTTAAGGAAGACAAAGTGCAGTAACTAACAGAAGACAGCAGAAAGTCACATGGTATTTAAAGAAGAAGAATTGTAACCGCCACAAGATGGGAAAACGAAATAATCGGAAAAGATTTGATTTCATTGAAAAAAGTGTAACTGACATAATCATGTATATAAAAGCAATAAATACAGAGCCGAAAAAATCGGTAGCATACTCAGACAGTTAATGCTAGCGGAAAAATCGGATAACGTGCGGAAAAGAAACTGAAAAGTTAAAGTTAAAAACAGTAAGTCCTTCTCTTTTTCAAAAAAAAAATCTCAGATCGACCGCTGGATGATTTTGTAAAAAAGAGAAGAAGGTGGCAAATTGTTAGTAAATTAAAGAAGCATGACACGTGAAAGAAGATCAAGTTAAGAGGCAACCAGATTAAAAAAGGCGAGAAACACAGGATCACTATTAAAGATATCAAATTTTAAAAAGACACGAGACGTTTCCTGACATCTGAGCGATGAATTGCATGAATGACACATAAGATCGAGAAAGCTGAACAACATCGAATAAAACAAACATCATTAAATGATAGCTGATCGGGAAAGTAAAAAGTTATTATTACTATATTATTTTATGACCGAGAAAGTAAAATGTAATAATTACTCTACGATCGAGAAAGTAAATTGTAATAATTACTCTATTATTTTAATGATCG